>OW052222.1:100627998-101235498 GCA_932526605.1 Nephrotoma flavescens | reverse complement strand
AAGCATCAAGAAACACAGCTAATATTACAATATAAAGATATATGATATTAGCAAAGAGAACAACATAAGAGAGAGAATTTGTATGGACGAAAAATGATAAAAAAAAATCTACATTTTCTCGTGAAATGGTTAAAATGCGATTAAATGAATAGCAATATTATAGTGGTATGTATGTCTCTTTTTAACGAAGAGTAAAATAATAAATAAATAAAACACGGGTAGCGTATAAAACAATACATTTAAATGCTAAGGATCACGAAAAAATAAAAGACGACTGTGTTTATTTTGCTTCTTCTTTCGATGCAGTTCTTTTCCCATCACCTATTTTTGTCCCCTCCAGTTATATTATATTTTTAAAATCAGGTTTGAAAGTGGATTATGTGTGTATAATACAGCACATAAAATGTATATGCCGTGTTATAATATAACAAAACAAAAAATATGGGAAAAATTCAAATAGATAATATTTTTCATCATTCAACAGATCTATGTTACAGCGCATCCCCAATAGAATTCCTTTAACTTTTTCCTTACAGAAAAGTATGAAAAAAAAACTTGAGAATTTTTTTTTTCTCAAGCTTTTTTTTCATACTTTTTTCTAAGGAAAAAGTTAAAGGAATTCTATTGGGGATGCGTTGTGAGTCGTATGGCCAATTTTCATGTTAATTTTAATAAGATTCTGAAATCAAAATAGTATTTTTCAATTCCGCCAGCATTCCCCTAATAGTTTCGGTTGTGACGTTTCACACACATACTTACACCAAATTATTCTCCCAATTGTTATTTACACACATACATAAGCACAATTTTATTGCATCGAGTTTCGTCCAGTTTCGAATAATCGCGACACTTTTCATACAGGATCTTATTCTAAGTCGTAAGCAAAACTAAGTCAAATTCGAAACTAAATATAAGCTTTTACTTCGAAAAATGACAAAAAAGTCGAATTTTGTTATACTTGGGATATGAACAAAAAAAAATGTCTGAAATTTATACATTCAACCCGCCATTCCACACTTTGATTCTTTCGTCGTGATTCTTTCCTCGTTTCGTTCCCCTTCACCAACAAACTGTTGTTAGTTTGTTACCAGGGTAAGTTTGGTAAGTTTGTTAGTTTGTTACCAGGGTAACTGGTATCCGGTAACTTCTTCGTTTGTTTCCCCTTTACCAATAAAATCCAAAAATTGCGGCGCAGGTAAAATCGATTTTATTGGTAAAGGTGAAAGAAACGAAAAAGTTACCAGATATAAGTTACCCTAATGTGGATATGCACAATGTCATTGAAGAACATTTATATTTTGTTAAAATAAAACGACGATGTCGAATTATCTTTATTTTGTTTGATCCTTCGTAAAGCAATAAGCCTTTATTCCACAATGAAACATATTTTTTCAGTAAAAAATACTGAGAAACCGAAAAGAGGAGAGTATACATATTAAAATTACATTAGAGTGACAAAGACAACAAATGTTGCCATAAAAAGTATTGTGTTTCATACTTTTATGGCAACATTTTCCCCAGTAAATTTTACTGAGATTTTTTTTTGTTTCGTTTTGGCACGTGGCGAAATTATATTTTTATCTCGCTATTTTTTTACTGAAAAAATATGTTTCATTGTGGAATAAAGGCTATATTGTTCATTGGCTTAATGTTGTGTTGCTTAGTGCATTCCAACATTTGCGTGTTTTTTTATTTTATTTTATTAAAATAGTATAAGTATGCAATTGGAAAGCACTGATTGACTTTTTGTTGCTGTTATTTAGATAAATGAATTTAGAAAAATGTAACACAAACAATTTTTTATGACACTTTTAATACACTGTTCTATTTCGCATGAACCTCGAAATAAAGCAACTTCTCGGAGGTAGCGATTATCGGCTTCATCAAATCTAATCGAGTTAAATGGCTCGGCCACGTTGCAAGGTCTCCACAACAACGAATGATTTACAAAGTCTTCCATCAACACCCAGCCGGTGTACGTCGTAGAGGAAGACCCCGACTGCGCTGGCGTGACGACGTCGAAAGACCTACTCGCATTAAGATGTCGAAATTGGAGGACGAGAGCGATGGACCGAGACGGATGGAGGATCATAGTGCGAGCGGAAAAATCCCTTCATGGGATGTCAATGCTAGAGAGAGAGAGAGTCCTATTTCATTCTATTTGGATTTTAATCATCCGTGCTACACGTAGTCTTATGAGACCGGCTTCACCTTCCTTTCTTTCCCCTTTTATCAACAAAATCCATTTTAACTGCGACATTAAATTTTTCGGTGAATCCGAAATGAAAAAATAGAAATGAAAATAAAAAAATTTAAGGTCATTTTTGAGATGTAGATTTTTGTTGCAATTTTATTTTAGAGAGAGAGCAGAATAAAACAATACAAAAAAATGGTATTTTAATATAAAATAAGGGTTTAAATTAACAATAAAAATCTATTGCGACGTAGTTTGAAACCAGAAACTAAAATCTCGTGTAGCTTGGGTGAATAAATATCTAAAACCTTATGACGAAGAGAGAAACCCGATAATTTAAAATCAATTCGTTTATTCCCTATATTACTCGTATACGATCTAAACGTGCATTTACCACCTACACATAGTCAAATAAATGTATGTTTTATATTCGCGATACTACAACACGCAATAAATGATAATTCCAAAATGTTGTCATACCTAAATTATTTAGTGCATATTTATTGTAGCTAAATTTGATTTATAATTATTCCAGTTCATATTGTCATTTTCAATATAAACAGTTGATTGTGTTTTCATTTCGAAAACAAAACAAATACCGATGTCTGATAAATCAGTGTATATAAACTTATAGAAAACCTGCATACATATAAATAAATAGTTTTGTTTGGGCTTTTGTGTGTGTGTATATGTATATTGTGTACCTCGGTTTAATTTTTTCATAATATTTCATTTGTTAAAAATTCAAAAATCCGCACTATTTTATCAATACTTTCAAAATGCAACTCTCCTACTCTCGTTTATAATAAAATACTAATTTTAAGATTTTTTTGTTTTGCGTTTTATCAGTATAAAAAATGCTGCCAGCAAATTTTTCCCATGGAATTAAAGCATTATGCCTCTATTACACCAAGAAAAGTTTACTGTCAGTAAAAATGAAACGAGATAAAAATATAGATATTCTTTATACTAGAATGAAACAAAAAATAAAATCAGTAAAATTTACTGACAAAATATTTGTGTATGTGTTTGTGACGTTGCTATAATAAATTTATAAAATATGTATCAAGAGTACTTTTTATGGCAACATTTCAATACATATGAACAAATATTGTGTAGCGATAGAAAATATTTTTCTCACACATGTACCATCAAATTTTTTATAGTTAATTATGGTAACGGTCTTTTCTCTTAATTTTGATTACATTATTTTACATTGTAATTTGTTTCAAAAACCACTTTAAACTTAATAATTGTCAACACACGCAACGAGCCGCACCAAAACTAAATTTGTTTGGTTATGTTTTTTATAGTTGCCAAAATTTAGCTATAAAATCTTGGTATTACAACAAAAAAAAATGAAATATTTGTCTTCTTCACTCCAATGCAATTTTATATAATTTTTCTTTTTTTGGTTTTTCAGTATTTTTTACTGACAGTACATTTTTCTTGGTGTAATAGAGGCATTAAGCCTTAATACATACATACTATGGAAAAAATTTAATGACAGCAATTTTTTACTGATAAAACCCAAAAAAAATCTTAAAATTCCTAAGAATGACAAAAGAAATTTTTTTTATTTCATTTTTGTAGTAAAATTTTATCGTTTTACATTTTGGCATAACCTAAAAATTCATAAAAGTTTTAATTAGTACATTTTCGTACATTTCGATTTTTTCATATATTTTAATTTTTATATATGTATCACAAAAAACCACTAACATTAACAAATTCCAACTCGAAAAAAAAACAAATCGACATTTGACTATAAAAATGGCGAACGAGTTATGCGCGATTTCCATTACGAAAAAATTTATCTCAGTAAAAAAAAAGCGAGGCCAACGTATCGATTTGTCAAGTGTGGGAGAGAAAAAAAAATTTATTCAGTAAAATTTTACTGACAAAATTATTGTATTAGTGGTAGTATACTGCCATAAAAAATTGAAAAAAATACTCAACGGAGTACTTTTTATGGCAACATTCCAGCATATCTACATAAATATTGTATTGCAATATGAACAAAATTCTCACACACTACCAAACCTTTTTTGATTATAGTTCATTTATGGTTTGATTTTGTCATTCTTGTTGTGTACTCTACGGTTTCAGACATCTTAAAAATAAATTTATAAGTTTAAAACAAAAATTAAAATGCCAAAAATTAAAATAATCGATTCAAATTAAATAATAAGAAATAATACAATATAAATTATGAAATTAAGAAAAAATTATGAAATTTTTTGGTTAGGTTGTCAATTGTTTAACTATAAAAATTTGCTATAAACAAAATAAACAAATTGAAGTTTCTCTTTCCCTCTGCTGTAGATTTAATATTACCTTTCTCTGTTCGTTTTCTCAGTATTTTTTACTTACAGTATTTTTTACTGAATTTTTTCGTAATGGAAATCGCACATTATTTTGTATGAGTGTGAGAAAAATTTGTTATCTTTGCATACATTTTTATAGTATTTGCAATACCACTACATAATAGGCCATTTTTCTATATAAAAAAATTCCATGAGCTTGTATAGGTAAATCCAAACAAAAACGCGGGTGCCATACGAGTAGGTAAAAAATTACATGGGACAGAAAAAAATCTTCATTTGTCCCAATAAATCTGCTTTATTATCTACAAACATAATTTATCTGAAGGATCACGATAAATATTGATATTTTGGGAAACATTTCCAATAAAAATATTTCCCTATTGAGTAACTCTTCATTTAGCAACTTACTGATAAAAGTAACAACACAATTTTTCAATGACACGTGCGCGTATAAGATTTTTAATTTCTCTTGGCTCTCGTCAACAAATAATACAAGTTATTTGTTTTGGTTTTGTTTCACGAACATACAGTACCGAAGAAAAATAATGAACATAATTTCACACATTTTATTTGTGTAATGAATTTTAGATTAAAGGGTATAATATTTTGTATGTTACAATACAAATTATATTTGTATTCGTTTGTGTTTCGTATATTATTTGGCTAACCTGCTATGTAGTGTGTGCCATTAAACTAAACAAACCCTTTTTTTCTGTACTGTATTTTGTGCCGCAGTGATTATAAAATGTTCCCGTTATACCTATGCAATATTACGTTTATTGCAGATTTATTTAAACAATTAATCGAAAAATCTAATTAATCGACAAATTCAATGTAAATTTCGTCGTCAGTCACATAGGAATATTTTACTATACACATAATATACAAAATTATTATGTGTGATATTTTGCCTTCCTAAGTTTCAATATCGTCGATAAACTGTATCGTAATTTTTATTCTTTACTGTAACTTTTACATAAGCCCACAAAAAAAAAAATCCAATTGTCGATAAAATTGGATTTTTTTTTTTTTTAGTTATTATGTACAACCAACTAAATTTCGCTTTTGGACTCATCATTAGTATTGATTGATTAAAATGTGTTTTTGTTTATTACACCGTATTAATGAAAAATCAAGTTTTATTTGAACAAAAATAAAAAACAAAATTTATTGTTGTCATACGCAAAGACGTACACCCATCCCCTTCAACATATTTTGGTTTACTAAAAAAGTAAAAAAGCATGCAAGAGCGGCAGTACACAATCTCGTGTATTTTTGTTTTTATTTTATTTGTTGTTTACGGTGTAAAATTAAGTTGCTGGTTTAATTGGAATATTAGTGAATGAAAAGTTTTCTCAATACAATTTTTTTTAAATGATTCAATAACAAAATATCCTTATTTATTTCTTGCAATGTATTATTCAATTTAACTTGAGCGATACAAATTATTTATTGCAAATAATGAAATTGTCTTTTTGTAGCCATGTAATTTTTTTTCGTTTTGTATGGAATTCTCATTTCTTTTTGGATTTACATATACAAACAAGATTTTAATAAGAAATGGCCTGTTATTGTATTGGTATTGGTATTTGTATACAAATTTCAACTCGAACGATGACTTATTTTGTATTTGTGTGAGACATACATTTTTTCTAGATGTGTGAACAATACTGCCATAAAAAATACTTACTATTTATATTTGTATACCAGTATTATGGCAGTACAAACTATTCTCTCAGTAAAATTTTACTGACAACTTTTTTGTTTCGTACACAACCAGTAAAATCTATAAGTTTCCCGCTTTTATTCTGACAGCAGATTTTTCCATGGAATAGGGCCTTTATTTTTATTGTTTGTACTTTTTCTTTGTTGTTGTACAAACACTTTATAATTTAAGTAAGCGTGAATTCCACAGTGAAACAATTTTTTCAGTAAAATTAACACGAGAAAAAAATATAAATCCTTTACTTGTGAGAAACAGAAAAAAAATTCAGTAAAATTTACTGGCAGTAAGCGGGGAAAATGTTGCCATAAAAAGTATGATACTCAATACATTTATGGCAACATTTGTTTGTCTTTATCACTCTAACGTAATTTTAATATGTGTACTCTCCTCTTTTCGGTTTCAAAGTATTATTGAAAAAAATGTTATACTGAAAAACAATTTTTCCAGTAAAAAATACTGGGAAACCGAAAAGAGGAGAGCATACATATTAAAATTACGTTAGAGTGATAAAGACAAACAAATGTTGCCATAATGCCTCTATTACACCAAGAAAAGTTTACGGTCAGTAAAAACGAAACGAGATAAAAATGTAGATATTCTTTATACTAGAAAGAAACAAAAAATAAAATCAGTAAAATTTACTGACAAAATATTTGTGTATGTGTTTGTGATGTTGCCATAAAAAATTTAAAAATTATGTATCGAGAGTATTTTTTATGGCAACATTTCAATACATATGAAGAAATATTTTGTAGCGATAGAAAATATTTTTCTCACACATGTACCATCAAACTTTTTATAGATAATTATGGTATCGGTTTTTTCTGTCATTTTTGATTACATTATTTTTCATTGTAATTTGTTCCAAAAACCACTTTAAACTTAATAATTGTCAACACACACAACGAGCCGCACCAAAAATAAATTTGTTTGGTTATGTTTTTTGTAGTTGCCAAAATTTAGCTATAAAATCTTGCTATAACATAAAAAAAATAAACATTTGTCTTCTTCACTGCAATGCAATTTTATATCATTTTTCTTTTTATGGCTTTTCAGTATTTTTTACTCACAGTACATTTTTCTTGGTGTATAGAGGCATAAAAGTATTGAGTCTCATACTTTTTATGGCAACATTTTCCCCGCTTACTGCCAGTAAATTTTACTGAATATTTTTTTTGTTTTTTTCTAACAAGTAATGCGTGGATTCCACAGTGAAACAATTTTTTTCAGTAAAAAATACTGGGAAACCGAAAAGAGGAGAGTATACATATTAAAATTATGTTAGAGTGATAAAGACAAACAAATGTTGCCATAAAAAGTATTGAGTTTCATACTTTTTATGGCAACATTTTGCCCGCTTACTGCCAGTAAATTTTACTGAAAATTTTTCTTGTTTCTCTCTAACAAGTAAAGGATTTATATTTTTATCTCGTGTTAATTTTACTGAAAAAATTGTTTCACTATGTAATTCAGGCATAAAGCCTTTATTCCACAATAAAACATATTTTTTTAGTAAAAAATACTGAAAAACCGAAAAGAGAGTATACATATTAAAATTACATTACAGTGACAAAGACAACAAATGTTGCCATAAAAAGTATTGAGTTTCATACCTTTTATGGCAACATTTTCCCCAGTAAATTTTACTGAGATTTTTTTTTGTTTCGTTTTGGTACGTGGCGAAATTATATTTTTATCTCGCTATTTTTTTACTGAAAAAATATGTTTCATTGTGGAATAAAGGCTTAATGCGTGGATTCCACAGTGAAACAATTTTGTCAGTAAAAAATACTGGGAAACCGAAAAGAGGAGAGTATACATATTAAAATTACGTTAGAGTGATAAAAACAAACGAATGTTGCCATAAAAAGTATTGAGTTTCATACTTTTTATGGCAACATTTTCCCCAGTAAATTTTACTGAGATTTTTTTTAGTATCGTTTTGGTACGTGGCGAAATTATATTTTTATCTCGCTCTTTTTTTACTGAAAAAATTTGTTTCATGTGGAATAAAGCCTATTCCACAATGAAACATATTTTTTTAGTAAAAAATACTGAGAAACCGAAAAGAGGAGAGTATACATATTAAAATTACGTTAGAGTGATAAAGACAACAAATGTTGCCATAAAAAGTATTTAGTTTCATACTTTTTATGGCAACATTTTCCCCAATAAATTTTACTGAATTTTTTTTTTGTTTCGTTTTGGTACGTGGCGAAATTATATTTTTAAGGCTTTATTCACAATGAAACATATTTTTTCAGTAAAAAATACTGAGAAACCGAAAAGAGGAGAGTATACATATTAAAATTACGTTAGAGTGACAAAGACCACAATTGTTGCCATAAAAAGTATTGAGTTTCATACTTTTTATGGCAACATTTTCCCCAGTAAATTTTACTGAAATTTTTTTTTTGTTTCGTTTTGGTACGTGGCGAAATTATATTTTTATCTCACTCTTTTTTTTACTGACAAAATATGTTTCATTGTGGAATAATGGCTTTACTCGCTATTTTTTTTACTGAAAAAATATGTTTCAATGTGGAATAAAGGCTTAAAGGCTTACTGCCAGTAAACTTTACTGATTTTTTTTGTTTCTCTCTAACAAGTAAAGGATTTATATCTTTATCTCGTGTTAATTTTACTGAAAAAAATTGTTTCACTGTGGAATTCACGCATTAATACATACATATATGTATTAATATTAATAAGAAATTAATGTAGATTTGTTTAAATTTTATTTTCGAGAGAGCGGAATAAAACAAAACAAAAAGATTTTGTGGCTAAATATAAAATAAGGTTTTAAATTAGCAATAAAAAATCTATTACTAGTTTGAAAAAAGAAGTAACTTCACAATAAGTATGTATAGTGTGGGACGGGCCATCGGCGACCAAACCGCAACAAAAATTTTAAGTATAAAATATTTTACTGTATCGCCGCACACAGTGATTTTTGATTTAATCACTTTCTGAGTTCTGCTTTTCTGCAAAAAAACGCAGTAATGGACATCCGCCTTTGTTGCGCCCTAAAGGATTATCGGCGATATTAGAATTCTGGTTTATGCCTCAACCAGTCAGCCTTAAGTTCTTAAGTTAAACGCTGATTGCACCACTTCGGTTAGTGCTACAATCACCAAAATTGTATAGCCTTCTCGTCACAAATAAACAACTGACCTCTAAAATTTTGGTGGTCGTACCGCTCTCCTAAGTGGTCCAAAATGGGGCACAACTTAAGAACTTAAGGCTGACTGGTTGAGGCATTAGGTATTTTCACTGTACTAAGTACATATACATATTCTAATAATGAATGCCAATATGTGGAATAAAAACCACTCGATCGTTCTTCATGACTACCTAGGTTTCTAAGTAGTAAGGACAGTACACGATGTTCTGATGCCCAGTAAAATAAAAATTATCATTTTTATCCTTATCATTTAGCAAGGTCAAAATTCTTTTTATTTTTTGAGTATTTTTTATGTAATATCTACAGCTAACGAAACTATCAATTTCAACATTTTGGTTGAATAGATAAAATAACTTGGGAATTTAATAGATGACGTAGCGTCGAATTAAACTTAATGATAATATAATTTGTTATGTAATATGTCGGTTAACTAACCTGAGTGCCTTTGCCGGAACCTGGTGGTCCTAATAGTACTGCATTAATACCAAATGCATCTTTAGATTGTTGAGGTTTAGCTGCAACAGAATTTGGTGCCATTTCCTAACCTTAAAAAAGTTAAAAAAATTATTTTACAAATAATTTGATATTTATATTCAAATTCTTGTTTTATTATATCACATGTATAATTTAGAATACAAAATAAAATTGACCTTTCTTTTACACAAATTGCTCCCTTACGAAGCGCCGCTATATAAAAACACTTTGTACAATGAAATGACTTGATAAATCGGAAATTAGTGGAAGTTGTACATAGAAGAGACATCTATAAACAGATATAAGTAATTTCCGCAATGGTTGGAATCCACGATAATAAAAATTGAAACACCAACACGAAAGAAATTTTTTTAAAAATTTAAGTTTCATTAATTTATATCTAAAATATTATTGAATATAACGTTCACTGAAATTATCTGATTCAGAGTCATCATTGGCATCATCATCACTATCAATCTCATCTTCAGTCACAGTTTCCCACGATGAATCTTCATCATCCCCTACTTCCATAACCATAAATGGTTCCTCTTGAACCATTATTCGCTCAGTTTGAATATTTATTTCAACGGCCATCCGAAAATCCATTGCCATAAATGCAACTGTTACTAGCATTGGTAGAATAATTCTGCAATTCCATGCTAATTTAGTCAAAAACAAAAACGTTTCATTAAATGTTGAAACCATTTTAATTAATAATGAACCAGTTAAATTAATGGTATGTAATGGTATTGTTAGTTCAATAAAACTCTAGTCGTCTGCATCATTTTCCTAGTTCCACTTACGATATTGTGATTGGTCACATACATATTCCTACAAATAGAAAAAATGTCAATAAAATTCGGTTTTAAGTTCGAATGTCAATTGACACTATACTTTTAAATTAACATGTACATTAAACACATTTTTAAACTTTAATTGACATTAATTAAATGTATAAAATAATTATAAAATTCCACAAATTATTTCAACTGCAACTGTACTTTTGACATAATGTTATTTATATATCCCTCAAGACAAAAAAAGCGAATTCGCAAAATACGGAGGTATTGACAATTTGAATTAAAGTCTCATGGAATCCATCTAGTAGATTTTTTTTAATACCCTCCAAACAAAAAAAAACGTACTTCGTTTGGACGTAACGTTTTTTATGTATTAAAAAAGTATTTTTTTGTCACCTACCAAAACCAACAACAATTAAAAGCCCTGAACAAAGTCTGATGGCCGGTCTCCACTTACATATTTTTCTCGTGAAGCTGTGTTCACAAGACGGATGGAAATCCCAAAATCCCACATCCGAGATTTTTTAATTTTTGTTATGTTTTTTGCTCTATATACATATTTGGTTTATTTTTTGTGACATAGCTGTCAAAATACAAATTTATTTTTAATTACGCTTGGCTTAATTACAGTGAATATCGTTTTCTTCGTATTTTTGGGTTTTATAAATTTTTCTGGCATTTTAAATAAAAAATCGTTTCGTTTATCATATTAGTATTTCAGTTTTAATGAATTCTTTTTGCTTTTCATTCATTTTTCGTAAATTTTGCGTCATTATAGTTTCTCAGTTTTTAATTCATTTTTTTCATAAATTTTTCGATATAAATTTCGCGTCATTTTGTTTTAGTTTTGAAATTTTTTTTCTTTTAAACATTTTATATTAATTTCGGATATTTTTGAAATCTGTAATTAAGTTATAAAAAATGTCTTTTTCAAGACAAACAACAGTCGAGTTTTGTTGTTTTCCGTAACTCAGCTTAGATAGATAATTAAGTCTGAACGTACACAGAACTGTTTTACAATACAAAAAAAAAACAAATGTCATTAAGAAGTACTCATTACAACACACAAAAAAATGAACAAAAAAAATAAAATGATCTATAAAATGTAGCTGAATAATTAGTTTTGATTTGTTAAGTTGGTCGTCTGCAGGATTTTTGCTCAAAAGTTGCAATTTTTCTACTTTTTGGGATGAAAGGGGGCGTGTATTTTGTATAATTTGTGAGATTTGATTGGTTAAAATGGTGGGATTTTAAATCTCGGATTTCCATCCGACTTGTGAACAAAGCTTGACGAAAAAAAAATCTAGTCTATTTTTTTTCTTGTGACATTTTTTAGTACTTTTTCCAAAATACATACGCAAAAATGGTTTTGAGCATGCGCATTGAAATTTTGTCAAGAGAGGAAAAGATCAAAATATTCAATATTTTTGTCATGACGTTGTGCCAATTGAGCATAATTTGTGTTTTTATGCTCAATTTTGAGCGCACATTATATTATTTTGACATTTAAAATTAAAAAATCATGGATGTTTTGTTTGTTAGAATCACAGCACAGCACACTATCTAAAATGACAAAGCAAATCATTTTTTCTACGTAATCAAAACAGAGAAAATATGTCTAATTTGAAGAGTGTAGTAGTAAGTATACTATACTAATAATGTCATGAGCCGAAGCCATTTATTTTTTGTCAAGAGAAAAATGTGCAAGTGGAGACCAGCCATGAAACGCAGATACCAATATGCAACAAAAGTAGTGTTGCTTTCACTAATCTAATCGGATTAGCTAAGAAATGTGAAAGCAACACCTTTTGGCTTTAATTTTTAATGCGTTTTAATTTTTCTGTGTTGGTTCATTTTATTAATAATTATTTTAGTTTTTTATATTTTATGAAATAGAACAAATTAAATTCGGTATTTTGCTATCAAATAAAAAATGCCAAATTATACTACAATATAAAATTTCGTAAAAAATTGAAAAAATAAATCCTTGCGGTAAACACCATAACCATAAAATTATTTTATTCTTCTAATCCTAATTTTTTTTTTTTCTTAACATTCTAAGAAAATCGGCTTTAATACAATGCAATTGTTGTTGTAAAATTTTGAAAGCAACACAGCTAAACTACAGAAGATTGTGTTGGTTACACTAAAAATCCCATGTTAATTTTTTTCTTTCGCACCACTAATTAAACTACTGCGCACATTCTATGTACACATATTTTCTACTACAACTATCTATAGTGTAGTTTTTTCTGCATTTGTTGCAATAGCATGGCTTTATATTGTTGTTGGTTTTGCACCTACACATCTTTAGAAATATTTATATTGTATGTGAGAAAGTGAGAAAGTTGAATGGTACCTAGGTGTTTATCGAATCCCATCAGAGGCTAGATGCAAATCGAATTTTCATCATCGATTACAATCGGTGATGTTAATAAACACAACTAAGACCCTCTGATGGAGTGCAGAATTCAGCGCCGACCCACCGTCCATGTCAATGTACAGGTTAACATGGAGCTTGCAATGTGCAGGTGGTATACTGTACTTGTGTGAGTAGGCGAATGGGTTAACGATGTGGCGTGAAAGTGTGGCCTAAGTGTACCACTGAAACCTATCCTAAACCTAGGTGTTTAAAATAACTTATTAAATAGCGAAATTAATTCATAAATTATTGTGTTTATAATTGTGAAATTTTAAAATTTAGTTTTGATAAATTTTTGTTTTAAAGTTAAGTTAATGTACGAAATATAATACCTAAAAATTATAATTGTTTTTTCGAAAGGTGTTTTTGAAACGACGCCATATTTTCAAATAAAGTACATATGTCAAAAAATTGGTTTACATTTAGTTAAATAATAATAATAATAATAATAATAATAATAATAATAATAATAATAATAATAATAATAATAATAATAATAATAATAATAATAATAATAATAATAATAATAATAATAATAATAATAATAATAATAATAATAATAATAATAATAATAATAATAATAATAATAATAATAATAATAATAATAATAATAATAATAATAATAATAATAATAATAATAATAATAATAATAATAATAATAATAATAATAATAATAATAATAATAATAATAATAATAATAATAATAATAATAATAATAATAATAATAATAATAATAATAATAATAATAATAATAATAATAATAATAATAATAATAATAATAATAAATACGGTAATAAAATAAATAATATTAATGTATAATATATAATATATCCCTTCTTTGTTTCAGAATGCGCTCTAAAAACAATTCCTACGTGTAAGAGTGATGTCATCAATACAATTAAAAAGTGGTTCCAATAAGCTAGGCCAAAAAATCAAAATTAGAGAATAAATAATAGCAAATTCAAACTTGGAATTTTGCAAACTATTATTTTCGTATATTATGACTGCATTATGAAACAATAAAATTCTAATTTTGTGATGAATTATTAAACTATATTAATTTCGCATTTTTATTTAATGGTTTTATTATCATTCGTATTTACACCTAAAATATATTGCGTTAACAAAACATTTTGTATTTTCCTTAAATGTTGCTTGAAAATGGTACGAAAATGTAACATTAAGACGAAAAACGAAGTACCAACACATTAACAACTCTTCGCGAAAAAGTCTAATTATCATGGGTCACGAACAACATTGGTTCACACCAAAATGTTACGTTTGCGAAGAACCATATGAACAAATTCCTCCGCTTATGGTACGTAAATGTAACACCTTGCGAAAAAATCTAATTATCATGGGTCACGAACAACATTGGTTCACACCAAAATGTTACGTTTGCGAAGAACCATATGAACAAATTCCTCCGCTTATGGTACGTAAATGTAACACCTTGTTTGAAGGGGAGCTGTACTTTTGACGTTGGTTTGTTCATCCCGCTAAACATTGCAAATCGAAAACGATGTTTTGTATGAAGAGGTTTCATAGTTTACGTATCGTTTTCGAATCACAATGTTTAGAGGGTCACAAATAAACATCAAGGCTTAGCTCATTTAGTTACATTTTTTCCGCTAGATAGGCGCTTTTCCTACTTTTACATTCGTCAATATACAGAATAAAGCTATAACCACACGAAACCTTACGAAACCTTACAGAATTTAACGAGAACGTTTAATTACAGAATATTTGACAGTTTGACCAGCGAATCTGGGCTGGGATGTTCTAACATCACCATGTATCGATATTTTGTCGAAGTGTACGTCTCTTTCAGCTAGAATTAATTTGACTTCTGTTTCATTTTTTATGTCATTTACCAGCCTGCTAGATTGGAATATTGTGATGTTTCTACTGCGTTTCTATCACCAAATAGTTTATTTTCGATTCTAGAACGAAAATAAGTGAAATAGATATTGCTCAAATATATTTTAGTAGGTTGTGATAGCAATAGAGAAGAAATAATTGATAAACGAAACAGAAGTCAAATTAGTTCTAGCTGAAAGAGACGTAGACTTCGATAAAATATCGATACATGGTGATGTTAGAACATCCCAGCCCTGTAATACGATTATTATTGTCAATTGAATTTTTAAATGTCAATCTGCAAAATTACAAACACAAACAAAATACCAATCAGACCTGCAAACCAATAGTAACTTTATGTGTAAATCAAATTCTCGATGTCGTTACAAATGGAAAAATATTTCGAGCGGCTGTTAGTAGAAATGCTTAGCTAAAACTCAAACCCTATGTGCTCAATATACATCTCGCTCAATATATTTATTCAACGCGCGCGACAAAATAATTTTTTTTTATTTGTGTGTACAGTATAAAAGAAACAAACGGAAAACTACAAATTCAACGTGTTTTTTATTTTCGTTTGAAAATATCCTTTCTCTTATTGTATATTTTAAATTTAATAAAACAGAATGTTTTGAAAACTAAAACGCACGTATTATGTATATACTATACATATACTAGATGTATATACATATGTACTATTTAAAATAAAATGTGTGCACGATCGATAATTTCTTGTCGTTTAGGTATATAAAATTTAAAAAACATGTGATCATGAAAAGAAAGAGGATCTATTTTCGATGTATGTATGTATGTATATATGTACGTATATACGATGTATGTACGTATATATATACGTATATACATTGATTATGGTTTGGTGTGCTGCATGAAATATAGTTTATAAAAAAGAAACAAATATTTGGAGGAAAGGATACGAAACATCAGAAATTTGTGAACGAAAGGGAAAATATTATAATTAAATTGTTTTTTACTGATCGCAGTAAACATTTAGATATACATATTACATATTTGTGTTTAGTTACATTATGTATATTTTATATGCCTATCTATACTGATTGGTCGAAATTAAATACATACATTCATTACTTAATTTTTCCTAAGTGTACTATAAGGATGATTGATATATGTTCTAACTTCAATAATATTAAAATTCCTAACAATTTTATAAATGATTTTAATTTTGAGAAAAATAATAAAATCAGCTTAGAGCGGAAAGATGCCTTAGGGAGGATGTACTATGTATTTGGATTTGCATCTAAAAAATTGGTCAAGCATATATAGTACATTTTTGTTAACACTTTCCCCTTATTCCATATTATCTGAAGCATAGTATAGTATTTGAATTGTTTCAAATAAAAGCTAGTTATTGATTTTAACCAAATTTGCAAAAACATTAATATTTCGAACTCGGTTGTGATATATAGAATTATGAGTATACACAATATCCTTGGAATTCCATTTTTAAACTTCTAACCCCAAGTAAAAACCATCCTAAGGTTTAAAAATGAAAATAAATAAATTTCGTTTTTTGTTGTTTTCAACCGAGTTACAAGCTTACATTATAAGTACACTGCAATTTTTCAGATACCAACCACCACTTATCATGAAAACTACCCCAAATTTCTCTAGAATAAATGGCCACTTTTTTGACAATTTCAAAAATAGACATTTCAATATCGGATATTGGGTATCGCTTTATAATCCTCATCAGAAGTGCAATTCGATTTTTAAGTTGTAACTTGGAACTTTAAATCATGGAAACAAATTTATTTAGCCACTATATATATAGGTATATAACTTAATTTCTACAGATTTTTTTCACGGTATTCTGTGGTTTTTGTAGGATCGGACGCAAGGTTTCAGAACAACGAACGACAAGTTTACGTGAGTTACATAACCTCTCAGAATAGCAGAGTTTACGATTACAACTGATAAACAGCACATTCGGCACTGCATTCTATACGAATTCCAACAAGGAAAAAATGCTTCTAAGGCACGGGAATCAATTTGTAGTGTTCTTGGTGCCGACCTTGTGTCTTATGAAACGTGTAACTATTGGTATAAACGTTTTAGAATTAGTGATTTCGATCTTAGTGACAGCCTCGAAAGTTTGAAGATGTGCGAGCTAACCTGGAATCTACAACAGCAACAGGCATAACTCAGAAAAAACGAATACCTAAATAACATACTGCCTAATAATTGGTTTCATCTAAGATTTCAATTCCTAAAAATCATAAATAACTATCAAATGTTTAAATTCTCCTAAACTTCTGAAAATTTAAATAAATTTTAAGAAATATGTACTACGGACTTGGGGCAAAATATTTTCTGAACAGTTATTTTTCAGTAATTATCTTCTCCTGTACTAAATATTAATTTATTACATTAATATGCCCAGCACCAAGTGAATTTTCTGAAACTGGTGGTTATGTAAATGTATTTAATTAATGTGTAGTAATCTATCACCATACCATACATGACATACTTTAATCATATATAGTCTACTGAGATGGTCACAGATTTTAGTGAGGCCTCATTAAACCTTTTATGAAACATGTCTTTGTTTTTGGTAAGACTTCAGTAGGCTGAACTTGCTCGACATGTTTAAAGAGTTCGTAGTATAAATATTTTTTGTATAAGGCCTCCTGCCTGATGACATAAATCAAAGATAAGATCACGAACACCGCACGGAAGTCCAGAAAATACTCGAACTCAATTCAAATAAAATTAATTAATTTAAAACGAGTTCATAATTTTGAATTACAATACAACAAAGAAAAATATTTTGAATATCAGTGAAACTAGCTTTATTGGATTGATAATTTTATGCCATTAATGCTTGAATATGATTGTGGCCATGTGGCTGGTGCGTAGATGGCGCAATCTGCATGTCCAATTTTCACACACTTTTCGCAGCAAGCGTAGACAAGTGACTTAACATATCCCCAAAGAAAATAATCTAATGGAGTTAGATCACACGATCTCGGTGGCCAATTAACAGGACTATTATGTTGAATTAGTCTTTCATCAAATGTTTCTTTGAGTTAATTAATTGTATTCCGCGTTGTGTGCCTTATGGAACCATCCTGTTGGAATCACATATCAGCAAGATTAATGGCAGCCAATTGGGGTACAAAAAAGTTAGAAATCATGTCTCTATACCGTTCACTGTAAGATTCCACCCATCATCGTTTTTGAAGACATATAGACCAGAGAGTCCGCCGGCCCATAAAGCGCACCAAACAGTGATTTTCTATGGATATAATGGTGTTTCAAAGGCAAAGGCTTCTAGATTATCTTCACTCCAAATCCAATTCTGTTTATTAACGTACCCATTCAACAAAAATTGAGCTTCATCGTTGAACAAAATTTTGTTTGGAAAATCAACATCAATAGAATTAGTGCTTCAGCCGATTGGCCGATTTGGCAAGCAGTGCTATGGCGTAAGTTTATTCATTATGAAATGGCAAATCAAACTAATGACAAAGCAAATGTTAGCTGTAAACTCGGTTGTCAAACAAAACAATGTTGCAAACTTAACGATGTGAAGCTATAAAACACACCCTTTACTGATTGAATAAGGAATTCATGAGACAAACACTTTTAATATTTCGATCAATGATTTACATAATTTTCCTTCTAAGCAAAATGTACAAAAGTAATTCTTCACGATACAAGCTCCATTTAAACCTATATACTGATATAGAAAATGAGTCAGCGTCTACACTCAGAAAAAATATGATAAACACATGATTGCCTTTACCATATTATAATAATAGAAATCATTATAAAATTATTGTGATATTCCCTATCATACAATAATAAGAAATACTATTTGTTTAATTATGTCAATCAGTGAAAACGGAGCTTATTATTATTATGATACATGTAATCATATTCATCTCCCATGATTAGTGTAATCAGAATGCATGATTAAATTTTGATTCATTTAATAATTTTTAAGGTATTTATAAAAATTCGCTATCTCAATGGGTGATTAATTCGTATGTGAACACTAAATATTTAAAGTTGCCTTAAAATGCCTCAACCAGTCACGCACGACTTAGGTTAGGAGCTTAAGTTACACGCCGGTTGCACCACTTCGGTTAATCACCAAAATTGTATAGGCTTCTTGTCACAAATAAACAACAGGGGCGGTATGTTGTATCATCATCACTTCGAATCGAATTCGCGTCAAAAAAGTGAAAGTTGTATCATTTTTGCTTTTCGAAAATAATACAACATACCGCCACTCGACTTTTTTCGAATTTCGATTCGAAGTGATGGTACAACATACCGCCCCGGACCTGTAAAATTTTTGGTGGTCGTACCGCTCCCCTAAGTGGTCCAAACGGAGCACAACTTAAGCTCTTAAGTTTGGACTGCCTGAGGTTTTTAATTTGTAAAAAAGCAATAAGCCATGTGGTGTGATTACCATATATATATATATATATATATATATATATATATATATATATATATATATATATATATATATATATATATATATATATATATATATATATATATATATATATATATATATATATATATATATATATATATATATATATATATATATATATATATATATATATATATATATATATATATATATATATATATATATATATATATATATATATATATATATATATATCACTGATATTCAAAATATTTTTCTTTGTTCTATTGTAATTCAAAATTATGAACTCGTTTTAAATTAATTAATTTTATTTGAATTGAGTTCGAGTATTTTCTGGACTTCCGTGCGGTGTTCGTGATCTTATCTTTGATTTATGTCATCAGGCAGGAGGCCTTATACAAAAAATATTTATACTACGAACTCTTTAAACATGTCGAGCAAGTTCAGCCTACTGAAGTCTTACCAAAAACAAAGACATGTTTCATAAAAGGTTTAATGAGGCCTCACTAAAATCTGTGACAATCTCAGTAGACTATATATGACTAAAGTATGTCATGTATGGTATGGTGATAGATTACTACACATTAATTAAATACATTTACATAACCACCAGTTTCAGAAAATTCACTTGGTGCTGAGCATATTAATGTAATAAATTAATATTTAGTACAGGAGAAGATAATTACTGAAAAATAACTGTTCAGAAAATATTTTGCTCCAAGTCCGTAGTACATATTTCTTAAAATTTATTTAAATTTTCAGAAGTTTAGGAGAATTTAAACATTTGATAGTTATTTATGATTTTTAGGAATTGAAATCTTAGATGAAACCAATTATTAGGCAGTATGTTATTTAGATATTCGTTTTTTCTGAGTTATGCCTGTTGCTGTTGTAGATTCCAGGTTAGCTCGCACATCTTCAAACTTTCGAGGCTGTCACTAAGATCGAAATCACTAATTCTAAAACGTTTATACCAAAAATTACACGTTTCATAAGACACAAGGTCGGCAACAAGAACACTACAAATTGATTCCCGTGCCTTAGAAGCATTTTTTCCTTGTTGGAATTCGTAAAGAATGCAGTGCCGAATGTGCTGTTTATCAGTTGTAATCGTAAACTCTGCTATTCTGAGAGGTTATGTAACTCACGTAAACTTGTCGTTCGTTGTTCTGAAACCTTGCGTCCGATCCTACAAAAACCACAGAATACCGTGAAAAAAATCTGTAGAAATTAAGTTATATACCTAATAAATAAAGTGGATGGCTAAATAAATTTGTTTCCATGATTTAAAGTTCCAAGTTACAACTTAAAAATCGAATTGCACTTCTGATGAGGATTATAAAGCGATACCCAATATCCGATATTGAAATGTCTATTTTTGAAATTGTCAAAAAAGTGGCCATTTATTCTAGAGAAATTTGGGGTAGTTTTCATGATAAGTGGTGGTTGGTATCTGAAAAATTGCAGTGTACTTATAATGTAAGCTTGTAACTCGGTTGAAAACAACAAAAAACGAAATTTATTTATTTTCATTTTTAAACCTTAGGATGGTTTTTACTTGGGGTTAGAAGTTTAAAAATGGAATTCCAAGGATATTGTGTATACTCATAATTCTATATATCACAACCGAGTTCGAAATATTAATGTTTTTGCAAATTTGGTTAAAATCAATAACTAGCTTTTATTTGAAACAATTCAAATACTATACTATGCTTCAGATAATATGGAATAAGGGGAAAGTGTTAACAAAAATGTACTATATATGCTTGACCAATTTTTTAGATGCAAATCCAAATACATAGTACATCCTCCCTAAGGCATCTTTCCGCTCTAAGCTGATTTTATTATTTTTCTCAAAATTAAAATCATTTATAAAATTGTTAGGAATTTTAATATTATTGAATTTAGAACATATATCAATCATCCTTATAGTACACTTAGGAAAAATTAAGTAATGAATGTATGTATTTAATTTCGACCAATCAGTATAGATAGGCATATAAAATATACATAATGTAACTAAACACAAATATGTAATATGTATATCTAAATGTTTACTGCGATCAGTAAAAAACAATTTAATTATAATATTTTCCCTTTCGTTCATAAATTTCTGATGTTTCGTATCCTTTTTTCCAAATATTTGTTTCTTTTTTATAAACTATATTTCATGCAGCACACCAAACCATAATCAATGTATGTATATACGTATATTTATACGTACATACAACGTATATACGTACATATATACATACATACATACATCGAAAATAGATCCTCTTTCTTTTCATGATCACATGTTTTTTAAATTTTATATACCTAAACGACAAGAAATTATCGATCGTGCACACATTTTATTTTAAATAGTACATATGTATATACATCTAGTATATGTATAGTATATACATAATACGTGCGTTTTAGTTTTCAAAACATTCTGTTTTATTAAATTTAAAACATACAATAAGAGAAAGGATATTTTCAAACGAAAATAAAAAACACGTTGAATTTGTATTTTTCCGTTTGTTTCTTTTATCACACAAATAAAAAAAAATTATTTTGTCGCGCGCGTTGAATAAATATATTGAGCGAGATGTATATTGAGCACATAGGGTTTGAGTTTTAGCTAAGCATTTCTACTAACAGCCGCTCGAAATATTTTTCCATTTGTAACGACATCGAGAATTTGATTTACACATAAAGTTACTATTGGTTTGCAGGTCTGATTGCTATTTTGTTTGTGTTACAAATTAACCACACCACGATTTTCGTCAAAAATTAATCTATTTGAGAAATTCGTATCGCGTTCGTTGAAGTGGTAACATTTAAACACAGTGTTGTGAATTCTATGGTGATTTTCTCAAGTGGAAAATATTAATAATAAGTGTAAAAGTGAACAAAAACAAAAAAAAAACAACATACATAAAAACAAAAAATAAAATTATAAAACTGAAAAAGACATTAAAAAATCTAAAAATTAGTGAGACTAAAAATACCCAAAATGGCGTGGCATCAAGCCGCGTACATGGGGCCAAAAATCTAACAATTGGAAAGGAGTATAAAGGATATGATGTTAAAGAACCCAATCATAAAAGAAAATTAGAAAATCAAAATTGTGAAAGTGAAAGTGACGAAAATAAATATAATAAAAAGCAAATCATGGATAAAATACCAGACACAACAACAAATATGGAGGACGGAAAAGAAATGAACATAGATCCACAAACAAATAACCAAAAAAAAGTCCTATTAATAAATACATCAACACAGATAAAGGGCCATACTACGTAATGATCGAATCAAAGACACCCAAAATAATGATGTCAATAATTCTATCAAAAATGTTCAAAGAATTTAATATAAAAACTAAAAATATAATAGAAATCGGTAAAAAAATGGCGAGAGTCGAGTTTGAGTCATGGGATAAAGCAAACAAATGTATACGAACGGACGACCCTACAAACAAAATTCTAGCAGGCAAAGACTATAGATGCTACATACCCAAAGCGTACACACATGTTGAGGGGGTAGTTAAAGGATTAATAGGCGAATTCGAACTAAAGGAAATCCAAGAAAATATGAAGTGTGAAAATACCATAACCAACATTGAAATAATAAAATCATGGAATAGAGAAACCAAAACATTAAAAGACACCAATATACTAAAAATCGAGATAAGAGCTAGTGAACTGCCAAAATTTGTCCAATTTTACGATATTAACATAAAAACAGACATCTACATACCGAAATTAAAATTTTGCTCAATATGTCTCAACTCCCAAGTATAACAAAACGAAAGTAAAAATTGAGCATAGTATTTTCCTTCGTTTTCATCCAAAATTAACGAAAGTTAAACTTCACATTATAATGATAGTGTTTGTAGCGTATATGTATACTGTGTTCTTACTACTGTATACTGTGTTACCGCAATTTTTCTTTCGTAGGAATGTGTATAGCGTGTAATGTACATGGTTTGTTTTTATTTTTCATGTTCACGACATGAGTTTGGTAATTTTATAAAATTTTGTTAAAAAAATTTAAAGATGTGCGTTAATTTAAATAAAATTACATCAAAATATATTTTATATCTATTCAAATATTGTTTTCATAAATTAATTAATTTCTAGTTCAGTTTTAAGTTTTTAGGTAGAAAACAAATGCGAAAATAATAAACTTGATGTGCAATAATCATAGTACCTATTTGGAAAATTATTTAAACTTTTAATATTACAATCAAAGAATAATTTCAAATTGTGTAATAATAAAAAATAATTAAAAAATTAACTAAACTATAATTTAGATTAGTATATAATATGTATATATGTATGTATATTTTTATACCGCAAATTTAATAAAATAAAAATATTCATTTTAAACCTAAATTTTTATTTTGCTCTCACATTTGGATGCCGCCATCTTTTTCTTCTAACATTTTCAAATATAGCATTTTACATTCATGCACAACATCGCTCCCGCCATTTTGTTTTTTGTCTTTTCTGTTCACACATACATGTATACAATTCTCCTTTATTGAGTTTCGTTCAGTTTCGAATAATCGCGACACGTTTCATACGTTTTATTTTAATAAATTGCAACTCAAACTTAGAAAAATACTAGACTAAGTTTAGTACTTAAGTACGAATATCGCCAGGAAAATTGAAAGTAAAAATACTTGGGCTACGGACACATCAGAAAATACTGTCACTCAAAAATTACGAGATGTACTAAATGTGCCAAACCAAAAACAATAGACCAAACACATACATGTCAAGAAAAACCCGAATGCAAATTCTGCGAAGGATCAGAACACTACACAAACTCCAGGTCATGTCCCGAAAAAAAAAAACAAAACAAAATCAAAATACACATGATCAAAAACAAATCAACATATAAAGAAACCATAGATACACTGTTCCCAAGACAAAATAAATACTTCGAAGAACCTGGAAAACATCAATTCCCAACATTCAGCAATAACCCAGTAGACAATACGCCAAATGCATGGATAAACAGAGCAAACATACAGGAACAAATCATAAAAGAACAGAGGGAAAAAATCGACAGTTTGGAAACAATAATCAACAAATTCATCAATATAAGCAATAAAGCATACTCATCATCCGAATCCGACCTACTTGCAATTGATATTAAAAACATAGTACAAAATCTAAAATCAAAATAATATGTCAAAACAAATTAAAATCCTACAATCAAACATAAGAAGCCTTAATAGTAACAAAGACCTAATCCAGACATTTCTAAATAAACAAGCAATAGACATTGCAATTTTAAATGAAACATGGACCCACCAAAATAATATCCCGAACATTAATAATTACAAACTCATCACAAAATATCGACAAGATGGCTACGGAGGCGTAGGCTTTCTTATAAAAAATAACATAGGAGCAAAAATAGTGAATCTCAACACGAATCTTAGATACATTGAAGCACTACAAATCCAAATAAATTACCTAAATGAAAAATTATCAATCATAGTATTTTACAATCCATCAAGCGAAAATACATTAGAAAAAACAGAGGAATTTCGGAAGATAATCGAAACAGCAGAATAAAACCACACAACAATAATAGCAGGTGATATAAACGCACGCAGCTCTCTATGGGAGGAAAATTGTAAAGAAAACAGATTGGGGGAAAACATTGCAGAACTAATCACCAACAATAGTATACAAATATTAAACAATAAAAAATCAACAAGATTAAATTTAACAAACCACACAACATCAGCTATAGATATCACACTGAGCACACATGATATAGCACACAGAATATCATGGGATGTCCTTGACGATAATATCGGATCAGACCATTTACCAATACTAATAAAAATAAATACTAATAAATACACCAGCAAAGAAATCACAATGTGGAAAAAAGTAAACCAGGAACTATCAAATATAACCAGCACAGAAAACAACACAGACAACATAGAATCCAGAATAGAGAAAATAATAACAAACAACACCAAAAGAATAATTATTAATAATAATAATATACCAAAACCATGGTGGAACGATAAACTGCAGCGAATGTGGAACATAAAAAAAAAAGACAGAAATGCTGCAATAGACATAAAAATCTATATACAGCTCAAGAATTAATGAGATCTATAGCCATATTAAAAAGAGAAATTAAAAAAGCCAAACGCTACAGCTGGGAACTATTCGTGAGTGAAATAAAACCATCGCTTAACATCAAAATACTCTGGAACAAAATAAACAAACTGAAAAATAAAAAAGGAAAAGGTTTCAATATACTAGAAGACTATGAAATGATGAAAAAATTTATGAACGAAAACTTTCCAGAACCAACAGAAGACACAGCTACACCATTAGAAAAATTGACTATTCAAGAAAACAAATTTAACAATAAAATAATAACAGACATAACAAATAACAAACAAAATGGTGCACCGGGAGAAAACAAAATATCTTATAAAACACTAAAAGAAATAATCAAAATTAACCCAAACATAATAAATCTAATAGTACAACATCTCAATAATATCTACAAAAATCAACAATACCCAGAAAAATGGAAAACGAACAAAATAATTACAATCATAAAACCAAATAAAGATGAAACGCTAACTGAGAGCTATAGACCGATATGCCTCTTAAACATATTTGCTAAAATATTTAATAAAATCATACAGAGGAACTATACGATCATCTGGAATCCAAAAATATACTGTCAAATAATACGTACGGTTTCAGGAAAGGTACAAATATCATGGACTACTTCATCAATCTATTCAATAAAATAAAAAAAGGGAAAAATACATGGAAATCACAAATACTAATAACAACCGACATCTCTAAAGCGTTTGACAACGTTAATAAAAACAAGCTAATATAAAAATTAATAAATATGGACACACCTAATCACATAACAAATTGAATTCACCAATTCCTTACAAACAGGATTATCATTTACAATAATGGAACGTCAACAGTGAAACACACAACAAACAAAGGAATACCACAAGGCAGCTGTCTAAGTCCATGCCTTTTCAATATATATACGCAAGAAATACACAACATACAAGAAGAAAATACGACTATATATCAGTTTGCGGACGACATTGCAATATTGGTCAAAGGATTCAACGAAGAAGAAACACAAACAAAAGCGGACATAATTTTAAATAAACTAAAAGAAACACTATCACAACACGATCTGAAAATAAACCTCAGAAAATGTTCTTGTATGAGATTATTTAAAAACAAACCCTCAGACTTTGAAATTAAAATAGATAACGTTACACTAAAAGAAGAAAGATTAATAAAAATCTTAGGAGTTACCTTCAACAACAAATTGTCACTTCTAGCACACTATAAGACATTAGAAAAGGAAATTATGGGAGCCACAAACCTACTAAAGATGATTACTTACAAAAACAGAGGAGCACATCCATACACAACTCTAAATCTACACAAAGCCATAATACAATCAAGAACCATATATACTGACATCATCACACCAACAAACATTTAAAACTCAATAAAAATCAAACAAATAATTATAAACAGAAATATAAGGATATGCACTGGAATGCTGAAAACAACACCGATACCAACATTATTAGCAGAATCAGCCACACTGCCTGCAGACCTAGACAATAAACTAACCACTCTAAAATTCATAGCGAACCATATCAACAAAAATAGTGATATTAGGAAAAGAATAAAAAACAATGAAATATTGGGAAAATATCACGAACTATATAACGAATACACATTTCTAACAAACATAGCACAATCAATCAACAAAACAATCAACCCCACAACAAATCTTAAAATATACGATAATAATAACAACCAGAAAAAAAACGCAACAAACCAAATAGAAATCATGAAAAACTACATAGAATTCCTAAACAAACATAAGGACTATTTCGAAATATACACGGATGGATCGCTTAATAACAATCAAGGAGGTATCGGTATATACTTCAAAAACACGGATACAAAGTTCAAAATAAAACTTAAAAATAAAGCAACCATCAAAACCATTGAAATCATAGCCATCAAAGTGGCCCTGGATAAGGCAATCAATATGGGACAATCAAAAATAATAATCTTCACAGACTCAATGAGCTCATGTATATCCATTAATAATGTTAACAGGAATAAAAAATTTAAACACTACGAAAAAGAAATAATAGATACAATTATCAAAAACAACATAGTAGTAATAATTAAATGGATTTCGGGTCACGCGGGTATACTAGGAAACGAAAAAGCAGACAATCTTGCCAAAAGAGCTATAGCAGAAAATGAAATAACAATAGACAACCCAATTCCAATTGAAGACATACACTACGTCATAGAGGATACAATAAGACAGGAATGGTTAGAAAAATACAACAGATGGACCACAACAGTGGGAAAATACAATAAACAGATAAACAACATACCAAGTAAAAAACCATGGTTCCACAATTCACAGTTAACACCATATAACATCAGACAAATAAACAGACTCAGATCCGGTCATGGAAAAAGCAAAAAATTCAAACACAACATGAGGATAGAAGACAACAACATCTGCGATACATGCAGGGTAACAGAAGACAATGAACATATAATAGAAAAGTGCAAGAAATACGACCATATACGCCAAAAATATAGAATTATCAAAAACATGAAACTAATTGACATTCTAAAATCGGGCAATTCCAAAAACTACAAAGTAATCTGTGACTTCTTAAAAGAAATTGATTATAACCTTTAAAATAAACAATAACATAAATATAAGTTAAGACAATTACCAACACCTAATCATAAATAATACATAAATATAATAATCTGTAATACAAATAGGTCGTATGAGTTAAGAAATTCAGACCTCAGCAAAAGAAATACAAAAAAAAAAAAAATTCTATTTGAGAAAGTTCAACAGCTTCTTACCCCATTTAAAGGCAAATAAAAGAAACGGTCTTGTGTGATACGAAAAATAAATCGCACAACCCAAGTATAACAAAACGAAAGTAAAAATTGAGCACAGTATTTTCCTTCGTTTTCATCCAAAATTAACGAAAGTTAAACTTCACATTATAATGATAGTGTTTGTAGCGTATACGAGTAGCGTATATACATATGCGTATACAAATGGCGTTATTTAGTTTTTTGTGAGAACGCTAAGTTTATAGTAACTTTTAACGATGCGGATACATTTGTCAACTTTGATATTAATTTAATTGAAGATAGGAAGGCCGTAAAACAATTGGTAATGTAAAGATTCATTCGAGATAATTTGGTACAATCTATTATATTTTGTTTTCCTATTTTATATTTAGAAATCATTATTTATGAAGCAAGATGGCCACGAACTAAAAAAGTGTATTACTGCAAACTTTACAGAGCTGTTCACCAAAGAGCTTAGCTGCAAGTTTACATTTAACGGTCAATAAAGATAATGTGAGGTATGGTTTACGTTACTCCGTGTTAAATTTAATAATTATAATATTATTTTCAACATTTTAGATTGTACTATGGAAAAATTTACGAACTCTATCGAAACCGATTTAATATCCACAAATTACTTTTATTATATAAAAGACAAACAAGGAAAATTATTTTAAAAAAAAATCTAGTGTAAATATTAGAAATTAAAAAACTGAATAATTTAATCGAAATGTATATATGTGTGTCCAAAGTAATCAATAATGAATTAAAATAATGAATTTAATAAATTATTTTATATTACAAAAACAAAAATATTTCTTTAAAAACATTTAATTTTACAACCAAAATTTGAAATAGCCGTTTAAACAAACACAAGCACAATTGTTCCCGCCGAATATTTCTCAATACGCATACACATGCAATAAAATGTTTATAATGAGTTTCGTCCAGTTTCGGATTTTCGCGACACGCTTCATACGTTTTATTTTAATAAATTGCAACTCAAACTTAGAAAAATACTAGACTAAGTTTAGTACTTAAGTACGAATATCGCCAGAAAAATTGAAAGTAAAAATACTTGGGGCATACACATGCAATAAAATGTTTATAATGAGTTTAGTCCAGTTTCGGATTTTCGCGACACGCTTCATACGTTTTATTTTAATAAATTGCAACTCAAACTTAGAAAAATACTAGACTAAGTTTAGTACTAAAGTACGAATATCGCCAGAAAAATTGAAAGTAAAAATACTTGGGAAGAGACGGACTACTATTTTTGTAACATGTATGTAGATTACTATGTATGTAACTACGAGTATTTAGAGGTATATGTACATAACATATTTTAGGTAACGATTTTAGAAATTAAGAATTGCCAATAGCAATTTTTTATCCACACTGCTGACATACAAAAAATTCCAGATCTTCTTGACTTCTTTGTAACAAAAGGAGTTTTAGAGGACTACACATGCATTGAAAATAGTGAAGGACTATCATCTGACCACTCACCTGTGATCATGACACTGAGTACAATGATAATAAAAAAAGATAATTCACCTAAGTTAACAAACAATAAAACCAATTGGGATCTATTCAAGAAATTAGTAGAAGATCGAACAAATCTCGGCGAACCAATTAGAACGAAGGTGCAGTTGGAAGATGAACTAGAAATATTTAATAACAACATCCAACAAGCGGCTTGGGAAAGTTCACCGATTTCTCATACCAACGCTATAATGAAACATAACTATCCTCTTGAAGTCAGAGAGCTACTAGGGAGAAACGGAAAGTTCGCAAAATCTGGCAGCACTCTCGTGCACCGCAACACAAAACTATTCTAAATTTTTTGTGCAACAAATTAAAACAACTAATAAAAGAAATAACGAACGAAAGCATAACTAAGCGACTACGAGGTCTTTCTGAATTAAAGGATGACGATTACTCGCTTTGGAAAGCAACGAAGGGACTAAAAAGATCCAAAATGCATGTGCCGCCTATCAAATGCGATGACGGTTCATGGGCTAAAAGTGACAAACAGAAAGTCTCTCTATTTGCTGCTTATTTAGAAGAGACTTTTCAACCGTTGCCGAGGCAAACAGCAAATGAAAATACAACAGTCGTAAACAAAGCAGATGATCTTGACATAAGGCATGTGACTTTATTGGAGCTTAAAACTGAAATCAATAGTAACTTAAGTATTAGAAAAGCTCCAGGTTATGATTTAATAACTGGGCAAATTGTGAAAGCCATTCCCGAGAAAGGTTTGCGTAAATTAAATCAAATAATTAATGCAGCTTTCAGATTGAAATATGTTCCACGACAATGGAAGGTGGCCGAAGTAATAATGATTCCTAAACCAGGCAAACCAGGAAACGATAAAAAATCATATAGACCGATATCACTACTTCCAATCATATCAAAAATATTTGAAAAACTGTTGCTGAAAAGACTCAAACCTATAATAGAAGAGAGATGCCTAATTCCACCACACCAATTTGGGTTTAGAGAAAATCACTCTACAGTTGAACAAGTTCACAGAATAACGGATGTCATTGAGGATGCACTCGAGAATAAGAAAATATGCTCCAGTATTTTCTTAGATGTAGCTCAAGCTTTCGACAAAGTTTGGCACCAAGGGCTTGAATTTAAACTGCATCGAGACCTGCCTCAGCAATTTTATCAAATTCTTAAATCGTACATAGCTGATCGACACTTTAGAGTCAAATTTGAAAATGAGTACTCTGAAATAAAAAGAATATCAGCAGGTATACCACAAGGTAGCGTACTTGGACCTATTCTGTTTATTCTTTATACGAGAGACTTACCGAATATTGAAGGTACCACAGTAGCAACATTTGCAGACGATACAGCTATTCTAGCAGTTGGAAAAGATATTTCGGAAGCAACAAGCAAACTTCAAAGTGCAGTTAACACGGTGAGCAACTGGACTAAAAAATGGCGCATCTCATTAAATGAAGCCAAATCAGTACACGTCAACTTTACAAATCAAAATGTAAACTGTATTCCCGTAGTTCTCAACTCAAACCAAATTCCATATGCAAATACAGCTAAATACCTTGGCATGACCCTCGATGCTAAGATAAGATGGAAAGAACACATCAAGAAGAAAAAAGAAGAGTTAAACATCAAATATAGAAAAATGTACTGGCTCATGGGTAGAAACTCTGAGCTCTCAATACACAACAAATTGCTTCTATACAGGCAAATGCTAAAACCAGTATGGACCTATGGTATCCAGCTTTGGGGTTGTGCCAAGAAAACCAATGTACAAATGATACAATGCTTCCAAAATAAAGTGCTACGAGGGATTGTGAACGCCCCATGGTACATTAGGAATGACAACATCCATAGAGACTTGAAGATGGAATACGTCACCGATGAAATAAAGAATCATGCAAGGAAACACGTACAGCGCTTATCTCTACACGAAAATGCAGATATCCGTCGTATGTTGGACACCACTAACGGCGTGAGGAGACTCCAAAGGCAGAAACCTCTGGAGCTGGGCAGTTTGTTTTAGAAGAAAGTATTATAAAATGAGTAACCAATAGGTTACTCATCTTAACCCGAGAACTTAATTTAAGAAAGATAAATTACTAGATGATCTCTGAATCAGTTGTAATATTGTATAAATAAATAAATAAATTTATTAAATAAAAAAAAAAAAAAAAAAAAAAAAAAAAGTAAAATTTACTGGCAGTAAGCGGGGGAAATGTTGCCATAAAAAGTATGAAACCAATACTTTTTATGGTAACATTTGTTTGTCTTTATCACTCTAACGTAATTTTAATATTATACTCTCTTCTTTTCGGTTTCCCAGTATTTACTGAAAAAATGTGTTTCATTATGGAATAAAGCCTTAATGAATAATCTCAGCATCACAGTAGCGTTAGCGATTTAAAATTCATTTATCTCCAAACTGTTTTTTGTGTTGTTTTTTAGATGATGTGCGATATGTTTTCTGTTGTTTTGTATTTTTTGTTTATAATTTCTGCTTTGTTGAGGCTTTATTTCAATTTACGTATGGCTGGGGATTACAAATATACAATATTCGGTTTTATACACACATCACAATTTATAAATTATCAAATAATTTATAGTCAAACAGTTGCAGCAAATTAAAATTTTTGTTTCTCATCCTAATTGTTTCACTTAAATGCATCTCGCCTATAGTCCATTTATTTTATATAATAACTTTAGATTAAATTATTTAATATCGCCTTAACTAACTAGTAAATTCATTCGAAAAATGTCAAAAATAAAAACAACAAATATTTGAGCAAAATTATTGCCCATACTTTCGGTTATTTTTGTTACTATGTTGGTACGAATTATGCCCGGTTTACATGAGAAAATTGTTTTCTTCTACAAATTTTTGCAGGTAAATAAGAAAGAATCCGCTATATAAAAATATTCAATATGCCAGAAAGAAATAAACATATATAATAATGGTGTAATTTTTTTTATAGGATCATTATTAATTTATTTTTAATGAATTAAAAAACGAAATTTACATTTTTTTCTATGGCGACTGTTTTAATAATGAATCCTCAAAATTTATAAATACGAAATAATTTTTTTTCTTGTTAATTTTAAAAATGTTGCCATAAAAATACTCGGATCGAATATATTTTATGGTCACATTTTCATTTTTATGGTGATTTTTGCTCAAAAATTCTTCTGCAAAATTTTGTTGGGATATATTGCTTTTCTTGTCTCTCATGTGCAAAAAGTCAATGTTATATCTTATTCATGTTGCAGAAGAAAAATGTTGGTCGTATGTAAACCGGGCATTAGATTATTTATTTGACCAAAAGATGGAAATATTTCAACTAAACCGAGATCAAATTGGGCGGGACTTAGCCAGTGCTGCCATTTTGAAATTTCTCAAAGGAGTACTTTTCACATTTACAGGGGAGTGTTTTGAGTCAAAATGGAGTACGCTTACAAATATTGATTAAGAAGTTAAATAAGTCATATAAAGGAGAAATTTGACTTTGAATTGTAGTAGTTAACACAATACAAAAAATGTTTACTTGATAATAATTACTAATTGATTCGGTTTCAAATGAATCGACTGTTATGTTTTTTGAAAAAATAAGGCGTTGATTAGCTTCGATGCCGCGCAGAGTGTCGCGTTTCATTTCAATATACATATCAATACCACTACATAATAGGCCTTTTTTCTATATAAAAAAATTCCATGAGCTTGTATAGGTAAATCCAAACAAAAACGCGGGTGCCATACGAGTAGGTAAAAAATTACATGGGATAAAAAAAAATCTTCATTTGTCCCAATAAATCTGCTTTATTATCTACAAACCTAATTTATCTGAAGGATCACGATAAATATTGATATTTTGAGAAACATTTCCAATAAAAATATTTCCCTATTGAGTAACTTTTCATTTAGCAACTTACTGATAAAAGCAACAACACAATTTTTCAATGACACGTGCGCGTATAAGATTTTTAATTTCTCTTGGCTCTCGCCAACAAATAATACAAGTTATTTGTTTTGGTTTTGTTTCACGAACATACAGTACCGAAGAAAAATAATGAACTTAATTTCACACATTTTATTTGTGTAATGAATTTTAGATTAAAGGGTTTGTTACAATACAAATTATATTTGTATTCGTTTGTGTTTCGTATATTATTTGGCTAACCTGCTATGTAGTGTGTGCCATTAAACTAAACAAACCCTTTTTTTCTGTACTGTATTTTGTGCAATAAATTAAACAATATATCTCGACGGATTATTTCCTCAAATATTTCGACCATAAAATGAAACATAAAAAGGGTACCATAAAAGTGTTTAGTTAAACTGTAATTATCAAAATTAAAAAAAGTTGCTTTAAAAAATTACGTTTATTGCAGATTTATTTAAACAATTAATCGAAAAATCTAATTAATCGACAAATTCAATGTAAATTTCGTCGTCAGTCACATAGGAATATTTTACTATACACATAATATACAAAATTATTATGTGTGATATTTTGCCTTCCTAAGTTTCAATATCGTCGATAAACTGTATCGTAATTTTTATTCTTTACTGTAACTTTTACATAAGCCCACAAAAAAAAAATCCAATTGTCGATAAAATTGGATTTTTTTTTTTTTAGTTATTATGTACAACCAACTAAATTTCGCTTTTGGACTCATCATTAGTATTGATTGATTAAAATGTGTTTTTGTTTATTACACCGTATTAATGAAAAATCAAGTTTTATTTGAACAAAAATAAAAAACAAAATTTATTGTTGTCATACGCAAAGACGTACACCCATCCCCTTCAAGCTTCAACATATTTTGGTTTACTAAAAAAGTAAAAAAGCATGCAAGAGCGGCAGTACACAATCTCGTGTATTTTTGTTTTTATTTTATTTGTTGTTTACGGTGTAAAATTAAGTTGCTGGTTTAATTGGAATATTACTGAATGAAAAGTTTTCTCAATACAATTTTTTTTTAAATGATTCAATAACAAAATATCCTTATTTATTTCTTGCAATGTATTATTCAATTTAACTTGAGCGATACAAATTATTTATTGCAAATAATGAAATTGTCTTTTTGTAGCCATGTAATTTTTTTTCGTTTTGTATGTAATTCTCATTTCTTTTTGGATTTACATATACAAACAAGATTTTAATAAGAAATGGCCTGTTTTGTATTGGTATTGTACATATTTATAAATTCCCAACAAACCCATAATACCGAAAAACATGATACGAATTCAGCAATTTTCGGTATATGGTAATGGTATTTGTGTAAATCTTATAAACAAAAATTTGTATGTTAAGAATTAAATAAATAAATTATAAATATAACATAAAATTTTAGAATAGTCGCACAGGGGAGTACAAAATGAATTAGGGGAGTACGGGAGTACAGATGAGAAGAGAGGAGTACAAATGGACCGATCGTTCTCAATTCGGCAGCGCTGGCAGCATATGATAGTTCGCGTGTGTCGATATTTACACAATGTTTGTACTAAAAAATATTTATTATACAATTCGGACACAGTCTTAAAGTATGAAATAAACTATGAATTTAACATTTGTATATCAATTAAAATAATTTTATTTATTATTTTATCTTGTACAAAAATTGAACTTCCAAATTTCAAAACATTGGGACAATTGTTTGAGTCACTGTATATAAATAAATATATAACTACATAACTAATCAATTATATAACTATAAATTAAAACTTATGAATAGCACTGTAATAAAAAGTAAATAAATTTTATTGAATTATATATTGCATTTTTATTTATTGCCAAACAATTTGGTTAAGAAGTTCGCCTTTTAATTATCGATAATTGAAGCAGAATTTCTACTTAAAAAATAATGAGATATCTTTAAACTTTACATTATTTAATCAGAAATGATTAAATAATTAATGTAATATGCACTTCACTTCCCAGTATGCAATTATTCCACTGTGTGGAAAAAACTGCTCATATGTCGCACAGAACTCCGTACTACAAAATATCAAAGACACAAAAATATTGATTTTCGAGAAAAATAATTGTTTTTCTCTTTCTATTTCGCGGTAATATTATTTTCGTTTTATAAGTTTCGATTGTATATCTTTTATTTTCAGTTTCTTCTGACAAGTCGACATGCACGGTTGCACTACATAATTAGTTTTTTTACTTTATAGTGTTGTGTTTCATTATAATGTTTTTCGATTTGTTAAAGTAAATAATTTTAAATTTAAATATATAATAATTATTAACTTATTTAGTGATCGCGATGTGCAAATTTGGACTAAAAAGGTAATAGAGGTCTGTCTCACAATGGCGTCGTCGCGAAATACATTTACGTAGTAAATTTTCAATGATTTTTTTTTCAAGATCTCAATATGGCGGATGCAATACAACGTGGCGGATGCAATACAACGTGGCGGATGCAATGCAAAACTCAATTTATGAAATTTAAATATGTAAATACATTTTCTATGTTTTTTTGTACACAAATAAAAAATAATGTGAATAAAATATTAATATTTATTTTATTATAAATGGAAAATTTTGTTTTATTTCGGATAAGAATTATTATTTATTCCAATTGGAAAATATATACAAACACGTGCCTTTTGTTTCTGTGTTTTGTTTCTCTTTTTAGTTGGGATTCACACCGACACCGGAATTTTTGTGACACTTTTCTTTGGTGGGGAGTACGAATTTCCGCGTGATACACATGGTTCTTTCCATAGAAGCAGTGTGGTTTTAGAATGCGAATGTAAATGGAATTCCGTCGGCATTGCATATTGGGTTAACACATTTTAAATAGAAGTTCGTATTAACAATTAATATGATATCTATTTATTTTAAATAGAAAGGGTTTTTATTAATTAATATGAAATTCAAATTGTTTTAAGAAGAATTCAAATTATTAAATAATAAGAATCCTTTTACAAACAATCAGAATTACCTATAAATTTATCAAAAATTATTGCGAAAGTCCGATTCTTTTAAAGTGCTATCACAATAAAACATTAATATGGAAAATCTTATTATTTTAATAAACTTTCTTATTGGAAAAAAACTATAGAGAATTCTGATTGATTTTGTATAGAAAAAGTGGCTTTTTATGTGACTTTTTTCTCTGTGCGAGAAGGACATTTCCGATAAAAGCGGCAGCCAGAAGTAGACGCCTGTTTTCAAGCGTGCACATGTTATATTCTTTGCACCTTGTAGAGTAAGGTGGTAAGTGAGCCACATTTTCGTAAAATGGTATGTTGTAATCATAATTCCAACCAGGTTTTTTCAACAGGAATATCACAAATTTTTTTTGTATGCTTTTGATTCTGTTCATGTGCACAGCGTAAGAGGGGCTCCAAACCGTTACAGCATACTCCACTTGAGATCTTACATAAGCGTAATATAATGTGCGTATTTTATGTATATCCGTGAATTCCCCAGTCCACCGCTTGACAAAGCTAAACATGGAGTTAGCTTTAGCAATACAATTATCTATATGACGGTTAAAACTAACGTTTTCAACAAATGTGACTCCTAGATCAGTAATCTCATCACGTACTCTTGGAACTTCCGCGCCATTTATATTATATGCCGAAGTTATTGGATATTTTTCCCGATGAAACGACATAATATTACATTTATTAATATTGAGGTGTAGTGAATTTTGGACACACCAGTCACTAAGTCTGTTGAGGTCATCCTGCAGTTTATCAACATCAGCAACGTCATCAGCAAATATTAGAAAATTTGAGTGTTTAATTATCTTGGCTATTCTATCGATGAACACAATAAAAATCCAGGTTCCAATATTCGATCCTTGAGGGACACCAGAGGTCACTTTGATAACATTGGATTTCTCATTCCCAATTAATACATATTGCAGTCGGTTTGTCAGATATGATTTAAACCAATTAATAAATTCTGTTGAAAACCCGAATTCGCTCAGACTTTGGAGTGCTTTGAGGTGGCATATAGAGTCGAACGCCGTGTATACGCTACATCTACTTGATGATGATTTTCTATCTCATTTAACACTTTGTAGGTAAATTCGACCAGATTGGTAGATGTCGATCTTCCAGGCATGAACCCGTGTTGGTAAATGGAGATGTGACGTATCAATGTAGATTTAAAAGCATTGCACACAATCAGCTCAAATAATTTGGGAATTGACGAAGATGTTGAAATTCCTCTATAACATGAGACATCCTCCCTCTTACCCGATTTGAAGATAGGTGTTATTTTCGATATTTTCCATTTATCAACACGGCTGTGGTTATCGATTGGTTGAAAAGTTTGCAGAGTGAATTTGTGAAGCTACTCGCAAACCTTTTTATTATAAAGGCAGGTATATCATCCGGCCCACATCCATCTCCAAATTCCTTTAAGGCTGATATAACATTCTCTTCATGTATGACAGGTGGAATAATAGAAGTATTGTTGTTGCCAATTTTATCAGTGTATTCCATATTATCACAAGGGCTATATACTGATTGGAAAAATGCTGCAAACATGGTTGCTATCACTTTTGCGTCCGAAGGGCTGGTATTATTATGAGTCATATTGGAAGGATATCCCTCGATTTCCCGTTTGGATCGGAAGTATTTCCAAAATTCTTTAGGATTTGATTTAAATTTTGTTTCAATACTTGAAAGGTAAGACCTGTACTTAAAATTGAAATAGACGTCAAATTCATCACTGCACTGTAAAAAAGCTAGCTTGTCGAGTCCCAATCGAGATTTCATCATTTTAGTATAGGCTTTACATTTTCGGTTTTTTAAATTGGTTAGCAGGTCATCGAACCACGGAGGATGAGTTTCCGGTGCTTTATTGAGGCACATGGAGTTCAAAGCCTTGGAGAATGAAGTCATAAAATTTACCAACATTTTCGTTCACATTGTCAAGATTTAAAATTACATCCCAATTTGCTGCTTCTAAATAATTTTGCAAACCGGCGTAATTTGCCTTCTTGAAGTTGAATTTCATTCTGGGAAGGTACTCAGATTTCTTCAGGTTACAGTAGGTTATATCAAATACAATCTCCAAAGGTTTGTGGTTGATATCGTTTACAACAAATGGATTCATTGATTCAGTTACTTTGAAAGCATCCTCCTCTGTGGTGAAGACCAGATCCAGAAACCTATCGATGTTATTAGCATCATAATTTGGTTGAGGCTAAAAGCAAGCATGGCATCGACGAATAGGGACTCTGCATCGCTATTGATATTATATGGAAGAATGCATAGTTAAACTCCACGTCATGTTTCCAGTTGATATTCGGAAGATGAAAGTCGCCCAGTATAAGAACTAGATCCGATGAATTAGATGTTTTAAAGACTTCATCAATGCATCGATGCAACTGGCATAGCAGTCGCAATTTGACCGAGGTGGTAATACACTGTATATATAAATAGATATCGTTTGCTTATTTTTTATCTTCGCACAAATCTGCTCAAGTCTTGATGGAACTAATGTAACAGGATAACTCTCAATAAACCACCGCCAGACTCCTTCGTACTCGTTTCAGGAGTGCGATCACATCTGTAAACAATATAATTCTGCCCAAAGTATTCTGTACTATGAATACCTTACCAGATTACTTTCCCAGATTACATATATGGGGTAGTTTGTTTGATGAAGAAATTGATAGAATTTGGATGCTTTTGATGCAATTTTATTTACATTCTGATAATACATTGTACTCACATCTTTGCCTGAATTTTTACACGGTTTTATAGTTGGTTTGGGGTAACACGTGTGCGAAATATTTAAATGAACACGTGTGCCTCGATATTGCAACTATTGCGTGTGATAAACTACTGAAAAGTTTAATGGGATAAGTGTTGGTTCTGACGCATATAACATTTGGTGACGTTAATCCTTGTGAATCATTTAAAAATAGTTAAGACTTTTCTAGAAGATGGTAAGGTAAGCTGGGGTGGTATGTTGTACCATCACTTCGAATCGAAATTCGAAAAAAGTCGAATGGCGGTATGTTGTATCATTTTCGAAAAGCAAAAATGATACAACTTTCACTTTTTCGATTCGACTTTTTTCGATTTCGATTCGAAGTGATGGTACAACATACCGCCTCTGGTCCATTAATAAGCGCTTATCTGCTTTGGTAAAAGTTATAGATAATATGTATTATCAATTACAGGCAAGGATGATATATCAGGTGGTAATTTGAAGAATCCAATTGATACCTCTATAGGGTTTTTGGTGCTGATATCAGGATAATATTCTTTTAGTGCTAACGTAACATCAACAGGACATCAAAATGTAATGTTTAGCTGATCTGAATTCGTAATAAATTTATTAGCATCGTAAAATTGAATATTAACATGGTGCAATCTGTCAATGAATGGAATTTGATTTTTATCTCCAAGAAGATATATTTTTGAACATTTACTGGCCAATATAACCTGCATGTCATATACTCGTATTCATCAATAAATACTGAGTCATAACGTCGGGTTCCATTAATTAGGTATGAAGCAATCGTTTTATAGTTAAGTTCAATTTAGTTGAAATCCATCTTCTACTTAATGCAACGAGTGGCAACTTTTGATTTGAGATCAGCAAGACCTTCCTTAGTGGCACATAAGACAAGATCATAGCCTAGTTTGTGATTGTTAATGATCCATGTAGATTTTCCACAGCCTGGTACACCCTGGACACCAGTAACGATAGGTCACATGATGTTGATAACGATCGTTTATATATTCTTTGGTGCATGAAAAGTACATTAAGCCGCCATTAACATCACATAGTGCATCAATTAATTTAGTAGAGATTACTGGTTGTGTTAAATATCTGACGCCCGCTGCTAGAGCAGAGAAACGACGGTGTGACTTTTTTTGAATCATTGAACGTTACATGTTTTCTAACAATCTCGGAACTTGGCTTAGTATAAGTCAGTCTGTAGCCCGACAGTATGCCAGTGCTTTGCGTGAGGTCTTGTTGACCAGTTGTGTCAGCTGCCGTGAAACAGGGCTTGAGTCGGTCAATGGAAACGTTGACTTGTCTATTGTTGTGATTGATAATAAAGTTTTTGTCACCGCGCTTGATCACACGGTGTGAACCAGTGTACGGCGGCTGTAAGGATTTGCGCAGTGTGTCCATACGTAAGAAAACATGAGTACAAATCTTGAGTTCCTGACTGACGAATGTTTTTTCAGTGCAGTGCCGAGATGCTGGCGATGGTTTTAGTTCGGCGAAGTGATTTTTTAACTGTCTCACAAACTCGCTTTGTGGGTATTGTATTTGAGTTGTCCAGGTAATCTTATCGTGGTCCCGTAAACTAGCTCAGTACAGGAAGTTTGCAATTCCTCACTGAACGACGATCGTAGTCCTAACATATCTGTCGGAAGTATGCTGGTCCAGTCGGAGCGCTCGTGACACATAATGGCAGCCTTAAGAGTGCGTTGCCACCTCTCAACCATGCCATTACACTTTGGATTATAAGCCGCGGTTCGTACGCGTTTGAACCCTAGTAATTTGGATAGTTCTTCGAAGAGTTCGGATTCGAACTGAGTTCCCTGATCTGTAAGAATGGATACTTGTGAAGTATTGATAAGATTTTAATATTTAATAATAGATGTCACTACGCCAGGAAATATAATTGAAACAGGGTACATATTAATATAGCTGAAAACGTCGTTCTCTTCTCTTAAGTTATGTAAAAGCGAAAAGACGTGTATTTATCGTAAGCTAATAAATAAAGTATTATTAGATAAATCAATAAATATCAAGTGTATTATTTACCATCTCGGCTAAAACTCAACATTGGCGACGAGGAAAATTATAAAAGAATTAAAAAATATTAAAATTTATGATAAATAATAAAAATAAATATAAAAATGAGTGACAATCAAAAATCTCTTTGGGGCCACATGCCACCATTCAATTATAAAAAAGATAATTGGAATATATATAAGGGGAGGTTTGAACAGTTTATCACGGTATTTAAAATGGATGATGATAAACAAAAGAAGGCGGCATTATTAAACTTTTGTGGCAACGAGACGTACCAATTTATATATAATTTATGTTGTCCGGAAGAATTGAGTGAAGTGACGTATGTGGATTTGATGAGAAAAATGGATGAACATTTTTTGGAGTCAGTAAATATATGGATGCAACGAAAATGTTTTTTTGGCAGTAATCAGGAAGAAGGAGAATTATGTGAAAATTTTATAATGAGATTGCGTGGGGCGGCAAGAGATTGCAAATTTGGTGAAGTTATGGAAGATATAATTTTGTATAAATTTGTAACTGGGTTAAATAACAAAAAGGTTTTTGAAGAACTATGTGACGAAACGAGGAATATTGACAGTACAAAAAAAGCGTTAGATGTAGCAAAAAAAATGGAAAGTAAGTTGGTAGAAGAACCAAGGGAAGTAATAGCCTTAAACAAGCAATATGTTGGTGGTAAACTTAGCAGCCCAATATTGAACAAACGTATTGGTAATGAAGTACCAAATATAGGAAATAATACACCATATAAAGATATAATACAGCAGCGAAAATATATCAAATGTATACATTGTGGATACACTAATCATCTTAGTGATATGTGTCGGTATAAAAATGTTATATGCAGGAAGTGTAGTAAGAAGGGACATATGCAGAAGGTGTGTTCCGAGAGTAAACAGGGAGATTCAAACTGTGTGGTAAGAGGAGATGAGATTGCATCAGTGGAGAACGTAAATAAAAAAATGGAATTAGAATGGAATATACAACAGATTGCATCATATGGAACTACGAGTGGTGGGGTAAATATTAATTATAAGAAATTAGATTTTGTGAATAATAAGAAAGAAAATGTAAATGTTCAGAATCAATTATATAATTTGCATGGTGTGAAGGAAAATTTATTGTTAACGGAAGATAAAAATTTTAATGAAATTTATTATAATACCTCAGGGTACCATTCAGCAATAGAAGTAGGTTTAATGATTGAAAACAATTTAATTAAATTTATGGTAGATACGGGAGCGTCAATATCAGCTATCCCTAGAAGTATTTATGATGATGTCTTATCAAATATTAAGTTAATACGGGATAGTACTGTAGTTAAAGATTACAGCGGGAACAGGCTAAGAGTTCGCGGTGGGATATTTGTTTCAGTTATTTATAATGACGTGAAGGAAATTTTTAAATTTTTGGTAATAGACGGAGTTCAGAAATGCATTCTGGGCCGTGATTTTTTCCGTGCATTCGCAGTTAGACAAATAGAAATTAATCAAGTAAGTGATGCAAATGATCAATTAAAAGGGATGATAGAAAAATATAAAGAGTTGTTTGATGGTAAATTGGGAAAGTTGAAGAATGTGAAAGTGCATTTAGATGTAATTGATGGAATCATTCCTAAATTTGTTCCGGCAAGAAAGGTTCTATTTGCTTTTTTGCCTGAAGTAGAAAGGGAGCTAGAAATTTTAGAAGAGGCAGGAATTACTAACAAAATTGAAACGGCGACGTGGGGTACACCTTTGGTTCCTATATTAAAGGAAAATGGTAGCATAAGGGTTTGTGCTGATTATAAAGTTACATTAAATAAGTATTTGAAAGACACAAACTACAGATTGCCAAATGTCGAAGATATTATGTATAAGTTGAGGAACGCTAATTTTTTTTCGAAATTACATTTAGATCGTGCATACTATCAATTAGAGCTAGATGAGGAGTCTAAAGAATTTGTTTCATGGAGCATGCAATTAGGTAACTATAGAATGAATCGTTTACCATTTGGGGCAAACCGGCATCCGGGATTTTTCACAGAGAAATTGAAAAGTTATTTAAGGGTATAAAAGGTGTGGTGTGTTTCTTGGACGATGTATTAGTGTTCGCGAAAGATATGAAAAACCATAATATAATATTGGATAGTGTTTTTAGTCGATTATCGAATGCGGGGATGCGTGTGAATGCATCGAAATGTGAATTTGGTAAAAGTGAAATTGGTTATTTAGGGTACGTAATTTCGCATAAGGGTATAAACAGAATCAGTAGTAAGTATACCATTAGTGATTTTCCCATTCCGAAGACTAGCACCGAAGTTAGGTCGTTTTGTGGGTTAGTGAATTATTTTGGTAAGTTTATTGAAAGTTTATCCACCAAAATGCATCCAATATATAATTTGTTGAAACAAGGAGAAAGTTTCAAATGGAGCGAAGAATGTAATAAAGTGTTCACTGAGATTAAGGGTGAGATAATGTCGGATAGAGTTTTGGTGAAATACCATCCTGAACAGGAACTTGTGCTTACGTGTGATGCGTCAAATGTAGGAATAGGCGCAGTGCTATCACATAGGTTTGAAGGTGGAATAGAAAGACCAATTGAATTTGCGTCTAGAACACTTTCAGATAGTGAAAGAAATTATGGGACGATTGAAAAGGAAGCACTTGCGATTATATTTGGAACGAAAAAGTTTTTTCAGTACTTAATTGGAAGACATTTTGTATTGGTGACGGACCATAAACCCTTATTAGCAATTTTTGGAGAGCATCGTGGAATTCCACAAATGTCAACAAGTCGGTTACAAAGATGGGCCTTTCATCTTTCAGCTTTCGATTACACTATTGAGTACGTAAAATCTAGTGAAAATTGTGCGGATTCGTTATCTCGTTTTCCATGTGAATATAAACCGCATAATTCAGAAGAAGTTAGTTATTTAAATTTCGTATGTTCAAATGAAATCTTACCAGTCAATTTTGAAATGATAAAGCAAGAAAACTTGAAAGATAGGGAGATAAGAGTGTTGATAGAGACGGTGAAGAACGGCGATTTGGTAAAATTGGATAAAAACAAATATGCAGCGTATGTAGCAAAGAAGGATGAATTAGTGGTTGAAGAAGAAGTTTTAATGTGGGGACACCGGGTTGTGATACCACAGAATATTAGGCAACAGTTGTTGGAACAGGTCCATCGGAGTCACTTTGGGATTGTCAAAACAAAATCGATATTGCGGTCTTATGTTTGGTGGCCAAATATGGGTAAAGATATTGAGGTGCTGATAAGGAAATGTATGAATTGTATAAACATGTTGCCAAACCCGTCTAAAGCCATAGCCGTTCCGTGGATGAGACCAGAGGGTCCTTGGAAAAGGATTCACATTGATTTTGCGGGTCCAATATGTAACAAGTTTTTTTTAATAATATTGGATGCGTATAGTAAGTGGATTGAGGTTTTTTATACGTTAAGTCCAACAAAGGAATTTACTATTCGTTGTTTGTCAGCTACGTTTGCGCGATTTGGGTTACCAGAACAACTCGTAAGTGATAATGGATCACAGTTTATCTCATTAGCATTTGATAATTTTATAAAATCGAATAATATTAAGCATTCATTGACACCCACGTATTTTCCCGCTACGAATGGTGCGGCGGAAAATGCAGTGAAAACAGTTAAGAAGGCTTAATACACTGCTGGGTTTGATAAGAATCCTGGGAGTGTGGACAACATTTTGTGTAACTTTCTTGCTGATTACCGAAATATACCTCATTGTATTACAGGAGTGGCACCAACATCATTGGTATTGAAATATAAACCCAAAATAAAATTGGACTTGTTGTTACCGAGATTAAAAAAAGATAAACGGGTAGAAGATGATTGGGAAAATTATAAGGATGATAAAGTACGTGTTTTTGGTGAAAATGATAACGTTTTAATTCGAAACTACAGATCTAATAGGAAATGGATAATAGCAAGGGTAGTGAAACGGTTAGGACCAAGGGTATATACATGTGAAATACTTAGCGGTAAGGTCATACGTAGACATGTTGATCAAATGAGAGGTTTAGGGAGAAATCAGAATGATAATTTGCACATAAAGCAACCAGGTGACGATCTGGGTAGTTATAAAAGTAAAGAAAATGATTTTTTTTTTATTTATTTATACAATATTACAACTGATTCAGAGATCATCTAGTAATTTATCTTTCTTAAATTAAGTTCTCGGGTTAAGATGAGTAACCTATTGGTTACTCATTTTATAATACTTTCTTCTAAAACAAACTGCCCAGCTCCAGAGGTTTCTGCCTTTGGAGTCTCCTCACGCCGTTAGTGGTGTCCAACATACGACGGATATCTGCATTTTCGTGTAAAAATAAGCGCTGTACGTGTTTCCTTGCATGATTCTTTATTTCATTGGTGACGTATTCCATCTTCAAGTCTCTATGGATGTTGTCATTCCTAATGTACCATGGGGCGTTCACAATCCCTCGTAGCACTTTATTTTGGAAGCATTGTATCATTTGTACATTGGTTTTCTTGGCACAACCCCAAAGCTGGATACCATAGGTCCATACTGGTTTTAGCATTTGCCTGTATAGAAGCAATTTGTTGTGTATTGAGAGCTCAGAGTTTCTACCCATGAGCCAGTACATTTTTCTATATTTGATGTTTAGCTCTTCTTTTTTCTTCTTGATGTGTTCTTTCCATCTTAGCTTAGCATCGAGGGTCATGCCAAGGTATTTAGCTGTATTTGCATATGGAATTTGGTTTGAGTTGAGAACCACGGGAATACAGTTTACATTTTGATTTGTAAAGTTGACGTGTACTGATTTAGCTTCATTTAATGAGATGCGCCATTTTTTAGTCCAGTTGCTCACCGTGTTAACTGCACTTTGAAGTTTGCTTGTTGCTTCCGAAATATCTTTTCCAACTGCTAGAATAGCTGTATCGTCTGCAAATGTTGCTACTGTGGTACCTTCAATATTCGGTAAGTCTCTCGTATAAAGAATAAACAGAATAGGTACAAGTACGCTACCTTGTGGTATATATGTGCTGATATTCTTTTTATTTCAGAGTACTCATTTTCAAATTTGACTCTAAAGTGTCGATCAGCTATGTACGATTTAAGAATTTGATAAAATTGCTGAGGCAGGTCTCGATGCAGTTTAAATTCAAGCCCTTGGTGCCAAACTTTGTCGAAAGCTTGAGCTACATCTAAGAAAATACTGGAGCATATTTTCTTATTCTCGAGTGCATCCTCAATGACATCCGTTATTCTGTGAACTTGTTCAACTGTAGAGTGATTTTCTCTAAACCCAAATTGGTGTGGTGGAATTAGGCATCTCTCTTCTATTATAGGTTTGAGTCTTTTCAGCAACAGTTTTTCAAATATTTTTGATATGATTGGAAGTAGTGATATCGGTCTATATGATTTTTTATCGTTTCCTGGTTTGCCTGGTTTAGGAATCATTATTACTTCGGCCACCTTCCATTGTCGTGGAACATATTTCAATCTGAAAGCTGCATTAATTATTTGATTTAATTTACGCAAACCTTTCTCGGGAATGGCTTTCACAATTTGCCCAGTTATTAAATCATAACCTGGAGCTTTTCTAATACTTAAGTTACTATTGATTTCAGTTTTAAGCTCCAATAAAGTCACATGCCTTATGTCAAGATCATCTGCTTTGTTTACGACTGTTGTATTTTCATTTGCTGTTTGCCTCGGCAACGGTTGAAAAGTCTCTATTAAATAAGCAGCAAATAGAGAGACTTTCTGTTTGTTACTTTTAGCCCATGAACCGTCATCGCATTTGATAGGCGGCACATGCATTTTGGATCTTTTTAGTCCCTTCGTTGCTTTCCAAAGCGAGTAATCGTCATCCTTTAATTCAGAAAGACCTCGTAGTCGCTTAGTTATGCTTTCGTTCTTTACTTCTTTTATTATTTGTTTTAATTTGTTGCACAAAAAATTTAGAATAGTTTTGTGTTGCGGTGCACGAGAGTGCTGCCAGATTTTGCGAGCTTTCCGTTTCTCCCTAAGTAGCTCTCTGACTTCAAGAGGATAGTTATGTTTCATTATAGCGTTGGTATGAGAAATCGGTGAACTTTCCCAAGCCGCTTGTTGGATGTTGTTATTAAATATTTCTAGTTCATCTTCCAACTGCACCTTCGTTCTAATTGGTTCGCCGAGATTTGTTCGATCTTCTACTAATTTCTTGAATAGATCCCAATTGGTTTTATTGTTTGTTAACTTAGGTGAATTATCTTTTTTTATTATCATTGTACTCAGTGTCATGATCACAGGTGAGTGGTCAGATGATAGTCCTTCACTATTTTCAATGCATGTGTAGCCCTCTAAAACTCCTTTTGTTACAAAGAAGTCAAGAAGATCTGGAATTTTATGTATGTCAGCAGGCCAATATGTTGGTTTATCGCCAGAGAGGAATTCACAGTTGTTCTCGCGAGCTGCATTAAATAACTCTTTCCCTTTAGAGGTTGTAAGTCTAGATCCCCAATAGGTGTTCTTTGCATTAAAATCACCGCCTATGATAAAATGTGATCCTAGTGATTTAAAAAGTCGACTGTAGTCTTCTTTTTTTAATTGATGGCGTGGGGGACAGTAAATGGAGGAGATACTGAGTTCCCTATTATATATTGATTCAACTATTATGGTTTTAACCTGCAAAATTTCTTCCTCAATGCCGGGCACTTCGTAATGTTTAATATTATTTTTAACAATTACGGTAGACCCGCCTCTAGCGTTTCCTCCTGGATGAATAGCATGGTAGCATTGATAGTTACGTATTTTAATAAATGAAGTTTCTGTTAAATGAGTTTCCGAGACAAGGCATATATCTATTTTTTCTAAGTTTAGAAAAATTTCTAGTTCTGGAACATGCTGTGGTAATCCATTCGCGTTCCAAATAACAATTCTAAATGATCTATTCATTTGATTAGTATAGCATTGATGTAAGCTCATTCGTAGCTTCTTGTCTATCCAGCCGCTTATATATAGCTTCTAGACCACGTTCTTGTTTTGCTAGGCGTGCATTTATCGTTTCTATACTTCGAAATATCCTTTCTAGTGGATTTTCTTCAATAGTATTCTGTTGCGTTATCTGAGAGTAGGATCTCCTCTCTGGCCCTATGGGCTCTGGTTGTGTCGGCGCTCTAGTTGTAGTTGGAATCCTTTCTCTTCTAACATTACTGTTTTGAGTCGATTGGCGTGTTTTATTTCTTAACCTTTGCAGTTGTACCGCTACTTCGCATCCTCTATAGTTGGCTGGGTGTTGTCCTTTACAGTTTATACACCTTGCAGGTTCGGTTCGACTAAGAGAACAGTCTTTCGCGTTGTGTCTGCCGGCACATTTTACACACCTAACATCTCTCCTGCAATATCTTTGGGTGTGGTTATAAGCTTCACATTTCTTGCATTGAGGTATTAATCTCGTGTTCTTTTTCAGTGGTTCTATTTTAACCCTCATATTAAGTATTGCTTTGATATTAAATATATTTTCAATTTTTTCGCTTTTGTTGAATGTGAGCATGAATAGCGGGAGCCCTCTTTTAACGATCTTGGTTCTTTGACTATTTTCAACTTTCTCTCGTTTAAGGATATTGACTGCGTCTTCAATTTGCAGTTCTTTCATTTTGAGATCTTCTATTATATCCTCCTTCCTGCAGGTGGGATGTAGACCTCTGGCCATAACCTTGATGTTTCGGTTATTTTTGTCTTCATATGTATACCACTCTTTACCTTCTTCAGTAAGCTTTGTGGCTAAAGCTCTGTATGCATCGGGATCTCTTGTGTTTATCTTCCAAACATTATGTTTAGTGCAACTACTCTATAGTCGTTTGTGGACACTGATTTCATTAGAGCTTGGATATTCGCAAACTCAGTAATGCCTATCACATTAATTGGCGGTGGTGCTTTGGTCTTCATTGCAACCTTTCGTTGTTCTTGTCGCTGGTGAAGTTGGTGTACAGGCACTGGATTGACAGTTTCATTAACTTTTGCTTGCGAGAGCTCCTCAACTTCTGGCGAGAATTCTGCTCTTCGTTTTTTCCTTGGTCTTTTCTTCTGTTTGTGTATCCAATCAGTTTCTCTTGCAAGTTCCTCCTCATCTGTGTGGAACTCAGCGTCAGTACGGGCAAGGGTACTGGTTTCGTTATAACAAGTAAGAGGAGTTTCCACAACCTCTATCAGATTGGGCTTCTTTAGCTCCTCGTTTTCTTTCTTTAACTTAGCGATTTCATTGCTAAGTTGCGATGCGACTTTTTCTATTTCACTCAGTCTTCTGCTTAGTTCAGCATTTTCGATTTCCTGCTGAGTTGCGAACTCTATTTGTCTAGGTGGTGACCTAGCTAATTTTGAACTTCGATCGAATGGGAATAGCAATGGTTGGCTCACCCCAGAATCCTTTGAGCCGGCCTCGTTAGAGGGTGGATTAGCCAACTGAGCAGTTGGTGTACCACCTGGGGCAAAAATTCCTTTTTGTTGAAAACTCATTGCATTATAATGACTGGTTATTGAAGCAGCTACCAATCTAACCAGTGAAATTGGCAGTGGGTCAGTGGAGAGAACATCATTTACTAGGTTCTCGGTGTTCGGTTATCCCGCCGTTACTCGGTCGCCAGAGCCTCGTTGATTAATTAGCAGGGAGCACCACGTGCAGGTGAGGTTGACATTTGGGCTGGTGTATTGACCTTCTAGACCGATGCCCCTTACCCCCTAAAGAAAATGATATCACGAATATGAAGAATCAAGGATTTAATATTGTTATGTTTGAGCGTGGGAAGAGTTGTGTAAGTAGAAATGAGAGTGATGGTGGTATAATAGAAGATGCTATAAACGAGGGTGAAAGTAGTTTGGAAGTGAGGGAGGACGAGAATATGCGAGTAATGATCGGGAGTGAGAATGAGGAGCAGAATGGAGGTCAGGGTTATCGATTGCGAAATAAATCACTGATTGAGAAACTAAAAAGGTTTAATGATTACGCGTTATTTGAGTGATTTTAAAGTTTAGTTTTTTACGTTGAATAATTAAAATTTAAGCTTTTATGTGATAAGAAATCATCATAAATATTGAAGTAAAAAAAAATAAAATTGGTTAAGAAATAGGTACTGAGTATAGTTATTTTTAATATTAATGTACAAATCAAGATTTTGTGAAGTTAATGATAATACTGTATTTTAGTCTATTGTAATGTTGAAATTTTAAGAAGGAGCGAGTGTGATGTATTGATAAGATTTTAATATTTAATAATAGATGTCACTACGTCAGGAAATATAATTGAAACAGGGTACATATTAATATAGCTGAAAACGTCGTTCTCTTCTCTTAAGTTATGTAAAAGCGAAAAGGCGTGTATTTATCGTAAGCTAATAAATAAAGTATTATTAGATAAATCAATAAATATCAAGTGTATTATTTACCATCTCGGCTAAAACTCAACAATACTGTAACTCCAAAACGAGATATCCAAGTTGTATATACTGCGAACACGACAGTGGCAGCCGTTATGCCCGGTACAGGAACCGCCTCAGGCCAACGCGTGTAACGATCTATTAGCGTGACGCAGTATCGCTGGCTATCGTCGGCAGAACGTAGAAATCGGCAAAGGACCAATGATGTTGAGGTGTATTTCTGCAAAACGTTGCGAAGCTAAAGTGAAATTGGCGAGAGGTGACTTGGTGTGCCTTGGAACTTTCGACTTTTGACATTGTACACATTGTTCAGTGTAGTTTTTCGAATCTTTTCGGAACAAGGGCCGGAATTCGGAACATTTTTAGTCCACATTTTCAGTTAATATATTGGTGGTAGCTTGAATTCCGGGATGCGAACATTTTTAGTTAATATATTGGTGGTAGCTTGAATTCCGGGGTGCGAAAGATTGTGAAATGATTCGAAAACCTGTTTCCGGAAGTTTAATGGAATGAATGCTCGAGGTGTACAAGTCGAAATATCGTAATAAATGTGTTTATTAGAGTTAAACGTTATTGGAACTTGCTTGAGATTAAGTGACATGCTGTTACTATGCAAGAGTTCTCGCAATTCTGCATCATTGGTTTGTGCATCCACGATTATTGTATAGTCAATGCTTTCAGGAACAGAAATTTGATCTATACGTGATACGGTATCTGCAACGACGTTGTTAACGCCGGAGATGTACTGAATGTCGGTTATAAATTGACCGATGAAATCTAGTTGCCGAAATTGACGCGGAGATGCTTTATCCGGATTCTGGTAAAATGCGTAGACTAGGGGCTTGTGGTCGGTAAACAATGTGAACTCTCGACCTTCGAGGAGATGCCGGAAGTGCTTAATGCTAGAGTAAGCTGCGAGCAGCACTCTAAGCACTGTAACGTTGCTGCGTCTCACTTAGACGAACTGAGAAAATACTGAGCGGCTGCCATGTTCGAGACAAACTGCTGTACCACTGCTCCGATTGCGTGATCGGATGCGGCAACCATAACTGCCAACCTAGCGTCGGGGATTGGGTGTGCAAGAAGTGCCGCTTGACATAGTTTCTCCTTGCAATTGTTAAATGCGTCAATAGATGCTGAAGTCCATTCTATTGGTGTTTTCTTATTCTTCTTGTAGCCTTTCAAGGTCATTGAGCAAAACTTGGTCTGTAGCAGCGCAAGGAATAAAACGTCTGTAAAAATTGATCATACCCAAAAATCGTTTGAGTTCATCAACCCTTACAGGTCGTTCGAAATTTTTAATGATTTGAACTTTGTCTGAAGGTGGAAGAATGCCTTGTTCGTTTATTAAATGACCAAGAAATTTAATTTCGGGAAATGCAAAAACGCATTTGTCGGAATTAATGATTAAACCATGTTGTGATAATTTCTGAAAAACGATCTTGAGATGTTCAAGATGATTTTCTAATGACTTAGATGCGATCAGAATATCATCTAAGTAGACGAAGTAGAATTTGAGGCCGAATAATACAGAATGCATCAGTCTTTGAAAAGTCTGTGCTGCATTCCTTAGCCCGAAAGTCATTTTGGTAAATTCAAAAAGACCAAAAGGTGTTGAGATGACCGTCTTGGGTACGTGCGATGGTTCAATCGGGATTTGGTGGTACGCTTGAACAAGGTCGATAGTCGAGAAAAATGTACAACCCGCGAGTTGGTATGAAAAGTCTTGTAGGTTTGGTATTGGGTATCTGTCGGGAACCGTAACTCGGTTTAGCGCCCGGTAATCACCGCATGGTCTCCAGTCTCCATTCTTTTTCAATACAAGATGAAGAGGGCTCGCCCACGAACTGGTGCTCAGGCGACAAATACCTTGCGCCATCATGTTGTTGAATTCGATTTTTGCGATTTCAAGATTATCCGGTGATAAGCGACGTGTTTTTACGAAGATTGGCTGACCAGTAGTCTCCAGCCGATGTGTTACGTTGTGCTTGATAGCAGTGCTGCTTAATGAGTGACTTGTGATTTCTGGAAATTGTTTAAGAAGGGTTTCAACCTGTGTAGGGACTGTTGTCATGATTAATGTATGACAAACTTTGCACTGTCATATGTGTGAGTAGACCTGTAACAGACAATGAAGTCACCGGGTTGATGATCCTTCGTCTAATAATGTCAACTACGAGACCTGTGCGTCTTAAAATATCTGCGCCGAGTATAGGCGTCGAAACGTCTGCGATAACGAATTCCCAGATAAATTCGCGGCGTAAGCCAATATTTAATTTTAAAGTTTTTGTACCGTACGCTAGCACCGGTGTACCGTTTTTTGCATACAAATTTAGAGTAGATATGGCTTTTAATGGTTTAAAATTTTTACAAGGTAGTATTGACAAGTCTGCGCCAGTATTGACAAGGAACTTAAGATTATTCGTTGTATCGAAAATTATTAGGCGACTGGAACTGGCGTCATCATTGACTGTCGCCAGTGTCTGATGACCCTTTAAAAATTTTGTTTTGAAATGTCTGGATGTTGTAAATTACCAACATTGTTTTTAACACGATACGTGCATCCGTCAATACATTTTTCGGCTTTGTCACCGAATTTGTAATGGTAATAGCACGTTTTATATTTGGGATTAATACGTCGTCTCAAGTTAGATCGACTATGTATATGCTGTCGGTTGGGACTTGCCTGCGAATGTGATCGTGTATTGCCTGGTTGATTATTTCTGGCCGCAACTTGCTGACTGATTTCGCTTATAATGTTATCGCGGAATCGTGTTAACAATGACTCGATGTTCAAGGCCTGGTTGGCTGCGGCGCTTGTGGACTGCTCTTGTGTAGAAACGCTGTTGATTCCGCTTACTCGCGAGTGCGACATTGTCTCTATAACCGCATCGGCTCGTTCGGCTAACGTGTTTAAATCCACGTCGTTCTCAAACGGCGTAAGTGCCAATTGAACCTGTTGCGGTAGGCGTGACATCCAGAGTTGCTGTAAAGTTTTTTCGGCGTAATCGCCGCCAGCGTTTAGTTTATGCCTCAACCAGTCAGACTTAAGAGCTTAAGTTACACGCTGATTGCACCACCTCGGTTAGTGCTACAATCACCAAAATTGTATAGGCCTCTCGTCACAAATAAACAACTGACCTCTAAAATTTTGGTGGTCGTACCGCTCTTCTAAGTGGTCCAAAATGGAGCACAACTTAAGAACTTAAGGCTGACTGGTTGAGGTATTAAACTCGCTTAGAAGTTGCGATGGTTTTTTGTCACCCAGCGAGACACCGTGAAGAATATTGTTAATTTTCGATTTTTGGACTCTCCAAGGACGCGAATTACCTCGTCGCGAAACGTGGTGTAAGGCGTTCGCCTCTGTGGACTGTTCGACCCTTGGAGGCAAGCGAGTACGTAAACTATTGCTGGATACGCTTTTGGATTCTGGTTTAAATCCGCTTTTAGGTCACCACTGAATAGATTTTATTTTTATTTAGATACTGTACTGCATTGATTAATGCAGTTTATATTTACTTGATTTAATTAATTATTTGTTCGTGGATATTGATAAATATCGTATTAGATGTATCCGTTTAACAATAATTTTAACACTTTCTATATTTTAATTTTAACACATATAGATATTTATTTTATTCAATTGTCTTTTTAACATTAAATTAACTTAAATTTTTAATTATATTTTTATGTTGATGACAATTTTTAAGCATATATATATTGCGTGATATGATTTTATTGAATGCCTTCATTTTTCAAAAAAAAATAAAGTAAAAACGGAAAACTATTCGTAGCTTCGAACAGCCTTCTTTATTTTTTAACACTTGCCCATTTACCCACGATACTATTACTATCGATATACGCTACAGTTGTATGGTAAACCTATTCTACTCGAAAAAATAAAACACTGCGAGTTTATAATTTTGTTTCACAACAAAACAAAATATAGTAGATTTTATTAAACAATGATTCTTACATGGTCTTGTGAATCCAAAAATTTTCATCTTATTACGTTCCAAGTATTGTCTTACTGTTCCGAAGGGAAGAATTGCAGCGATTTCTCCGCAATAATATTATTCTATCAGGTGGGTTTTGCGCAGTATGTTTTGTTATTACATACGGTCTATAATTGACCGATCTAATTTGCTTAAGAAACAAATCGTTAAATATATAATTTCTACTCGCTAAAACCCCATACTTTCAAACTACCCGCATCCCTCCTTCTATCACAGGCGTCTTTATCATCACAAGCATATGCTAACAAATATTGTTTAGGATGCCAAGCGACTGTAAATGTTGCTGCATCTACAGTCACATCCGCTACTTTTTCTCCTGTATCTGTATCACCGATATCTATTAAAAGATCCTCGCTGGCAGATGCTAACAATTTTCCATCGTGACTAAACGATATCGTTCGTACTGGCCAATCTAATCGAGAAAATACACGTAAGCACGCCAATTCTTCTGCGTCCCATAAAGATACTAATGCGTCCGCTGACCCTGTTGCAAAATATCTACCGGTGGGATCAAACTCAATACAAATACAGGTTCCGGGATGCGCTTTTAAAACATGTTGCAATTCCAAATTTGGGTAATTTAAAATATGCACACAGCCTTGTCCATTGGTCAAGAAAAACAAGTCACTGTTGTTATTCCACGCAATTTCATTCACTTCAAAATTAAACTGTTCTTCAGCGCGAATTTTATGAGTTCTTGTGTCGATAAATGTTACCAAGTCTTCTTTATTTCCTACTGCAATTGTATTACCATCCGGTGACCATGTAATATTGATATTTTCACCTTTGGTATTAATGGTTGTTGAGCATTTAGCAGCTCGTATATCCCATATTCTAACAGTCCGATCACCACTAGCAGTACTTAGTAAATCGGGAAGTGTTGCATGCCAACATAATTGGTCTACAGAACCAGTGTGTCCACGGAAGGTGTTATCTTTATTAAAGCGATCGCGGTCTAATGTGAAAATAGCGACCGATTTATCGAAAGAACCTGAGGCAAGTTTACGACCATCACAATTCCAACCCACAGAATGTACCTAGAAATAAATATAAAATGAAAACAGTAGTCATAATTCTTAATAGCTAGTTGGCGAAAATATTTACCTTTGACGTATGAGCTTTTTGTTCCTTGCTTTTATTATGTATCTTAAAATATTCTTGCAATTCCGTTACAGTTCGAGCACTCATCGTTGAAAATAGTTATTTATTGCAAAACTTACTAGCGTTTCCAAACATAAACGCTTGTTGCCAGAACTCCGGTGTTATAGGTTAATAATGGTGGTCGGTATTGTCATACTAAATCCGGTGTTTTTAATTTTTCTGCATCAATACTACCTAGGGATGGGATATGTGTTTATGGGGAACCCTGACCGTATGTAGGGTAATCATTACTACCCTCTAAAGAAATTTGCGAGGCCTCGCCAAATTGACTCAAAAGCGAGTCGCAAGCGAATTAAGATTTTCATACGACACCAATACATGGAAAATTAGTATAGTATACGCGAGCATATTTATTATGAGTAAGGTAGCCATTCAGCCATGCTACACACAATTTTGGTTTCTGGATTCAAAGTATTGCGCAATAGATTTTAATTTTTAAATTACAGACATTTTTGAGATGTAGATTTTTGTTTAAATTTTATTTTCGAGAGAACAGAATAAAACAAGACAACAAAATTTAATGATTTAATTTAAAATAAGGGTTTAAAATTAAAAATTAAAATCTATTGCGCAATAGTTTGAATCCAGAAACCAAAATTGTGTGTAGCATAGCTGATTTTGTTTATTATCATTAAATTGACGCATTTAGTGTGGAATATAGTTGAGAAAAATTTGATTATTGATAAATTTGTAATTTATTGTGATATTTTGAATAAAATAAAATATATGAAACGATTTCTAAATATAATGTAACTTTAAATATCAAAATTTCAATGAAATTATATGTTTTTATAATTATGTTTAAAATTTTATTATTTTTAATGAAAAATGCAAATAATTGAAAACATACTTATAAATTTGACTGATTAACATATATTAAATTAAAAGAAAATTTTAAGCATGTATTACAAATGTAAAATGAATTTCTAGAAGGATAATACAGAATGATTTATAAAATGTTAGAAATAAATATATACGAATTTATTGAAACCAACGTTTTGAATTTTATTTTTCACATTATTTATGAAAGTATTGATTGAGAAATAAAAAGCTGCTCGCGAATGATTCACTTTAACGTCGCCTGCATTTCATTCTTGATTCGCCTGTTACTCGCTTTTAGTTCACCCGCACGTCGTAAATGACTCTAATGTGAAGGGAATACGAACTACCAATACATTTACATAAGCTCGCTTTCATTTTAATTTCCATACGCTAGGTGAAACACTAACGAATCGCTTTTGACTCGCAAAGTCTTACATATAAGAATGACCTCGCTTGTGACTCTCTTGCGATTCACCATGTTTAGAGGGTAATGTCAAATTGAAAAAATATTTGAATATTTCATATTGTTTTTCCCTTCAACATGAATGTTGAACAAATTTACTACGTATATATTAGGGATTCAATCCGGATCGAATCAACTTTAGAGTTAACTTTGGATTGAAACCGAATTATCTTTTTTAGCGTATATATTGGCATAATCCGCCAAGGGATCGAATCGAATCCGAGTTGAGATAAACTTCAAAAAAAAAATTTCTAAATACATATTTCTATATTTATTTAAATTCAGACAAAAATAAAAATATTTAAAAAAATATATATATACGCAAATAATCGTAAACGAAATAAAAATGGCGTTATTTTATTATTAATATTTTTATAATAATTTATTGTTGTTGTTATTCTACTCGATTCCGTATATATTGGTGTTTTTAAGAATTGAGTTAACTCGATTTTACAAATTTGGTGGATCGAATCGAGTTAACGCGAAGTTGACTCGATCCCGTATATATTGAAATTTCGATCCGGGTTCAATCCGGATTGAATTCTAAATATATACAATTGACTCCAATTTCTCGAAAAATCAAGAAGTTCTTGAAGCATTTATTCCACCAAGAAAAATTTACTGTCGGTAAAAAATGCTAAAAACCAGAAAAAAATAATTAAATAAAATTGCATTAGTGATAGACACAAAAACAAAATTTATGGGTACATTAAAAACCAACAACAATTGAAAGCCCTGAACAAAGTCTGAAACGCAGATCCCAATATACAACAAACTACAGAAGATTGTGTTGGTTACACGAACAATTCCATGCTATTTTTTTCTTTCGTACTTCAGCAAATTTCATTTTTTTATAGGAATTTGAGATTAGAATTAGTTTGCTTACAATTACAAGTAATCAATATTAAATACAAAATATTTTATAAATTTCTACTCGCGAAGAAATCACGTATTATAAAAATAATAAAAATGTTGGTTCTCCATAATATATTTCCAACCATAAAATTTTTTTTTTGATTGAACTGATTCTCACACAACAAAAATAAATTTTTCAAGGACACCTTGTTTATTTGTCGTTTTTCGGTTAATTTTAGTTTAATTTGCACTTCGAGTGCAAAAAATATTTTTCTTCAACCAATGAAGCAGTTTTCGCGGCAAATAATAAACATTTTTTACAATACGAATAAATCAAAAAACATAATTTTATTCACATACATAAAAAAAGAAACGCACATACATAAAAAAAGAAATTAAATGTGGACGGCGATTGATTTTTTGAAATCATTGAATAATCACGAAAGAATTAAAGTGTGGCGAGGCTCATTGGGCCTGTTTATACCAGTTGAACAACAACAATCTAACTACAACAACTTACGTTTACTCGAGAAAACTTTCTTGATTTACGTATGTATGAGTACAATAATTTTTATTTCGTATTGAACCAGAATCTACTTAAATATAAGTCCTGCTTACTGTTCTCATTGACCGATACCTATTTAAAAAAACTAACAAAGAGTGTGTTGGTTACACTAACAATGCAACGTAAATTTGAAGTTTTTTTTTTGTTCATTTTTTTTGTTTCTGCACCAACTCACTTATACTTAGTTATTTAAAAAAATATACTATGGAAAAAAAAAAGTCCAATACATCTTTACTTAGTTATTGTTTATTTCGTATGAGTGGAGTTAGCACGACTAAGGTATAATTACGCACCCAAAAAAATTGTTTGATTTTTTTTGACGTTTACTCACTCATATAAAAAAAATGTCGTTTAGTTTTTTTATATGAGTGAGTAAACGTCAAAAAAATTTAACAAATTTTTTGAATTTTATAATTGATCCAGGATCAAAAAACAAAGACAAAAAATGTAAATCACACCATGTTGGATCAAAATTTACGTCATCCGGGATCAAGATTTTTCTGCCACAGAAAACAATATAACTCTCGCTTAGAGCAAGAACTAACTACAGAGCAGAAACTTTTTATTTTCCCATATAAAATTTGTTATTTCATCTGTCACAAGCCAGTACAGGATGGTTATATAAAAAATCCATATAGTTTACTCATATCTTAGATATAAGAACCACTCAAACAAGTTTTTGTTGTTGTACGAAGTGACGTCTTAACTTTGCGCAGTAAAATTATAAATTATAAATTTTTAAAATTATTAATTAAAATACATTTAAATAATAGAAACAATTTCAAATAGTTAGTGGTTTGTGTAGTATATACTGTTAGTGCAATTATTTGATAATAAAAATTACAATTTTTTATATAAAATGAAGTGTATTGTGAAAAAATGCCAAAATACGCCTAAGAAAATACAGAATCGAATATCTTACCATCAGTAAATTTACCAAGTGTTTATATAAAATAAAATGTATATTATGTTAAGAAGCTAGTGATTTGTGGTAAATTTATTCTTAATTTAATTTATAAATCAGAAAAAATTAAAACATTTTTGGTTCTATAATATTCTGTGGCGTGGGGTTCTTATTTCGTTTTTTGTTTTTGTAATCCTGTTGTATATTCGCTTTCTCTTTTACCCTCCGAATTTGTGACGCTTGACAGGTGCTTATTTCCATTCTGTACATTAATTTCTTTGAACTCTCGTGAACACACTCCCGTGGTTACTTGGGTAAATAGTCATCGGACAACCCGCTCGCGGCCATTAAAATAAAATTTCCTCTTTATCATTCGTCACCCTAGTCATATTTCAATAATTTTTACTGCAAACAATGTTTTGTAATTGTTTTTTGTTTAGAATTAGAAAATAAATTAGTTTCTGAAATATTAAATTTACTATTAAAGTTGAAAATATAGTATAGTTACATTAATAAATTCTTAGTGCAATTAAAACTTACATTTTAATGCGTACACTTGGTTGATAATTTTGTTTTCATAATTGCTATTGCATATAATTTTGAGTACTATCACGTCTTAAAGATTTCATGCTAGAAAAGAGAAGCCAACATAATTTCTATTTTTTAGTATAATCTTTTATATAAATACATAATATTAAAATTTCCCTTGATTTAATTCGATTTGTAAAAATTACGGTGAGTTATAATTTTAGTTTGCCTTATTAACCTGTTATTAAGTAAAATGACAAATTTATATGGAAAATAAACACAACATCTCGGAATAAATGTTCACAACAAAAGTAAACTTTTACACAACAAAACTAGGTAGTGTCAGCTGACTTAAAAAATCATTTATATATTTATATATCGCGACCTTAGAATAACACAGTTCTTACATTTAGAGACAAACTAGAGCCAAAGTTTTCATTTGTGTTATAATTTTAATTCATTATTAGGAGAATGAGCGATAACGTAATTGTTCCGTTGATAGTATTTCTTATATACAAATTATTTTAATTACTTTTCCGTTAATTAAATACATATACAAGTTTCCAGTAGGTCGATTCTGGTGCCTTTAGGAAATAGGAATGTTTTCCCTATTTAGGAAAAAATTTTGATAGTGGTTTTTTTCCTAAAAAATCTTTCCTATTGTTTATTTTGGTACACATGGGAATAAATTTTTTCCAAATTCTTGATTAAGTTGCGTATTGAAAACCATGGGCCGTATGTTGTACCATCACTTTGAATCGAAAGAGTTAAAGTTGTATCATTTTTGCTTTTCGAAAATGGTACAACATACCGCAATTCGAATTTCTATTCGAAGTGATGGTACAACATACCGCCCCATGACTCTTAAGTTGTTAAAAAATATCAAACATTAATTAAATGTAATTATAATTTTTTTTTTTGTCTAATTAAAATTTAAAAGAATTAAATTAAAATAATATTGTATTTGTTGTAAAAGAATGTCTTCCCGTATCTAAAGAATATAATTATACTCTTAGAACAGGAGTGCGTTCACGAGAGTTACATTGTTTCAATATTGTTAACAATGACATCTCAAAATCGTTTATGAAACTACATTGTAACAATGACCACGTGCGTTTTCGTTCACGAACTCTACATTGTTACAAATGACATTCTGAACCCTACTCGAGACTGCCTCTACAAATGTCATTTTTAATGGTGTTTGTATCATGATCGTACTATCAACAACCATTATACAGTCGTGTGAAATAGCTAATTCTATGAAATTTTTAAATAATATATTTTTTTTAACAAAATCATCAATATCAAAAAAGACTAGTTTAAAATAAAAATTACTCCGTGTGTAAAATGTGGTCTATTTTTTAATTCGACCTGAGCAAGCAGGCTTACCCAGAGTAGTATACACTGTGCAAATGTGGTACAGGGGTGGGATGTTGTAACATCACTTTTTTTCGATATTATTTTATCGAATATTATATCTCTTTTTCCTAAAACAAAATTGCTTGTCGTTTAACTTTTCAATTTCATCTCAAACAGATTGACGTCGAAAACATCGGCGCTAAATTTAAAATACATGCATTGCCATAAGAGCGAACAAATAGAGCGTCGACAATCGACGTCAAAATATAAAAATTTATATTTTTTTGGACGATGAGTGACATTTAGTTAAAAACAAACAAAACTTATATTTTTATGAAATGGATGAGGTGATAGTACATAACTAAATTTTGTTCTAATAAAGAAGTGGTTTGTTTTAAATACTCAATTGAGTTTTACAATTTTCAGGATACATTTAATGAGAAATTAATCTTTCAATAAATTACCCATTGTGAATGACATCTTTGCCTTTTATATTAACATTATTGTGTTATCACAATTATCCATTTCTTCTATTTTGCTGGTATGTTTATTTATCCACAAACAAAAACCTTTAATATATTATTAGTATTTTAAGTCTGCCTGCAAATGACAAAAATGTCAAAAATACGGCGTCTATTTGTTTGTCGCTGAACATTGTTGTTAGTTAAGTCCGTAATTGCGTAAACCTAATGATATTCTATATTGGCAAATGTATTCGAGTAAAATAATGAAATTGAACAAATATGTGCATGTTATTATTTATCTGTCACAATCATTTGAATATTTTGACATGATTGAAAATTACCCGATGTACTCGTATTATAAGTGAAATTGCCTGCTGTAGTAACTTTACGCGGGTTTTACATCTAACGAACATGCATTATTATATTTGATAAACTTTTTATGATTCATACGACATCTAGTAGGCATAGTGAATACTCTAAATATGTCAGAATTTTGAATTGAAAGTAAAATTATTAAAGCATTGCAATAAAGTTATGTCTATTGAAAGTTATATTTATTAACTTATAATGGAAATAATAAATTTATATATAAAGTATGAACGAAAAATCGAAAAAGTCTGTCTGACTCGATGTCAAACGTCGTAATAACAGTTACGAGTATCATGGATTTTACAATTTCTAAACTAAAAAATTATGGCACTTATAACTTCGAATAGAAATTTTATCGCATGAAATGGTTAACATATTATGCAAAGCTGCTAATTATCACTGAACATTGTTGTTAGTTAAGTCCGTAATTGCGTAAATCTAATGATATTCTATTTTGGCAAATATATTCGTACAAAATAATAAAATTGAACAAATATGTGCATGTTATTATTTATCTGTCACAATTATTTGAATATTTTGACATGGTTGAAAACTCGAATTACCCGATGTACTCGTATTATAAGTGAAATTGCCTGCTGTAGTAATACCTGAGTATCAATTTTGTACGAAAAATGACAGCGCGAGTTGGCGAGGTGAGCAAGAATTTCGTGTACAAATACAGTGTATAATACACAATTTTATATTTGTATTGTGTATTTTCCTCTCTTGTATGTGTGCATTCTATTTGTCATTTTTGCGATGGTAGGTACTAAAATAAATGGGTCTGGTTGAATCGGTTTAATTTTTTTGATACTGACGTCTACTCACCTCTTCTATCGCTTGCTTTTGAGCGGTGGAATAAACTAATATTTAATGTTTTTAGGATTTTATATTTTAATATTAGTTTGTATGTTTGTGATTTAATGTTTAAATCTGTAAATTATTTTCAAATTAATTCAATGTGAAAATGAAAATTGTGAAATGTTTACGCATAGAAATGTCAATCCAAAAAAATCAAAATATAAGGCACATTCGATTGAACTGATTTAACTAAATAATCTGAATTAGCTGAATATATCACATCAGTTTACCTCAGTTAATTCAGATTATTCAGTTAAATCAGTTCAATCGAATGTGCCTATAATCATGCGCATGCGTCTCGCCTACTAATCCAATCAAGATACTCAATACTCTATTTTTCCGGTTTGCTCACCTCGCGCTTGTCGCTTTTCGTACAAAATGGTTGACCGGGTTTCCATCGTCATAGTATACAAATATAATAGTATTATAATATTAAAGTATTACGATGGAAAACATAAGTTGATAGTATAATAGTTTATTAAAATATTTCAGTATACTAGCTATCAAATTATAATACGTAGCAAATATTATTTTTAACGTTATAAATTTAACAGTGTAAAAATAAATTTAATTTTCCTAGCTTATCCATTACCATTTTTAATATTTTCTCGTCGCAATGTGAAACAATTTGTTGGCTGATTATCGTTATATATTATTATTATATAATACGTGTCAAATAAACTAATAATATCTTTTTTTCCAAACGCTCATTTCGAACAAGATTATTTCAAACCGTGCGATGGAAAACCAGCAGTGCTTGATAGTAAAATAGTATTATACTATTATTCTATTATGCTATCAACGATGGAAACCTGGTATTAGTTTAGTTTTTTCAATGCTCACATTCTTTTTACTGATCTAGCGCTTGTTTAATAAACTTTTGAGTTCGATAAGTTAATTCTTAAACTAAAATTACTTCTAGCAGGCTATTTCACTTTTAATATGAGTATATCGTGTACCCGCGCTTGTTACATTATATTAGAATGTCAAAATATTGAAATAGGATGGCGGAGAAATTATATTTGTTTAATTTTACTATTTTTTCAGATTTTTAGCAAGAAGATGGTACTATATATAATTTAATCTAACAATTTACGCAATTGTTGTTTTAATCTAACAGTGTTAATTGGTTGCTTTATATAAAAAGGTTGCTTTATTATACAGTTTTCGTGTCTATTAAAAATTGAAAATCAAGTCAAACGGATATCTTTGAATTTTCCGTTTCTACAGTCTAAATGAAACTATAAATTTCCATTTTTCTTTAATTTTTATTAAACATAACTATTTCATACGATTTCTGATTTCGTTTCCAATTCAAAAATCGAAGAGGTTTCCAGTATTCACAATGCAGAATAGATGTCGCAAGAATCGTAAAGAAATTTATTAAATATATTTGATGCATGTTCGTTTCATGTAACGCGGGTTTTACATCAAACGAACATGCATTAAATATATTTGATAAACTTTTTATGATTCTTACGACATCTAGTAGGCATTGTGAATACTCTAAATGTCAGAATTTTGAATTGAAAATAAAATCATTAAAGCATTGCAATACAGTTATGTCTACTAAAAGTTCTATTTATTAACTTTTAATAGAAATAATAAATTTATTATAATGTCTGAACGTAAAATCGAAACACGTCTGTCTGACGATGTCAAACCTAATAAAAGTTACGAGTATCATGCATTTTACAATAATCTCTAAATTAAAAAATTATGGCCCTTTTAACTTCGAATAGAAATTTTATCGCATGAAAAGGTTAACGTATAATACAAAGCTGCTAATTATCGCTGAACATTGTTGTTCGTTAAGTCCGTAATTGCATAAATCTAATGATATTCTTTAAATTGGCAAACATATTCGCATAAAATAATAAAATTGAACAAATATGTACATGTTATTATTTATCTGTCACAATTATTTGAATATTTTGACATGATTGAAAACTCGAATTACCCGATGCGCTCGTATTATAAGTGAAATTGCCTGCTGTAATAACTTTAGTTTTTTCAACACTCACATTCTTTTTACTGATTTAGCGCTTGTTTAATAAACTTTTGAGTTCGATAACGCGGGTTTTACATCAAACAAACATGCATTAAATATATTTGATAAACCTTTTATGATTCTTACGACATCTAGTAGGCATAGTGAATACTCTAAATCTGTCAGAATTTTGAATTGAAAATAAAATTATTAAGCAAATTATTAAAAGCATTGCAATAAGTTATGTCTATTAAAAGTTCTATTTATTAACTTTTAATGGAAATAATAAATTTATATATAATGTATGAACGAAAAATCGAAAAAGTCTGTTTGACTCGATGTCAAACCGTTACGAGTATCATGCATTAATAACAGTTACGAGTATCATGCATTTTATAATAATCTCTAAACTAAAAAGTTATGGCCCTTTTAACTTCGAATAGAAATTTTTTCGCGGGAAATGGTTAACATATTATGCAAAGCTGCTAATTATCACTGAACATTGTTGTTAGTTAAGTCCGTAATTGCGTAAATCTAATGATATTCTATATAGGCAAGTATATTCGTACAAAATAATAAAATTGAACAAATATGTGCATGTTATTTATCTGTCACAATTATTTGAATATTTTGACATGATTGAAAACTCGAATTACCCGATGCGCTCGTATTATAAGTGAAATTGCCTGCTGTAATAACTTTAGTTTCTTCAACACTCAAATTCTTTTTACTCATTTAGCGCTTGTTTAATAAACTTTTGAGTTCGATAAGTTAATTCTTTATCGAAGTTTTTATAGAATATTAAATTCGCTAAAAAGTTCATAAATCGCATGGGTTTAAATTTTTTTTATTTTTAAAAGCTTAAATACGATCAAAGTTTTTAAAAATAATCTTTATCGATATTAAAAACAACTACAAATATTGTTTTTCGATAACAAAAATGTTTATCAAACAAAAAGTTTACTTGATGTAAAAGCCGCGTAAGTTAATTCTTTATCGAAGTTTTTATAGAATATTAAATTCGCTAAAAAGTTCATAAATCGCATGGCTTTAATTTTTTTTATATTTTTAAAAGCTTAAATAAGATCAAAGTTTTTAAAAATAAACTTTATTCATATTAAAAACAACTACAAATATTGTTTTTCGATAACAAAAATGTTTATCAAACAAAAAGTTTACTTGATGTAAAAGCCGCGTAAAAGCCGCGTAACGCGGGTTTTACATCAAACGAACATGCATTAAATATATTTGATAAACTTTTTATGATTCTTACGACATCTAGTAGGCATTGTAAATACTCTAAATGTCAGAATTTTTAATTGGAAATAAAATCATTAAAGAATTGCAATACAGTTATGTCTACTAAAAGTTCTATTTATTAACTTTTAATAGAAATAATAAATTTATTATAATGTCTGAACGAAAAATCGAAACACGTCTGTCTGACGATGTCAAACCTAATAAAAGTTACGAGTATCATGCATTTTACAATCTCTAAATTAAAAAATTATGGCCCTTTTAACTTCGAATAGAAATTTTATCGCATGAAAAGGTTAACGTATTATACAAAGCTGCTAATTATCGCTGAACATTGTTGTTCGTTAAGTCCGTAATTGCATAAATCTAATGATATTCTATATCTTGGCAAATATATTCGTATAAAATAATAAAATTGAACAAATATGTGCATGTTATTATTTATCTGTCACAATTATTTGAATATTTTGACATGATTGAAAACTCGAATTACCCGATGTACTCGTATTATAAGTGAAATTGCCTGCTGTAGTATCTTTAGTTTTTCAACACTCGCATTCTTTTTACTAATTTAGCGCTTGTTTAATAAACTTTTGAGTTCGATAAGTTAATTCCTTAAGGAAGTTTTTATAGAATATTAAATTCGCTAAAAAGTTCATAAATCGCAAGGCTTTAATTTTTTTTTATTTTTAATAGCTTAAATAAGATCAAAGTTTTTAAAAATAATCTTTATTCATATTAAAAACAACTAAAAATATTGTTTTTCAATAATAAAAATGTTTATCAAACAAAAAGTTTACTTGATGTAAAAGCCGCGTTAGTTTTTTCAGCACTCACATTCTTTTTACTGATTTAGCGCTTGTTTAATAAACTTTTGAGTTCGATAAGTTAATTCTTTATCGAAGTTTTTATAGAATATTAAATTCGCTAAAAAGTTCATAAATCGCATGGCTTTAATTTTTTTTATACTTTTAATAGCTTAAATAAGATTAAAGTTTTTAAAAATAATCTTTATTCATATTAAAAACAACTAAAAATATTGTTTTTCAATAACAAAAATGTTTATCAACCAAAAAGTTTACTCGATGTAAAAGCCGCGTCGGAGTAAAATTTTAAGAACCGGGTATGCCCTAAGCACAGTTCACAAATAAAAACGCAGTGTGCCTGTGCAAAGTAAATCTACACGCTACACCAGCCAGTATAGGAACCATGCGCAGATTTTAGCGAAAAAAAAAATAGATATAATTTTTTTTCGATTAAATAAAAATAAATGAATGCAACCAAACTGCTATACAAATTTTGTGCATTCAACCCACAAAAAAACTCACTAAATTTAGATGAAATTTTATCAGTACATAGGAGGGTATTTATAAAAAAATATTCAATTTTTTGAAAGCAATTTTTTTTATCTAGCAAGAATCAAACAAATTTCTTTATAATTATTTATAATTTTTATTGAAGAACGAGAAACACCAATTCGCCTTGATTTATATAGTTTTACTATAAATTTATTTATTAATTTTTTAATATTATGCAAGGATCGATTTATTTGGGTATTTTAACATTTAGAAAATAATCTAGGTAATAAATTAGTCAATAACCGGATACGGATATATTTAAAGGCTTCATAACAATTTTAAAATACAAATATTTGTTTATTGAACTCAACATTATTTCATTATTCAAAATGTAAAACAAACGGCGATAAATCACCACAAATTGAAGTCATTGTGAAATGTCAAACATAATAAAATGAATCAAAGTTGCACATACGTCTGCAATGATTTAAAAAATATTAAAAGTTCAACGTACGTTTTTCTAGCAACTACAAGAAATTATATCAAATTTTTTTTTCGCTAAAATCTGCGCATGGTTCCTATACAGGTTGAATAAAAAAATACGAAGTATTTTTTGACAGCGCACTGTCTGCTCGGGATAAATTAAAAAATAGACCTATAATAAAATAGTTAATATGGTATCAAAAACAAATAATTAGGTAATATGGTATATAATTTATGTTTTCAAATTAAAAGGCTTTTTTCAAAAAGAATTTCGATTTAACTAAGATCCGTTAAATCCGGAAGACATTACAACCTGTCACGTACACATTTGTGTTCGGTGGACTTCATTTGAAGCCATTGTTTTTGAATCAATTTTCTCAAAAATTATGCGGTAACTGAATAATTATGCGTTTTGTGAATTTGGTATGTCATTTTAAATATATTGTTTTAACTTAAATTTTAGACAAATAGTATGCATGTAAGCATAGTAAAATGATTCTCACTTCACAAGTACATATACATATTTTTATATTTTTGGTTATTTTATTATTACCACGTTTACACCATAGCTACTTTAATAGTATAATAGTATTTTACTAATAAAGTATCTCCTTCAGTTTACACCATAGTGGTGGGAACATATATTCAAATATTTTATTGCTTATATATTACACTAATATTTCACAAAAACAGTTATAATGTATCACAATAAACAAAAAAAAACTCTGCAGATTGACTAAAATGACATTTTGTATCTAAAAAGTATTATATGTATTAACAGTTCAAACCGCATAACATTATACCAATACTTTTTAGATACGTACAATACTTTAATAGCAAAAAAGTATGTGATAAAGTAATAAAGTATTTTACTTTGAGTTTACATCGTCATACTTTTTTGATACATACTTTTATACTACTGGTGTAAACGTGGTATATATCTAATTCGTAGAGTAGAGAAACAAAGAATAAAAAAATATTGCGTTATGTGGATTAGGTTGTCAAAAAAACGCATTACGTGTGTAGTTGTACTATGCGAATTATTGCGTTATCCGAATATGCAATAAGTGGATTTTTACTGTATTTATATTTGAGTATGACAGCCGCATTACGCCCTTCCTAGTGAACTTGTTATTGAATGATTACGCGTAGCGACAAGGAATTTTAATAATCCCACCAACTCTAGTCGTATTCGGTTTATCGATTGGGGCAATCGGGCTAGGTTAGGTTTTTTTTAGGTTTTTTTTTACTTTTCGATGAATTTTGGTGGATTTTGATTGTGTCTGAGTCTATCGATCGAGACGTTACAATGCTTGTCCATTTCTCGAAATCAACTTGCCGTCAAATTTTGATTTTAATAAGTCGATGGTTGCGGTTGTCGTATGGCACGTAGCGCCCTCCTTTTGAAACCACATCTCGTCCGGATCAATGTCATCCATATTTTCAAACAATCATTGATAATGGTGCGGTAACGATCTCCATTGACCGTAACGCGATCCCCGGCCCCTGAATATACGCAGAGTAAAATATTTTTCACTGTGACTGACACGAAGTGTTACCAAAACAAAACGCCACAGAATTTTTATTTTTTGATGAATTTTATTGAATCAAAGTAAAAAATGTTCACAAATATTTATTAAGTTTTCGAATTGCATTATCAGTTTTCGATTTGGCCATCCTTAGCCGCGATTATGGCCTTCAAACCACCGACAAAGCTATTGCATGCTGCACGAAAATGGCTCTGCGGTATTTTAGCCCATTCCCGGTGAAGCGCTTGCTTGAGATGATGGGCACTTTGGTATTTTTTTATCCCAACCGTGCTCTTCAAAATACCCCAAACCGAGAAATCTAGCGGATTTGCATCCGATGAATTTGGTGGCCATTGGGCAGTTCAAATGAACCGCGGAACGTTGTTTCTCAGCCAATCTTGATTGACGCGCGCTTTTTGACTCGGCGCCGAGTCCTGTTGAAATGTCCAGGCTCTGTTTCCGAAATGTTTTTGTGTCCAAGGCTTCAACGCTCTCTCCTACATATGATCCCGATTTGAGCATTTATCTTGATGCCACGGTTAAAAAAAACGAGCGGTAAACGATTTTCGGCCGTTACGGCGGTCCAAACCATCACCATCGGCGGCGCGTGGTTTCGAGTGGCAATCCGTTGGTCCACATTTTCAGTAGAACGGCCGGGCAAGTAAATCCGGTCATTTTGCTTGTTCACATATTGCTCAGTAACGAACGGTGACTCATCGGAGAAAACCAAATTCGGTAAATCGCCACTTTCGTGCAAGCGTAATAACTCCTTTGCTCTTTCCATTCTATCTTTTTTTTGAGCATCGGTGAGACCATGCGTTTTGTGGAATTTTAAGGCCTTTAGTCCAAGTTGATCTTTTAATATGTGCTGCATCCGTTCGAGCGAAGTGTTCGCCTCACGAGCCATTTTTCTTCCGCTACGGCGCGGATTCCGAGCCAATTTGGCTTTCAGCTTCCAAATGATATCTGGCGATGTTGCAGTGCGTTTCGACCCACCACCATGGCGATTTGCAATACTGCCAGTATCGTTATAACGATTTATGGTGCGATACACAAACATTTTATTCACATGCAAATGTTTTAACTGGTTAACCATCTGCGGCTGTGGTTTTCCAGCCAAATATAGAGTAATGACACTATTACGCTTGAATCCCATTGCGGATAACTTTTTTTCTGAATATTTCGCACTAAAATGCCTTTGTACGCTTGTAAACAACGGAATGAACTGTTATTAGTGTAAATTTGACCGCTCTGTAATCATTAATTTGACAGCAATGACAGTCTGAAGTTGGTAACACTTCGTGTAAGTCACCCTGTATACCGGGTAACTTTCAAATATCTCGGAAAATAAGCACTCTACGAAAAAAATATCCATTATCCAAATTGAATCATTCCGGGCAAAAATCATTTAAAATCCTATTGAATTGTTTTATAATATTATATTTGTGTATTCATATTATACAACAAATACAATTGTATATTGAAAAAATATTGTAAAAATAATTATAGTAAACACTTTATATTTGGATGAATTTATATACACTATAGAACAAAAGTCTATATACACTTGCCGTTTCTAGTATATTTCGTAAACTACACTTGGGTGGGTTAATAAATCGCACATTCTCAATTTTCCACAAAAGTTCAAAAATATCACAAAAAATCCAATATTTGTTTAATTTTTTTAATAGATTCAAAGTTCATTTCAATACCTATCCATTGGTACCTTTTTTGTACTTGTACCATGCCAACAAAGTGATTTTTTATCAAATGCACATAGCAGGCGTTTGAATTAAATTTTAAAAATAATTCAACAAGATCAATACAATAGCATGCCATGAAATATCTCGCGCGGAATTGTGATCGTATATCGACGCTTAGCCTGAACGATCCTCTATTGATTACGTCTTCAACCGGAGCAAAGAAATGGATACCACACCAGAGGTAGCCGCACAAGTGGTTGCACTAATTTATGCGGGGCAGTACCAAAGTGAAGTGGGTCTACAACTAAATTTGACCCGATTCTCCGTTCGTCGAGTGGGGCACAGATATCAAAAAACTGGTGTCTTCAGACGGCGACAAGGATCTGGCCGACCTCGTGCTACAGCACAGAGTGATGACCACTTTCTTGTAACAACTTCGTTGCGAAACAGACCTGTTTTCTGACGAGTGCAGGATGTGTTTATATGGCACCGATGGACGCGGAAGAGTATACAGAAGACAAGGAGAGCGATATGCACAATGTTGCATTGAAGAACGTGTCTCGTGTGGCGGTGGATCGTGCATGTTCTGGGGAGGCATATCATTAGAGGCGAAGACAGATCTTGTATTCATCACACGAGCCAAAACTGCCTCTCGATCAAGAAGAAAGAATTCTCAACGGTACATTGAGGAAGTACTCGAGGAGTACGTCGTACCTTTTGCCGGGTTTATTGGTGAAAATTTTCTGTTTATGCAGGATAGTGCGAGACCGCATACGGCTGGTGTAGTATACAAGTACCTTCAAGAGGTGGATGTACCTGTTATGGAGTTGCCACCTCGAAGCCCGAACCTCAATCCCATCGAACATTTATGGGACGAGTTGAAAAGAAGGGTTTGAGCCAGAGATGTTGCTCCAACGAGTCTTCAGGAGCTGCAACAGGCGATCGTAAAGGAATGGGAGGCGATACCTCAAGATTTTGGGAAGTGAATTCAATGCAGCATCGAATGGAAGCTGTCATTCGGGCCAGGGAAGGGAATACTTCTTATTAATAAAACTGATTATTTTTGTTTATTTCCATCTTTTAATTCGATTTTTACTCCTAATTTTCATGCTGACAAATTCACAAAAACGTGTACCTCAGATGTTTACGAAAAATCAGTTTGATGACACGTATAAATACAAAAAATGTACCATTGGATAGGTATTGAAATAGACTTTGAATCTGCATTAAAAAAATTAAATAATAATATTGGATTTTTTTGATATTTTTGAACTTTTGTGGAAAAATGATCAATGTGCGATTTTTTTGCACCCAAGTGTACATTTGATTTCATTTTTTTTTTGAAAAATGTTTATTTTTTGATAAATTAATGTTATAAATCACATTTCAATTTTATAGTCACATATTTTGATAAATAAAAAATACATAAAAATTAATAGAACAAACGTCTACATACAGAATTCAATTTTATTAATTAAAATTATATAATAAATACAGTACAGGTAATCATTTATTTAATATCGCGTAGGTCCTCCATCATCATCAATCAATGCCTGTAGACGGCTTGTTATAATATTAAATTGCTATTTATTTTTCGCCCAATCATTTCTCAGCGCATTTAAGACTTTTTACACTATTTGCCGTACGCATTTGGCTTAACACACTTACACTTAATAAACACATTTTATTAACACTTGTGTTTTATTTCGCAAAAATTAGATTTTTTAAATATTTCAATTAAAAAATTTGTTCAAAAAGTTTAAAAAATCACTCGATCGAGTTCGACTTGTTAGGTCATCATCAGGAGTATCTTCTGTTTTGTAAAAGTAAATTTTTTGTTATATATAGAAGAAAAAAGCAAAAAATAAATAAAGGTTAGGTTAGGTTAGGGTTGCTGCTATCGCACACTTAGTCCAATAGTGGCCCATTGTGATACCACAGGATCCTATCTCCTCTTTACTCCCGCTGAAACCATCCAGAGCTACTTATGTAGCGTAAAATATCTCGCATTCCACAGCCCGCGAGTTGCGAAAGGTTCTCCATATCGTACCCACCTAAATACTTAATTGCATTGATTGTAGTTTCTTCTATATTGGACAGACTGGGCGCAATTTTGAAGTTAGAGCTAAAGAACATTTATCTGGTTGCAATCAATCAACTTTCCATAACCATTTATTTACCACGTTAGAAAATCGTACAGTCAGCTTGAACAATTTAGACATATTACATATACAACCCAAAGCCAGACGTTTAGATACGTTAGAATCTTACGAAATTCGAAATTCAATAGCCACGTTTTTTTATTAGCGTCCGATAGATGTATCCGGAGCAACCAATTTTATGTATTAAAACTTATATTTAGCGCGCTATTTTTACATCTAATTAATTTATTTAACTCCAAACTAATATTTTTCATTCAACTTTTTAGTTAAAAATCGATATAAAAATATTTTGCTCTACCTATTTATCCGGAGCCGCTATCGGGAGCGCTATCCATTTCAATGGGAAATTTGAAAAGGCCTTTATTTTGTAAATCCCTGAAACCAATGGAAAGTTAATCTTACAATAAAAATTTAAAACGCAGCCAGATGAATTCTTGTTTAAACGGCATGTAAAAATAAATGTCAATTAGTATATTTCAGGTGATAACTATTTGTTTTATGGATGCATTTATTTTTCATTTTTATAGTATAGCGACACCAGTGAATAATAGCTGCATTTTCAGTAGAAATATTCAATTTGGCGCCGGATAGTGCTCGAATAATAAAACACGGCTAATATTTCTTAACCAAAAAATCCTTAACGAACAAAGAGAAATCCGTTTCTCAACAATTACAAACCTCGCCGTTTTCTATTCTTACGTTCGTAATAATTTTACTGAAATGTATTTACTACAATATACCTTGAATTTTGTGCCCTCCCTCTTTTTTATTAATTTTTCCGAATGACTAACAGTTGGTTGGGACGACCAATAGATTAATCTTTATTGCCTATTTTTTCCCCTCCTTTTATTTATTTTTTGCTTTTTCTACTATATATAACAAAATTTCTACCTTATACAAATCAGTAGATACTCCTGATGATGACAAGTCGAACAAGCCGAAATCGATCGAGTGATTTTTTAAACTTTTTGAACCAATTTTTTAATTTAAATATTAAAAAAAAAACAAGTGTTTAATAAAATGTGTTTATTAAGTGCAAGTTTGTTTCGCCAAGTGCATACAGCAAATAGTGTAAAAAGTAGTACGTATTATATTTTTGTTTTACAAAGCATTGTTCGCTTTACACCATATTTTCTGCCTACCATATGACCCGAATATGTTGAATTTACTTTCGTCTGTAAATAAAACACTTACAAGATCCGATGCCCTCATTAAAATATCTTCTAGAGAAGTTAAACCTTAATTCTTTGTTCTTGGTAGAAATTAGCAGTTTTTTTCGTGGAATCCTGCTGTTATATCTAGACCGTTTTTGTACTCTACCAACAGTTTTTGAACTAACGTCCTTTCCTGATGTATTGGTGATCCGACTGACCAATTTTGGGCATCCTATTACTGGATTTTGTACCACTGTTTTCAAAATTGACCGCACATCACTTTTGAATAGCTTCTTTAGACGGCCACATCTGGGTTTATTAAGTATAGATCGCTCTTCATAGTTTTTAATTATTGTTTGGACAGTAGCACGACTGAGTTTCACAGTTTCAGCAATTTCACTAAATGATTTTGTTCTTTTTTTAATTGAAATAATAAATTCTGAATACTGACACAAATTTCTTTACGCGGTACCATATTTTAATGAATTTTTCACTAATTTAACAGGTAAAAGTCAACGATTAATTGCGAAGTGCTGCCTGTTTAATAAAACATAACTAAATAATGGACATAACGGGAACATCGTTTGTATTCGAGCGCAAACTGGTTTTAATGCTAAGTGTATGTAGACTTTAGTCTTTTCAATTTTTATGTTTTCTTTATTTGTCAGAATATGTAACTGTAAAATTGAAATGTGATTTATAACATTAATTTATCTATAAAAAATAAATATTTTTCCGAAAAAAAAATTTCAAAATCGAATGTAGTTTACGAAATAACTAGAAACAGCAGGTGCATGTAGGATGTTGTTCTATAGTGTATATTATTCATAATATACAAAAACAAAGAAATCCGAAATTCCAATTCCGAATGGAGAAAATATATTTTGACATCTCGTGGAAAGTACGATAACGAAAAATTTGCTATAGTTTACCACAGACAATCAAAAAAACAAAATATTTTTGATTGTATCAGAAGACAGAAAATGAACACGCAGTTTAAATTTTTACTTTTACATAGGATGAAATATCTCTTAGGTTGACTCTGGTTTTACCAAGTTTTGCTTTAGCCAAATGGAATTATTGTTGTAATCGAGTCTGAAAAATATATAATTGGCATATTTTTCTTTCATAAAATCTTGAATCATCGTTGATTTGAAAATTCGTATGGTACCACTGTCGGAGGTGGTAAACTTCTTTCTAACACCAGACGACGGCTAGGTGTGATTTTTGTTGATTCGGTGTTTGTGAAATAATCCTTTGAGCTTTCATTGGAATAATGTACCTATATCAATATAGAAACATCAGACCTAACACCTTTCTCCTTCTATGTATTTCTGAGCTTTAACACAGTTTTGTTCGAACTCGAAATTATCATTAGCTTCGATAATGTTTTGTCATTATTTCGCTTAATTGATTGTTTTGCTTGTACGCATTTTCAATACGGTAGATGTTTTATTTATTTTAGCTGTTTATTTTTTTAATTTTTATGGCTTCTTTCAACAATTTATTTATTAAATTAAAAATAAATTTTTAGTTTAGTTTTGGCAGCATGACAGTATTATTAGTTCCTATAGTTTTGACTTAAATTATATGATTTTAAAAGAAATATGTTAATTTTAAATAAATAATTATGTTGAATAATTTAACAGAATTGTTATGTTAATACATTTAATATTTTGAGTTTTTGTGTTTATATTATTGATTATTCAACTTAACATTATTGGTATTAGATGTAATTTAATACTTGTAGGTACGGTGAAAAACATATCTTTAAAGTTTAATAACTTTTATATTACTTCTAAACAAATGTTGTTTGTTGTGATAGTTTAAATGAGTTTTAATTCTAAATCCGTGAAAAACACCAACACGTGAACGTTTTCTTTAAAGTGTGCATTGGAATAGAGCCCCAGTGATTTCCAAATATTGTCTAGATATGTACAACACCTGTGGCACTATTCTGGTTTTCCCTGGGAATAGGGCATTGGGAAAAATATTTTCATGGCATTTTTGTCAAAATTATTTTTTTTCTGGCCAACTGAGGGAACAAGTTTGGTGTTAATATTTTCAAAACAAAGTTAAATGGGAAAATATTTTTCCCTATAAAAATTTTGTGGAACAAAAGTTTCCCAATTAACTTTGTTTTGAAAATTTTTGCATTAAACTTATTCTTTCAGTAGGCCAGAAAAATATAATTTTGACAAAAATGCTATGAAAATATTTTCTTAATTCCCTATTCCCAGGGAAAACCACAATAGGGCCACTGATTCATATTTTGTTAAATTGTTTTTCATTCTACAGACAATACAGCATTAATTTCATTAAACGTTCGTTACAACCCGAGCCGTAATTTAAAACTAATAAATATTTTATGTAGAACTTCGTTTCTAAATTTATTCGATAGTAATTAAATTTTAATGAAATAAAGTTCTCCCTTTTAATATATCTTTTAACATGTTCGCGGACACTTATGGGGCACAATTGCCGTGTTTCTTGATGCTCATTGATCAAATTTTATATGGAAAACATGATCCAAATTTTGTTTTAGTTGACAAATTTTGATTTTAAATCTAGCAAGCCCCTTTGTGTTGTTTCATGAAACATGAACTGAACTGGATCAGATCAAGCGTCAAGAAACACAGCTAAAATGTCGTCTTATTTCTTAAAAAACGAAAAAGTTCAGTCATACAACTTTTTCGTTTTTTAAGAAATAAGATTTGCGCGAAAGTGTTAAAAATCGAAAAAGTTGTATGACTGCTATGGCAGTCATGTCTGCGAATGTTAAACTTTGATTTAACGGACTAATTGGGGATTGGCCAGCCCGTTATTTCCAATTATTCGTTAAATCCGAATGTTTTTAAATTTCGTCTATTTAATAATTACACCCCCATGTAATATTGAACAAATATATTCCAAGAAAACTTGAAGAATTTTGTGAAATTACGCAACTATAGTTTAATTTACGAAAATAAAAATTAAAATAAATTTTATATTTAATTGTATATAAAAAACAGACAAAATTATAGATAGAGGAAAAGAAAAAATTGTCCGTTAAATCCAAAGTCAGTCCGTTATTTCTTAGGTAGGCCACACACGAACAGTTTTAACTGGCAGTTTTAACTGTACAGTAAAAACTGTCAGTTAAAACTGTACGTGTGTGAGTATTTCAGTTCAGTTAAACTCAACTGTACAGTTTAACTGAGAACTTTAAAATTTTTATATTTTTAACTGAAACGATTAACTGAACTGAACGTGTGTGGGGGTTTAAATGCACAGTTCTCAGTTTTGTGTCGAAATTTCATACGCCGAGAGCAGCCAAATCGTTCCGCTCATTCAAATCCATGATAATAACTGAAGGATTAGACTGAACGTGTGTTTGCATCTCAGTTCATAGTTAAAACAGACAGTTATAGCTACACAGTTAAAACTGACATTTAAAACTGTACGTGTGTGGCCGGCCTTATATTTTTTTATACATATTTCATTATTTCAATTGGATATATTTCTTATATCATATACAGTCTGTGGATTATAATCTAAATTAGTTTGGTCATTCTTAGTTGATCTACAGTTTGTGCAACAAGAGCGTGTACGGCAAAAAACTAAGTAAAAATAAAACTACGTTTTTTTTTGTTTTTATTAAGAAAGTTTGTTGTATTTTCTAGGGCACTATCAACTAATACATAGTAAAATCACCATTATTGTTAATAATTGCCTGGCTCCTTTTGCCCATAATATCAACCAAATTTTCTGCATACTGTGGTGATACATTTTTCCATATCTTCCGGACACGTCGCGCTATAGAGCACTCAAATTTTTTATATGGTACATTTTCAGCTTAATCTTCATGAGTAACCATAAATTTCGATCGGATTGGAATCAAGTGACTGAGATGGCCAATCCAATGTTGTGATGCCCTTTTTAAGTTTAAATTCCGAACAGAGTATGGTGTTTTGGATCGTTGTCTTCTTACAAGGTGCAATTAGAGTTCCCCGATCTAAAGCAATTAAGGACAGATGATAACAAACCTAGTGAATAAATTTTATTCATGAAAAGTGCGTTTAGGTTCCGCGTGGAAACGGTTAATTGACCGAAACCTTGCTTGATGAAGCATCCCCATATATGGAGCTAGGGCGGGTGCATCACAGTTCGGACAATCCTTTTTATTTGCTTAGTTGTCAAACACGCCTTTTAAAATTAAAACTCCAAAAGGATGACTCATCGGTAAAGACAATATTCGTCCAATCTTTGTTTTTATGTTCATTCGCTCACTGTAATCGCTTTTCAATGTATTTTTTGTGTTACCAGTGGTTGGTTTGACCAAAGTATTTCCCAATGCGTAGCCATGTTCCATAATTCTATTTTGTATGGTTGTTTTTGGTATAAAAATATTCTTTTTCGCCAATTTTTCTATAGCTGCATCCAGCGTAAGCGAAGAATTTTCATCATATAACGGTATGATAGCGATATCCTCATTTTTTTAGTGGTTCGAATTTTGCTTCTATCTGGCAGTAATCTGGTGTAATCTTCTTCTATACAAATGTTTTCGACTTTTTTTTTATATATTTTGGTGTACTTGCAACATTTTTTGTCCTTTCGGATGTGCACTTAAAAACACCGTTTCAAATCGTTTTGTAAAAATCGCACTCATTTCTTTTATATATGTTATCCGCTAAACAGTTGCAGTTAAACTGTTGTTTGTTTTAGAGTGTCCAAGAGGAATTAATAGAAAACCGATGTAAACCCCGCCCATGTTTGTTCTTATAGTTTAAAATACAGTTAAAATATAAAGTATAGTTTAAGGTACACGCTCTTGTTGAACATATACTGTAAATCAGTAAATTCATCGTCTAATCTCCATTCTCATCTAAAATGGAGGGTGATTATGTAGTGGCTAACACCCGACTTTTTTTTTACCACGAATGTATTTACCTAAATCTTAAATAGACCCCAGTTGATTTCTAAAATGAAAAATTAAACTTCAAGACTTTTGGTAAAACTGTCTCCTATAATCAAAAAGCATTACTCCTGCTTACATTTCAGACACCCAACAAGGTCAACTTTTAATATTTTAATTTATTTAAATAGTTTAATTCTTTGCCGTTTTCCCAATGAAGCTGTACCTTTGTTACACAGAATTAAAGGAAAAATTTTAAGTATGAAGTTTTATTCCGAATAGTCAATCCGCCTGGACTGTTGTAGAGATGTCAAATTATGGTGAAATAGAGATTTTTTTTTATCAAAACTCGTCACTTCCGTTAAAATAGAGCATAAGTTGTTGTTCAATTAGAGCATTTTAAATAAAATATAAAATCTTATAAAGAGTTTAGTTACTTATTATCATATTTGTATGTAATTTAGACGCCTAAAAAGTTTAGCTGTAAATAAATAAAAGTTTTAAAATAAAAGGCGCGTTTAAGCTAGAGGATGTTTTACTTTAATTTAGCGCCGCATACTTTTTGAAAAATTATAGATTGAAATTCTAAAATACATAGTTCCAAAACGTATAAAAATATAGCTTAGTAGTGTTTATAAATATCATATTAGAAGAAATCAAATTTACTTCCTTAGAAGAATAAAAAATAAAGTTTTATTAACGCATATCTTTTATGTTTGCGTTTGTTTTGCGATTATAATGTAGAAATACGTAAAAAGACTGCTCTTTCTCGAGGTCGCAACTAAAACGTAGCGAATCAAAACAATTAATACGGCAGATTAAAATTGATTCGCAAATCATGACAATATAAAAATTGATTAGTTGCGACGGGGTATTCGCCTAAATTGGTTGGTCCCGTTCTATATTTTTAAAATTATAATTTCATTTTACTAACCGGAGTTTTTTAACTCACTGTACTTAGACGGTTCAAAAGTTGATTCCGTTGCTCCCACAATGGATTTTATTTACTCTGTAATACAAATTTATTAATTCATTCTGTACTTGAATTACATATAGTTTAGAAGAGAAAATAACGAATTATATATGCATTATTTAATTAATTTAAATCCAACCTAAACGTGTTGTACTAGTCTGTCAATATAGAAGTTTATTGTGTATGAATGATGCGGCGGAATGCGAAGCGGAGCACTGTGATAATTTTTAATAATAAAATATAAAAAAATAAAAAAAACTTTAAATTTAATTTTAAATAAAATTTTTATTTTATAAAAATAATTTTTATATTGTTGCTGGTGAGTGATGAGCTCCGATGTTGCTCCAGCAAAATCCAAAATCGAATAGGCCGAACAATTTTAATTTTTTTCTTTTTTGCCTAAATCGAAAAACAAAACAATCCAAAACTGGTTTTGTTTTTCGTTTACCTGCACCAAAATATTTGGGTGCACCCTCTACAAATTATGTTTTAATAAACATAAATGTTTGCCATGCCATCTCTTGTGCGATGGCATGGTGGTGTATAAGTGCGTTTTACATGACATTGGTTTTGCAAAATCAATACGATTTTTATGCATCTCTAAATGATGTGATTGTAGAGGTTATTGCAATGCGAAATTTTTGTGTAACCAAAATATAATTTTTCAATTCTATTTTGCTTATACAAAATTTCGTATGTACAAGTGTTGTTGTACGATTACTATGTACAAGTTGTTATGTACATTATTTGTATATACAAGATTGTTGTATATTATTTGGAATAATTCTTTTCATGGAGAATTGTCCGTTTATAAAGAATTATGTGAACGGAGGATTGTCCGTTGAGAAATAATTGTGCGGAGTTTCTTATAATTGAAGAAACTACCCGCTACAAGTTCTATAAATAAAATCAATAGTAAAATGTTCGGATTTATAGATGTAGTTGGAAACCAGAAAGGAATCACTAATTCAATATCTCTTTTTCTACCAAAAAACTGGTTCAATTAAAGCCCAAACCACACAAATGTGTGAGTAAAAAAACAGTATGTAATGGCGTCTTTGATAAAAAATTTCACTTGATTTGAAGTACAACCAACACAATTGCGTGTATAGATATAGCGTTTTTTTGGACGAAAATAAGTGTGAAAGGAATACACAAATGTGTAAGTTGGTTCAAAACACATACAAAAATAAATTTTTGACATGATTCTTTTGCATTACCCACACAATTGTGTGATAAAGATATAAAACTTATTTCCGTTCCGATGCAATATGAAAATTGGACTATTAACCCGACACAAGCGCCAACCGGACAAGCTTAAAAGCGTAGATGCGGTTGTACGAACTTTGCTGGTTGTATAACATACATAACTTATACTATTTCATTAGTATAGTGTTGTGAATAATATGTATTATATTACATGATGGTTGTAAGTTGTTATATTTCATTTTCGATAATATCAATCTTACGTCTTTTTCAAAGAAGGAAATTAGTGCGTTTCAATTGTGTTGCTCCTATTGCGATCCCCTCGTTCTTCAATAAATCATTGTCTTTATACAATGTTATTAATACCTGTTTATTATGAAAAAAAACTTTAACGAAAAACAATAAAGAGATGTGCGAACATCCCAGAAAAAATCAAAAAAGTTTGTAATAATCACATTTATTTACTTACTTTACATAGTATTTTTTACGCTATTTGCCGTAGGCACTTGGCGAAACACACTAATACTCAATAAACACATTTTATTAAACACTTGTTTTTTATTTCGCAAAATTAGATTTTTGAATATTTTAATTAAAAAAATTGTTCAAAAAGTTTAAAAAATCACTCAATCGATTTCGACTTGTTAGGTCATCATCAGGAGTATCTATGACCTAACAAGTCGAAATCGATCGAGTGATTTTTTAAACTTTTTGAAAATTTTTTTAATTAAAATATTCAAAAAATCTAATTTTACGAAATAAAACAAGTGTTAAATAAAAAATGTGTTTATTAAGTACTTTACATAGGTTTCAGTGGGTGACACTTACGCCATTTTTGGCTCATTGTGATACCATGCATTCACGCCACATCATTAACCCCCATTCACCTACTCACACAACTACAGTATACCACCTGCACATTGCAAGCTCCATGTCAAACTGTACATTGACATGGGCGGTGGGTCGGCAATGAATTCTGCATTCCATTAGAGGGTCTTAGTTGTGTTTATTAACATCACCGATTGTAATCGATGATGAAAATTCGATTTGCATCTAGCCTCTGATAAGATTCGAACCCAGTACCTCCCGGTCCAAGTGCCGGGAAGCTTTAACCACTGCATCACTTGTCCGGTTACTTTGCATAACTTTGTAACCTTTTTATTGTAACCATATTCTTATTTCATTAGTTTTATAACGTAAATTAGGACCACGAGGTGCTATATCATTCGGAGATCTCTATTCAAATCTACACGAATTGATCGCCAACCTTTACTGTAAAAAGCATCTATTGATAAACAATTGAGCCGCCAGTCTCCTGGTTGATGTTGGAGGATTCCTTCATTTTGTCTGTTCAGTTGGTGACACAATACAAGATGAAATTTACCTTGATCCAAAACGATCAACCGGTTATTTTTCAAAAAAATTGACACGTGTACGGGTATTCTGATTTTGCTTATTTCACAAATATCGAAATCGGCCGCCAGTTGGCGAAAATGACAACCATTCCGATAGAATGATATTTTTGTGCCATCTGCTAAAATTGTAATGCCTACGTTGAGCTTAGCCGTTATTCACATAATTTAAATAATAATAACATGTACATTAAAGACAAATTTAGCCCACAATGAAATTTAAATATAACTAAATTTTCAGTAAAAAATCGCGTTGCAATTTTTTAGATTTCGATATTTTAATTACTATAAATGTCTAAAATAATGAAATGTTTAATTTAATATATTTAGACGGATATCAATTGATGTCCTTTGATACGTTTTCTTGCCTTTAAGATTCAAAAATACAAGTTACCTCACATGTTAAGCGCGAGATTTGAACATACCACTGACACGACAGCAATTAAGATTTTTATACGGAGAAGTAAAATTATTTAGAGCTTAACTCAATATAAAATATTGATATACTCGTATGAAATGTTGAATATGAAATTCACACTTTAAAAATGTTAAGTTTGAAGATTAGTTTTGTTTATTTTCATCAATGGTTTTTATTTGATTTGATAATGCAGTTGTAACATAGGCTACCGTATAATTTTAAAATAAGTAGTTTTAATTAAATTAAACTGATTATTTTGTTATTTCATTTTCAATTATTTTATAAATATTCATTATTGTTATTGTTTTAGGTTATGTTACAATGAATCAAATTAAATTAAAAATCATAAAAAAAAATTTATTTTTAAAATATTTTAAAACAATTAAATAAACGATAATTTTTGTAATTTTGTAATTTCATGTACTTCTGTAGCTTGCTTTGGACATTAATAAAGTTTATTTAAAAGTAAGTTACACAAATTATTAAATACATATTTTGTACTTTTATATTATTAATATTTTTATATTAATTTTAAACAAAACTAAATTTCGGCAAATCTTTAATCATATGCATATATTGTTTGTAAATGGTACCGTAAGTAAATTGGCCAACGAAGAAAGTTAAATATTTAAATATTATGGAGATTTGAGCAATTTTTTTTTGAAAAGATTAGCAGAAAAGCAACAACTAACACCTAATCGCAATAATCGCAGTCGTTTAGTTTGAAATGGATTTGTTGCACCTAACTGATATTGGGGATTCATAATTGGGTTGATAATAAAAATAGTTGATCTTCACGAAGGCCATTGAAGCCTAAAGGCGAGTGAGAAATACAATGAGTCTGTTATCACGACAATTTGAGTAATGGTCAACTAGAGGATGTTAAGTAAGTTCGTTATTGCAACAAATTTTATATCGGGATCAAGGAAATTCTAAAATTTGTTTACATTAATACAATTAGTGCGTCATTGCTATTTTGTGACAAGAATAAAATATTTATTCAGCATTAACAATTCCAGCCCACCAGAAAAAATCTAGTTCAAAAACATTACATTTAACTAGCAGTAATGCTGCTTCATAAATTTGGTATCAAGGAAGGACTTCAAACATACAAATAACAATTTGAATTTTAGGATGTGAACAATGGTTACTGAACTCTATTTTACATAATTTGGTTATCTATGTACGATCTGCGATCGGGGAACAAGTACCACAGAAAGAAAAGACGAAAACACGTCATCACCTGACTTAAGCAACATTTTTTAATACAAATTATGTTGGCCGCTTAGGAGTATTCCAAATTAAAATTGATTGATTGACTGATTGATAGGAATGTGTGACCAAACCTAAGTAAGATTTCCGGTTGACGCCGGGCCCATCCGCACACTCTTTTACATATAACTAGATTGAGGGATAGGAAATGTTTGTTAATTATTATAGAAATTGGCCCGGTTTGAGACACCTAAGTAGTCAATAGTTAGTTGAAATGTAATATAAGACGGTAAGACAACACATCAAAATAAATAAAAATAAATCGAATCCAGAAATCACCAAATATTGTAGTATGTACTCGTATCAAACCAGGAAAGGAACGCACGACCTTTTTATCTTCAACGGAGAGAATCATTGTGAATCTGTTGATTTATTAGATTTATTTATAAAAAATAGTTAAATAAAAATTATATAATGTGAAGTCCTTGCCATCCCTATTTACAAATATGTTTATTTATAAAAATAAAAAATGACCCAATGAAATCTGGTTTCAAAACAGCTAATCTGAAATATGTAAGGTAATATATCAATAATGGATGTTTGGCACAGGTTTAGAACCCTAATACCTAAACAAATTAAACCAGAATTAAATACAACTTTGAAGGCGTCTTTATGGTTGGTGCCCGTCGGCCCGCCCGCTCTTTCTGATAGTTTCTTCGACCAACCGGATGATCAGACGATTGGTCGAAAAGATGACCGAACGAACGAACACCAATAAAGGCACCCACAAAGTGTTACGGATGGAATAGTTAGCTTCTGTTTAAAACAAATGAAACCTGCGTAAATGGAAATGGTTATGAATTTTGCGCTACTCTAATATTTGAATTATATAAAATATATCTCAAATTACGGGTTGTGAGTGAATACATTACAACGTTTGTTCTTATCATCAACATTATTAATTATCCGATGTATTGTGCATAGAAAATATTAATATTACATTAAATGAGATGCGACATTATACGGCTTGCTCTCTTTGAGTTGTTAATGTTTTTATTTTTACATAAATACATACATCCGAATAATTATTTTTGTTTTAAGATTAAAAATCTAATTTTGGTTTTGCAATAATAAAATCAGGTAGTTGATTTGAGGCCTCACATCGAGATACTTCTCTAGTGGTGACTATACAGTGTATCAAGTGAAAAAGTAGTTCTATTTAGAAAAGCTTAATTGGAAACCATAATCTATAAGCTAAGAACTAAAGTCAGTGGAATTCGTAAATGTAAATTTCTTTCACAATTATTTATTGGTTAATTGTGATTTATTAGTTAAATAATTCGCAGTAAATTTGTTGAAAGTACCCGATTATTACTGTCAGTAAGCGCCGTGGTAGTGACAAACTACCCAATCGTCCTTCAAGGTACCATACGCGGACGATTTCACATCTACCGGTAAAGATGCAACTGCATTCTGATAAAAAACTTCTATTTTCTCTATTGAACAATTCTTTCTCTGACTTTTTTTTGTTTAGGGAATTTAATATAAGTCAATGTTCGTATCAAAATAAAACGTATAGTTACTGGATAGTATATAGATATTCCGGAGAATTGAGTTTTGGGGCCTCATATTGAACTTAATGTGCGAAGTATATATGCTGACACAAGAAGGATTTAGCAGCACCAACAATTGAACTCGAGCGCTGGAAACCAACAGTATTAATTCTAGTGTGGAATAATTGTGCTCTGTCGTGACGTCAGAGATAGTTCGGCTTGTCAATTTGAAAACTCTGTTTTTTTGGTTCCAAGTGTAATTGGCTTACACATTTGTAAATTCTAAATTCATTTTTTGTTGTTAAATTTATTAATTCTGATTTAATTTATACGTATAAGTGATTTGGTAAGAAAGTCGAAATAGTGATAAACGGTATATAAAAAAAATAAGAAGCGGTGCGCGGTACTAATAAAACATTACTTTTAGCTACTCAGCTAAGCATTTATGTACAAGTTGTAATTTTGGTTTTAACAAATATGATTTATGATTTTTTTGGATAATTATTTAATATATTAACATGAAATAGTGTGTTTCCTTTTTGGGTAATGATGATTATTAGCTTGTGGCCAAGTCTAAGTTTTCTTAATGTGTTTATTTTGTTGTTGTAATATACGTATGGTTTGTCGATCACAAATTGTCCGGTGACATGGGACCCCCCTATATCTACCGTTATAGTCTACTCTATCAAAAACGTGTAATCACCGGTTGGCCGTAACAAAAGCAATCAGGAATCTGTAAGATGGCAGAATTAATAAGTAACTAGCACAACTGTAGGATCCTTGATAATCAAATAACCCAATCGTATCAAATCATAAATCATAAAAAGAACAACCAGCGATTAAACTTAGAACAAGCCAATCAAAACCTTCACCAATTTACAGTCTCCCGAAACAACCTAGAAAATAATTTAATTAAAGAAATGACATGATCCCTGAAAACTATCTAAGTATAGCAATATTTAACTGCATTTCAAATTTACTCTGTAGCTTCCAAGATTCAAAAAGTAAATATCCGCTGAAATACAAAATTTATTAGAAACCCGATAGCCATTATGATTCCTACCTTGTCTTCTCTTCTGACTTTTAAATTAAAATTTTATTTTTAATTAGAAAGTATTACGACTTCAAAGAGTTTCTGTAATAAAAAATCTTCATTAGAACTAAATAAATTAGCTTAATCAGGAACTGCATTGAATAATAGTATTAATAATAAACACCTGATAAACCTCGATAACTCTAAATTGCTCACCAAATTAAAATATAATAAATATAATAATTTAATACTCAAACCCTGAACAATAGGATGAAGGAATATTAGTAAAATTAGTTAATCTCTGAAATCATATTGTGAAAAGAACTATTTTTATAAATAATCATAGTAAAATGTACCAAAAAATATATGTAATTATCCAGGAGTACTCGATACCCGCCCACTCTAGAATAAAACAAACACACTGCAACACAAAGTTATTTCCGAAACAATCCCAATAGTTCGAATCCCCTTTCTATGAAACACTCTACCATTCACCAAGCGATCTCCCACCAACATCACTAATCAACAACACCCATGCTCCACAAAGCCGTGATGTATTCATCCCAGATTATAAAAGTATCGTGGCAATCATATATCTCAAAAACCCCAGCGTACGACTGGTCATCCTAAAATTTCAAAAAAGACCACTCCCGTGAAACTGACGGCAAACTTCAACAAAAACATCTATAATATTCAGCAAAGAGACCAGCCTAGGCACACAAATCCAAACCTCAGACAAGGATCCCATGCAAAACTGCAAATTTGCCTTATACCAACAATTGATAACCACATCAACTCCTAAACAAAAGAATTTTAAATAGCCAAAAATTGCTTACAAATACAGGTAACGACAGAGCATATTATATGAATACAACCTACCGTAAGTTGAGAAACACAACATCACAAACCGCAGACATCGACTTTCATGAACGAAACCCATTGAAAGCCCTCTTCCACAAATATCAAAGAAAATTTATTGCAATACAGATCCACCATATCCTCGCCGCCTCTGTAAATTAATCACACAAATGAAATCAATTAAAAGGCGAAAAAAAACAAAAATGTATGATTTGATCGTTTGTTTTTTTTGTGTTTTTCATATAGAAAACATTTACATACATAACCACAAAAAGTAAATAGCTATGTATATAACAAATATATAATTATTATGTAATGACATAAACTAAATAAAATGAAAACAAAAACTCCCCTGTGGGTCTATTCTGTCTTTCCCTGGGAATTAGGAATTGGGAATTAGGAAAAAATAAATCTTTGTAGCACTTTTTCCCAATTTTTTCCCCCAATTATCCAAAAGTGTATTCTGGCAGTGTTGGGAATAAATTTTTGAGGAAAATGAAATTACGGGAAAAAACGGTCACCCGTCGGTCACCCACGTGGTTTTAAAACTTATTTTAAAGTTGTCAAAAATTATTAACGGCATTTTCGATATTTTGTTTTGTTATAAAATATGAGATCGCATAAGTTTGAGATTTTTGGATGACGACGAATTCGAAAGAAAACAGATTCGTTTGCTGCAAAACCAATTACGGGACGCGTCGATCCATTTGATATAAAAGAAAGTGAGTTTGTATGATTATACAGATTCACACAAAAATTAGTGTTTATCTTATGTAAAAAAAAAAAAAAAAAAAAAAAAAAAAAATCACATTATTTTTAATATATTATGATTTTTATTCAGTTATATTTTTTAAATAAAATTATGATTAATTTTTTTATATAAATGACCGATGTTATTCGGTTAAAATTCTAAATTGAAAAGAGAAGTTTTATTTTTTATTTATTCCGTAACGACCAAATGCATATACAAATATTACTTAATAAACACATTTTTATTAATCATTTGTTTTTTTGTTTCGCAGAATATTTTGAATATTTTTCAAAAGGTTTAAAAAATCACTCGATCGATTTCGGCTTGTTAGGTCATCATCAGGAGTATCAGGGTAGATACTCCTGATGATGACCTAACAAGTCGAAATCGATCGAGTGATTTTTTAAACTTTTTGAAAAATATTCAAAATATTCTGCGAAACAAAAAAACAAGTGATTAATAAAAATGTGTTTATTAAGTATTAGTGTGTTTCGCCAAGTGCCTACGGCAAATAGCGTAAAAAGTATACAAAAATTAGTAATAAAAATCTGCTTTAAACCATTTTTTATTGGTTTTTTTTTTATATTTATTTAAATAGTACAATCTTATCACATGATAATTTATTACTAATGATGATAACGCACTTATTTGAAACTAATAAGTGGAGCGAGTGTGAGTTTACAAGCAATCAATATTCTGCTCCCAATAATGAATCTTTATTTATTAGATGACCAGCTCATGCGGTTTAATTCTTTTAAGGCGTCTCAGTTCTTGTGTTATGTCAAGAAGTTGTATTGCTTCACTGTTGGTATGTTGCAGTAATCTTCTTTCATGTTTGATGGCAAATTCCTGAATCACTTCATCAATCCATTTAACGTTTAGGTCGTTGTGTAATTCCTCGTTGGTTACGTAGCGGTAAGCATTCGTTATTGTTCGTAGAAATTTGTTTTGGCAACGTTGAATAATTAAACGATTTGATTGTTTAGTACAGCCCCAGAGTTGGATACCATACGTCCAAATTGGTTTAATTATCGATTCGTAGATCAGGCGTTTACAGTACAGTCTAAGCTTAGAATGTCTTCCTATTAGCCAGTACATCTCACGTTGTTTTATTTTCATTTGCTCTGCTTTTTGTCTAATGTGATATTTCCAGTTCAATCTTGAATCGAGATGCAATCCGAGATATTTAGCAGATTCAGCTTGGGGAATTTGTACCCCATTGAGAAATGTATGGATGTTGCTATTTTTGCGCCGCAACGTGTATGTTACGTGTACTGATTTCAGCTCGTTAAGCTTTATTTTGCAATCCCTGGTCCATTGGCTGATTCTATCGAGTGCTTGCTGTAAGTATTCTACTGCTTGGTTCTGCGATTCGCTTGATGCCAATACTGCGGTATCATCAGCAAAAGTTCCGATGAAGGTTGTTTCCGTTGTCGGTATATCAGAAGTGTAAAGTAGATATAGGATGGGTCCTAATACGCTATCCTGGGGCACCCCTGCTATGGCTGGGTAAAAGTTAGAGCATGTTTCTTCATGTGATACTCTAAATATTCGTTTGGAGAGATACGACTCGAGCAATTGGCAGTAATTTTCTGGCACTAATTTACTTATCTTGTAGATAAGACCCTCATGCCACACTCTATCGAAAGCCTGTGATACATCTAGAAATACGGCAGAGCAATATTTCTTCTCTTCTAGTGCTTGTTCTATCTTTGCAGTCACGCGATGAACTTGATCAATTGTCGAATGTTTATTCCTGAATCCAAACTGGAAATCAGGTATAATGATCATTGGTTTTAGTCGTTTCAATAACAACTTCTCAAACATCTTTGAAATAGTAGGTAACAAAGAGATCGGCCTGTATGATCCCATTTGCTCGGCTGGTTTGTCTGGTTTTTTTATCATGATTATTTGTGCAACCTTGAAGCACTCAGGCACATATTTAAGTCGGAAGCAAGCATTATATGTATATATATATATGTTAACATAGTGACTGCTCTCTTTGATAACTCCTTAAACATCCTTGGCGAAATTTCATCAATTCCAGGTGACTTTTTGGGATTCAAATTCATGTCTATTTCTTGCGCAATTTCTAGTGGGGTGACACTTCTGATATTTGATGGAGACCTATATACTGGTTTAGGGTCAATCCTAGATTGTATGTCGTGTGGTTGAAATACTGATGCCAGATGTTGTGCAAACAGTTCTGCTTTGTCTTCATTACGTCGCACCCATTCTCCATTTGTGTTCCTTATAGGTGGCATTTGGATTATTGGTCTCTTGTATCTTTTAGTAGCTTTCCAAAGAGAATAATTTTTGTCAGCTTCAGGACCCAGTCCTTTCAAATAATTTTCAGTACAAGCTTCTTTATGTTCTTTAATTAATCGGTTAACTTTATTACTTACCCGATTAAATTCTCTTTTGTCAATAATATTTCTGGTTCTATGCCATATGCGTCTTTTCTTACGCCTTTCTTTTATCAGTTCTCGAATCGCCAGGGGGTAGTTGATCTCTTGTACGACTTTCTCACCTAATACGGGTGTAGCCTCTTTAGCAGCTTCACACATGGAATTAATAAAATACATATTTAGTTTGTAATTCAAGTTCTTCTTTAGTTTTAAGACTAACTTTTAACTCAATTAGATTGTCCAGTTTCTCTCTAAATAATTCCCAATCAATAAATTTATTAGTAAGGTTAAGTTTGGTTTTCTTTTTTACGACTAATGTACTCACAGTCATTAAGACCGGTGTGTGATCGGAAGTAAGGTCGTCAATACCTTCGACTTCAATGTAATGGAACTTTGTTGATGTCTGTAGGCCAATAGGTAGGTTTACGCGATGAGTGATATTCACAACCTGACATTTCTATTGCACTTAGGAGTTTTTTCCTTTTCCTGGTGATATGAGTCGAGATCCCCACGCAGTATGTTTGACGTTGTAGTCACCTCCTATGATAAACCTTGGTCCAAGTTTATTAAAAATGTTAAGATATTGATTTCTTACGATATTATGTCTTGGTGGACAGTAGATCGCCCCTAAATAAACTTAGTTCAGCACCACCGTGGTTAATCGTTATTACAGTAGCTTGCATAAATGGCTCCTTAATTTCTTCTTGCTGGAAATGTAGGATATTTTGTTTGATTAAGATTGCTGTCCCTCCTCGAGCACGATCACTCGGATGCAATGTCCAATAGTCACTATATCCTGTAATTTTGATAAAGTTTTTCGCCGTAAAGTGCGTCTCTGATATTAAAGCTACATCTATGTTATTGGTTCTTAGAAATACTTCTAGTTCTTGAGCTCTTGCATTAAGCCCGTTAGCATTCCAGGCAATTATACGTAGGAACGTTATAGTCATTTACTTTTTATTGGCTGAAATTTTGTCTCATTTCTGCCTGAAATTCGGTGAGCATTTTCATTATATTACTAATGGTTGGCTCGTTGGACACAGGTTTCTGCCTGCTTTCTTGATTTAGATTGTTATTTGAGGTTTTGGTCACCTGGGCGTAGGAAACCCCCTCTCTAATAGTATCATATTGTTGGTTATGCTTTTGCTGTAGTCGCTCTGCTACTGTTATTTTTCTCGGTAGTTGAGCATTTAGTTTTTTCTGATACACCAGGCATCCTTTGTAGCTAGCCGGATAATTTTTTTCTCCGCACAGTGCACAAGTTGGTATAACATTTCGTGGCTTTTGACATTGTTTTGTTTGATGACTTTCTGCGCATTTGGCACATTTGGCTTGCCTATTGCAGAAGTTCTTTGTGTGTCCTAACTGTTGGCAATTTGTACACTGGTATACCTATTTTGTACACTGGTATACCTATTATTGTACCTTTTTCGGTGGTTCAATAGACACCTTTATTGGTTTGATTATTATTATTTGGCTACCACATTACATTAACCGTGATACATTACTCATCATATTTGCTAATTTATATGTAATTGAAGAAATCAACCGCTACAATCTTTTAATAATTATATCTATGTGTTTCCTAAATGATTATATAAAGTCAAATGCATTCTAATTCGTTATTTTATTTATTTTATTAGAATTATAAATACAACGTACGCCATAATAATCAATTTAAATAATCTTACCCCGTGGTATTTCATTATTCCTAAAAAAAAATTGGGAAAAATATTTGTGAAAACTGCAATAAATAGGAAAAAAATATTCCTAAAAAATATTTTCCTTGTCGCCAGAATACACTTTTAAGGAAATAATTCCTAACTGCAACAATACAGTCAATTCTTTTCATTTCCTAATTCCCAGGGAGAGACAGAATAGACCCACTGATCTTGTAAACGGTTTCTTCGTAACCTATACATACATACCCAACATAGCCGCAGCTAAAAGAATATAACAGTATGTATATACATCTCAAAGCCACATTTTCGGTGGTTATTGAAATGTACATATGTATAGTCAAAACCAACAACAATTAAAATTCCTGAACAAAGTCTGAAACGGAGATACCAATATGCAACAAACTACAGAAGAACAATCCCATGTTAATTTTTTTCTTTCGCACCACTACTTATTAAACTAGTGCGCACATACGATGAACGCATATATTCTAATAAAACTTTCTATAGTGTAGTTTTTTCTGTATTTGTTGCATTAGCATGGCTTTATATTGTTGATGGTTTTGGTATAGTACAAAACAAAATGTAGAATTCAAAATTACCAGCAAAAAAAACGAAAAATAAATGGTAACGTAACAGTAACGAAAAAACAACAACGGAATTAAAAAACTCTTTCTTGCGCAAAAAATATTCGAATGACCCACTAGATGAGAATACTAGTACTCTACACCTTTATGAGTTATAAAATATAGTTAAAATACCTATGTATGCACTTAAAATTTATTTAGAAAAAGTATGCATTAATAATTAAAATATGTGTTAAAACAATGAATAAATGAAAAACACTTAACTTATGCATCCTTTGGAATCAAAAAAGTCATACATATTGAAGGTTTACATACAATGCGTACGATGCATTCAAGCAACAGTATCAAAATACATATAAGTGAAAATTGTTACGTACATCTACACCAATGCAAGCGCACCATACACAAATTAACATAAATATGCAATATGTAATACTTTTCACTTGACCTATCAAATTTAAATAATTTATTATTATATTATTATTATTTATTTAACACATATATAATTATTAGTTAAATATTTAATTAACTACAACACATTTAAATTATTTATTTATTTCGAGGAGAGATAAAAACACGTCTTTCCTCGACGACGATAAATCGCCGACCACCAGGAGTATTCCAAATAAAAATGTGTAGAAATTGAAACCTGCCCCATTGCATATCACCGTGCTTCATTCAGCAGATGTGGGATCTGGCTAGGATTCAAGAGATTAATCATTCGTAAAAATATAGATCATTCAAAGTTTATTAGGCGGTCAAATCCTTTTATTGAATGCAGCGCCAAGGTAAACCGAGAAAGAAAATCAACGAACAAAATATTTAAATGGAATGGAACAATGTCCTGTCACAGATTTAAAAAACACTTAGTGAAAATGCAATTTGATGCAGTGATCGCGGAGATCATATGTTTTATCGTTGTTTGAACTTGTATTAATTGTGCGATCAACAGAGGAAATCGTAGAAGAGTAGAAGAAGACTGATCTGCTCGCTACAGAATAAGGGAGGCCGATTGAACTGAAAGAATTACCGCGGTATTAATAAGTAAGTATAATAATTAAGAATTACCGCGGAAAGAATTATTTTGATAAAGTTTATCAGTTTTGGCGGTTGTAGTGGTAGCGAAGTTATTGATTTCGAGCGAGCGGATCATAGGTCAATGTGGATTGCGGCAAAACAAGCCAACAAACGATCAGGCGTTCACTCTGAGGACTATATTAGAGAAAAAGATGTCCAACCAAGTGCTTACAGACTTTTGGCGTACTACTTCCTATCATATTTAGATATCTGTAGCAACTCAATTATTCGGAAAATAGTTGATACTAAAATCATCGACACATTCAATATAATCAACCGTGCGACATGCAATTAATATACTAGTTTCTTGCATTCAAATTGTTTTTGGTTTTCGTTAAACATTGGTTATTACGCCAATTTATGTATCGTATATATTCATTTTATAGTTTTTTTTGGTTACCAGAGTAAATGGAAAAATACAAAGGAAAAATTTCAATATTTAAGTCGGCGGGGGGTGTCCCGTTAGACATCTATATTTTTCCGCCCCATTCAAACTAGGACCAACCTAAACGTATGTGAAGATAGCCCGAAAAAAGAATTTCTATAAAAAAGTCCACTAAAATTCATCAAAAAGCCTAAGCCCAAAAAATAATTCAAATTTTCTATTAAAAATATTGTTATCTTCGTGCTCGTTTAAAATTGTTCAGGAATTAAAAGAATGGTTTCATAGTTAATTTAATAATATTATTTGTATGTACTTCGCAATTCATGCCACCCACGTTTTAGTAGACTATAAAAATTAATAATCCACTAAATAACAGCTAAGGGTCGATTCGGGAATCTAAAATTTTAAATAATGTTATAATATTTATTATTATTCTTTTCAATACAAAATTCCAATAGGAAGCATATAAAATATTTATACTAACCCTTTTCCTGCCTGCCATCACAATTGTGTGGGTAACGAGAAAGAATATGTCAAAAGTTTATTTTTGTATGTATTTTGGACGAACATACACATTTGTGCATTCAACTTAAACCGTTTTCAATCGAAAAATAACACTATAACTATAATAATAATAAAATAATTAATATGTTATCAGAAACAAATAATTAATATGTTATATAATTTATATGTTATAATGTTTTTTTCAAAAATAGTTTCCGATTTAACTAAGATCCGTTAAAATCCGGAAGACATTACAACCTGTCATTTTTTACCACACATTTGTGTGTGTTGGACTTAAATTGAAGCAAAACAATTTTTGTCTGGCAGGAAACGGGATATGCTACGAGAATCGGAACCGTTTGATAGTAAAATAGAGAATGTAATCGATAATAGCATTATTTTTTAACTTTTATGGTGTTTTACTTAATATTTTTATATAGCAAGTACCATGTTATATAGAAAATATTAAAACAGAATAAAGAACATAACTTGCTTTCTAATTAAGATTGTCAGATCTAACGGATGATTTTATTAGATTCATAGGACTAATTCTGAACTTCCATGCTCTCATTAATATATAACGGGGATAAGGCATTTATCTGGGGCCACATTCATCGTTCATGAAAATTTAACGTTTTCTCATTTTCCGAGTCTTTTTCGGTCGATCTTACCTCTGCGATGCATTTTTGGATGACGAGTACCAAACATTTATAAAAACTTTGAAACGAAATCCTAATCATAGTATTTACTGTAAAATTTTGATCGAATCTTTTACAATCCCGTATTTAGTACATTCAGCAATGGAAGTGATCTTTCGGAAAGGAAGTTGGTTGTTCCGAAGCCTTTGGTAAAATCTCTTATAACTGATGCTCACTGTCCTCCATCTGCTTCCCATGTTGGTGTTACTAAAACCTTGAAATGTTTGCGTAGGTTTTATTATTGGGTCTGAATGTGCAAAGATGTAAGCGAGTTGATTAAGAGTTGTGAGTCATGGCAAAAACTATATGTGGACTTTCTCGGGCCTTAATCCACAGTCAAAATCAAGATATACCTATCTTTTTGTTACTTTAGATCAATATTTGCGATTTACGCTGCTCCAACCTATGAAAGAGGCGACCACGAAAAGCGTCGTGAAATTTTTGAAGGAGCACGTATTTGATTTGTTTTCTGTTCCCGAGTATTTATTTAGTGATAATGGTGTCCAATTTATTTCGCACGCATTTGTAGAGCTTTTAGATAATTATGGAGTAACACATTAAAACGCCGAAATATTTCCCGCAGGCAAACATGTCAGAACGAGTCAAACGTTTCATTTTATCGGCGATACGGTCGTACATAACAGATAATCATCGAGATTTTGATCTACACTTAAGTTCAATCGCAGAACACAATACGAATTGATTCACCTACTTTCTAATGTTGGTGGTAAAGATGTTGGTATTGCGTTGACAGACAAACACTTGTCCAGGATAGTATCCTTCGACATCTGAAAATAGTATCCTTCGACATCTGAAAAACGGGTATGAAAAGAATGCTGCTACCAATAACCTTCGTTACCGAACAAGAGAGTTTAAAGTTGGTCAAATGCGTTGTGAAGAACTTTGCTCAAAGTGATGCAACAAAAAAAATTCAGCCAAACTAGCTCCGAAATTTCTTCGTGCATATATAATAAGACCAGTCGGAAATGTAGCTTTCGAGTTGGGAAATAATTTTGGTCAGAATATCGGCATTTATCATGTGAGGGATATTAAATCTTAATTAGTTCGTAATATTATCAAAATGTTTGAATTTTCTTGTAAAATTTCGTCTGGAAATATGGATGTCAAAGATGCACCACCATGCAATTGGGAAAGAACTAAATATTGATCACAAAAACAGTTTTAAACCATTTGGAAATGGCTGGATACAAAAAAAAGCTTGACGTTTGTGTACCCCAAGAATTAACAGTTAACAATTTAATGAACCGGATTTCTATCTTCGAAACGCTGCTGAAACGGAACGAAATCGACCCATTTTTAAAGCGAATGAAAAGTGGGTAAGATACAACAACGTTGTGCGAGAAAGATCATGGATGAAACGAGGTGAAGCTTCCCAAACGGTATCAAAGCCAGGATTAACGCCAAGAAAGGTAATGCTGTGTGTTTGGTGGGATTGGAAAAGAATCGTGCATTATGAGGTGCTGCCACCGGGCCAAACGATTGAGTCTAATCTTTACTGTCAGCAACTAATGCGTTTAAGACAAGTAATTGAGTTAAAACGCCCAGAATTGATCAGCAGAAAGGGCGTTGTGTTCCTTCATTATAATGCTAGACCACACACATAATTGATGACCCGGTAGAAACTGAGAGAGCTTGGCTGGGAAGTTTTGATGCACCCACCATATAGCCCTGACCTTGCACCATCGGACTATCACTTGTTCCGGTTCATGCGTCTTAATGGATTTACATTAAATTCAAAAGTGGCCTACCAAAATAAGTGGTCTCGATTATTCGCCTCTAAACCACAGAAGTTCTACAGTGATGGGATCATGGCTCTACCAGAAAAATGGCAGAAGGTCATCGGTAAAAATGGCACATATTTGGTTTAATAAATTTCACTTGAAATAAGAAAATTCTTTCGTTTCAATATCACGCCAAAAAGGCCACGAACTTTTCTCTAACCCTATATATAAAACATAGTGAAACAAATCATTGTATGGTTCTACATTAAATTCAAAAGAGGCCTGCCAAAATGAGTTATCTAGATTTTTCGCCTCTAAACCACAGAAGCTCTACAGTGATGGGATCATGGCTCTACCAGAAAAATGGCAAAAGGTCATCGATCAAAATGGCACATATTTGGTTTAATAAAGTTCATTTGAAATAAGAAAATTCTTTCGTTTCAATGTCACCCCAAAAAGGCCACGAACTTTTCCCTAACACTATATATAAAATATAGTGAAACAATTCATTGTATAGTACCACATGGGATGTCAAAAAAGCACTGCTTCACGCTTCAAAATAAGTCGTAATAGATTTTTTATTGATAATTTAAAACCTTATTTTATTATTAACACAAAATTTTTTTGTATTGTTTTATTCTGCTCTCTCGAAAATAAAATTTAAACTAAAATCTACATCTCAAAAATGGTCTTAATTTTTTTTATTTCATTTCTATTTGTGATGCTTCACCGGAAAAATTTTTCTTGAAAAATGAATCAATTAAAACCGGTTTCATAGGCAAATGGGGAAAGAGATGAAAAAGAAGTTGCTTCTTTCATAACCCGTGTAGAACGGTTAATTGTCTTAATAAATTAAAATAGATTTGTAAGTTAAAATTTAACAAAATGAAAAAAAGAATATTTTATATCTGTAAAAACGAAAAATATATTGTATCTAATTTTTAATAACGTTTGGAGACATAAACATATCTCTTAGCTCGGTATGTACTCCGCAAAGTTAAAACAAATACTATAGCATAAAAAGAACCTTTTTTTATGACTAGGTCATAAATATGCACTTATAAAACAGATACAAATATTTCTAATGTAAGAATTTGAATACCTCATTGCAATAAAATTCGCGAGATATGCGATTATGCTTTGAGATAATATCTATATTTATTTCCAAATCGGTCAAATGTTGCGGATAAATTAATATATCTATATGGAAAATAATTTTTTTTTCAGTGATATCTATATGTCTTAAATTTAAACTATAAATTTATTGAATTTTGACTTATCACAATAACACCATTACAATTCAAAAACCAAAGTAAATATAAATGTATATTATAGTTCATGTACTAATTACACTGTGCTTGAATCGTAAACTTTTTTTTTGTGACAAGCTGGGCACCCAGGGGGTAAACCTAATTCGAGTACGCTGAATTCAATGGTCCAAGTCCCATTTCAAACTTAGTCCCCATTTTTGAGATATCGCTTTCGACATGTTTTGCCTCTGAGTCAAAATATACCCTCATTTTAACGTTGATAGCTCTTGAACCATTAAGATTTTTGTTATGCTTTCTTCAGCAAAGTTGTTGCGCAAGCCAAGACAAACAACTTTGCCGAACATATCAAGACCGAAAAACCACATCTACATTTTTTTTTTGCTTTTCATTTCGACGAAAAACACTTTTATCACTTTTTATCATATTGTTGAATTAAAATCGGTTAAAATCGATCGAATAAACATCGCATCGGCAAATATAGATTCAATAGAAACTATTTAAAAGAAAATTAAATCGATTCAGTGGATTTTATGGCTATTTTTCCTAAAAAAATTTCCAAAAGATTAACATTTTTCTTCTCTTTGACAAAAGAATGGCTTTCTTAATTGAATGGCGCAGTGACATTTGATGGTTGATACATTGATGCATATGTTTCTCCGGTTTCAGCAGATTTAAATGTTGGTGGTAAATATTCTTCAGTTGGGTTTGATCTTTCCGGAACAGGAATTTCATCTGAATACGGCAGCGGTAGTTCAGAATTTGTCGTTGCAGTGTATGTCAAAGAACCAATTTTTATCTGTTTGTACCGAGAATATAATTCATGCACGCATAACATTGAACTCTCTTTGTGGATCTATCCATATCATCGGGACACCGAATGACATTGCGACTCCAGTGCTTTGCCATCTATGCAGATGGAAAATGCATGCAGTACAAACAAAAGACAGCGTCCAATTTACACCACTAATAACATTTTGTGAAAAGTATAGTCGATATAAATCAGCGGTTTCATCACTTATTTTGCGGCGATTGCTCATAAATGTAAATTTTCCACACACATTGTTATGTAAAGCACTTGAGTTTAAAACACTTATCCATATTATTTATTTCACTAGATTTCACAAGCCGATTTTCACTTTTTTTATGTTCTTTTGTCACTTTATATATTTAAATGAAAAACTTTTTATTTTTAATTTTATATTGTAGTTTTTAGTTCTTACATATTGTGCCAATTTTTTAACTTTTTTAGAAATATCTATTTCGAGCGAATACTCTCTTCTTCGGTTTATTTTTTACTACTATTACATAATTTATTTTGAAGCTGTTTATTTAATGTTGCTAGGTGCGCTGTTTAGCGCTTCCTTTGTTTTTAAGTTATGGATAATAATGCTACTACTAACAAAATGCTGACTACTTAATCAATTTTACAAAGGAAATTTAAATTTCAAATTATATTTTCAATACGCTTTTTGTTTTTTTTGTGCGATTGCACAGTAGAACAACACAAAATTTGCTGTTTAATTTTTGAAGCCGTAAGTTTTATTGTAATATCGCAAAAATAAACAAAAATTTAAAATTGATTGAGTAGTCAGGATTTTGGCTAGCAAATTGCTTGCTTGCTAGCGGATCGAGTATCTACCCCAATAAGTCGTAAGTTGTTTTTATCGTTAAGTAAATTGTTGGTGTTTTTGCATATTTTGTAGGTGTGAATTCTGGCCGCAATTTGACTCTTGACTCATGAGAAATACAGTATACAAATATCTCATGACTTATGAGTCAAACTATGTCCAAAATATACCAAGATCCTCTAACCGGTCTAATTTGGCTCTTTCTGATTCTGTGTAAAATGGTTACATTTTTATTGAATTTAGTGTACCTATGATTTCAGTTTTTATGTGTAGTGTGAAACTTGATTTGATGTGTTCTTTGTAATTTGAAATGAGCGTCCTATTTATCTCAAGTTGTATTTAGTCTAACTTGTGTATGCGGATCTCAGCACTGGTGCATCCATGTTTCTCTAGACGGCAAGGTAGGAGCCTGAGTCTTCTGTGAGAAGCTTTTGCCAAAACTGACAAGACCCTGCCTTTTTGGCAAACATGTGAGAACGTGCGGGTCTACAGACGAATGGCTTTGTAGAAGTTGCATGGACGAAGAGGAGGAAGAGACTTTAGATAACTTCCTATGCTCGTGTCCAGCACTATGATACAGAAGGCATAGGTGGGGGAAGGGGGGGTGTCGTGTACAGTATGGCCAGCCTTTCAGATCTCGCAGACTGTGTAGTGCGAGATATTTTGCACTACAAGTAGCTAGGAATGGTTTTGAACAGGGGTAAATGAGAAATGGGGTTCTGTGGTATCACAACGGGCCACTACTGGTTTAAGTGTGCAGAAGCATCCCCTCCAACCTAATCTAACCTAACCTTGGCCTAAGTAAAACGCACATATAGGGTGAATGTGGTTTTTCGGTCTTGATATGTTCTGCAAAGTTGTTGGTTTTGACCTGCGCAACAACTTTGCTGAATAAAGCAAAACGAAAATCCCGATAAAATCCACTGAATCGATTTAATTTTCTTTTAAATAGTTTCTATTGAATCTATATTTGCCGATGCGATGTTTATTCGATCGATTTTAATCGATTTAAATTCAACAAAATGATAAAAGGTGATAAAAAAAGTGTTTTTCGTCGAAATGAAAATCAAAAAAAATGTAGATGTGGTTTTTCGGTTTTGATATGTTCGGCAAAGTTGTTTGTCTTGGCTTGCGCAACAACTTTGCTGAAGAAAGCATAACAAAAATCTTAATGGTTCAAGAGCTATCAACGTTAAAATGAGGGTATATTCTGACTCCCAGGCAAAACATCGAAAGCGATATCTCAAAAATGGGGACTAAGTTTGAAATGGGACTTGGACCATTGAATTCAGCGTACTCGAATTAGGTTTACCCCCTGGGTGCCCAGCTTGACACATTTTTCAACTAGCACAGTGTTATTAGTCTAAAATCGAAGTACTAACTTGTAAAAAAAATTAAATGTAAATTAAATGGAAGAAAATGAAAAGTGTTTTTGAAATGAAATAATAAATAGATAATGAGCCGTTCCACACGGGACGGGTTGTTAAGGAAGCAGCTTCATCTTTGTTTCTTTCCCCGTTTACTTATGATACCGGTTTTAATTGCAACTAATTTTTCAACAAAATTTTTTTCTGAGAAGCAGCTTTAACATAAGTAAGTAGTGATAATAAGCCAATTTCAGCGCAGCTTTTGTTCAAAATGGCGGCCGTCTGGAATTCGGTACGAATATGGGGATGAAACAACGTGTGAGTGTAGGTATTAATAATTAGTCTTAAATGTTTGTTCTAAAAACACGTGTTTGTATAATATACTCGCGCAATCTGTTGGCGAGAGGAAGTACTAATTTTTATTGGTCTAAGTTTAACTAAGTTTACGTGGTTTTTCGTTCACCGCAATAAACAAATATTCTTCTTTGGCTGTGGGCCAACTCTCAAGTAAATCTAGGGTAAATGCTGGTTTTAACAGTGTATGCGGTAAATTGAAATACTGTACTAAAAAGCAGAGTAAAGCGAAGACACAAAAGGTAAATAGTAGTGGTTTATGTTTTTGCTAAATGAATCATGAAAATATGGCGGCCATGTTTCTAGACATAAATTTTTTTATATTCACTAGCATTTCCCATGAAATGAAAATGTGCTTGAATATTTATGAACACAGTTTTATTTGTTAAAATTGTTATTTATTTTTCAAATAAGTTTATTGCACATATTACGCAACAAATTTGAGTAAATATACAATTTAATTTTATTCGTTTAAACAATACGAATAATTGGAACAACAACAATAAAAATTATGACATTAGTTCGTGTGTCTACATACCAATTTTTGTATATTCCTAGAAACCATTTGTCCCTTTAAGCCGCGTTTACCTAATTTTATTTACTAGAGAATTGGTACGATTTGAAAAGTAATTTGTACTAAAATTTTAATTTACTGTACTAATCGATTTACCTGAGAATTGGCCCACAGCCTTTATAGTAGCCCCAGCAAACAAACGCTGATAGCAGAATGAAATAGATGGAAACATTTGCACACGTCGAAGCGAGAAAACAAATAAATTTACTTCGGTTTCTTCTATGCACTGCATTTTTACCCCCACCTAATCTCTTGTTTATCAATTTCATTTCAAAAATTGTTATTTCATTTCTATCAGCCTCCAGATTTCAGCTGAAGGTAATAGACGTTTGTAAATGTTTTTCAGGTGGAAATACATGGATAACATATAAAGTAAGTGCATATACAAAATTAAAAAAAATGTGTAGTTGTATCTGAATGACAATACACATTTGGTACATACAACCAAAACCAAACACAATCAATAATATATGATTGTGTTTGGTTTTGATACAACAAAATACATTAAAAAATAATATTTTCTGGTAAACCAACGGTTAACAACAGTTACATATTATACTCAAATCAAAGTGAAAGAGAGATACATTAATTTGTAGGGGAAATAAAGCGGAGTTTTCGGTCGACAACAATACGAATAGCATGGAATTAGGTGCATCAGTTTGAAGTAAAAATTGAGCGCTCTAATTATATGCTGTTTATGCGCTCTTTGTGCGCTGATTTGTACTACTGCAGGTCGATTCTGGTTTTTCCTATAGGAAAAGGAATTAGGAAAAATATTTTCATAGTATTTTGTCAAAAACATCATTTTCTGGCCTACTGAGAAATCATGTTTGATCTAAAATTTTATAATTTAGGAATTATTTTTTCCGTATCGAAGTTGGATAGGAAAAATATTCCCAATTTAATTTTGTTTTTGAAAAAATTTACACTAACTATTTATCATAGTATGTCAGAAAAAAAAATTTTGTGACCAAAATACTATGAAAATATTTTTCCTAATTCCTTTTCCTATAGGAAAAACCAGAATCGAGCTACTGGGGCAATGAATTCATCGCGCGCGCGTCGGGAATGTGCCGATAAGGTTTTGTTTTGATATGCATTTTCATAGTAAAAAATCGTAGTGTGACTCATGAATAAATGTGAGTAATAAATAAATATGTAGAAATGAGTAACATAGGATGAAGTCAATAATTATGAAACATTTGTTTTATTGTGTTTAGTATTTTATTATAAGTAAAAAAATTCATATGTGAAATATATGACGCAATAATTTTTCTTATGTAATTTATACCGGTGCTCTATAGAGAATCATTGCAATGCAGCCTTTGAGATAATGTAGAGGTATTTCTATGTAACTCGTCCTAATTGTAGATTATAACTATTACAATATGGTAAAATATGGAATTTCCTTCGACTGTACTATAAATGCTAGAAATATTGGCAATCGTTAGTAAAATTATCGAAATTGTATTTCATTAAAGGATGAAACACACCAAGCAACAGCAGGGAGCAGCAAATTTAAATTTTGGCTTATTCTCTTATGTAATGATACAAAATCATAGTTTGAGTATAAATATAGGTTTTATAGGTATTTCTATTAAAAGAAATTAAGTATTTTGTAATTATAATTGAAAAATTTAAATTTAAAGAAATTATATTGGATGAAGTTGAACCTGTCGCGGCATCAATAGGTTCCACACCCAGCAGCTTCAATTTGCTGCTCGTTGCTGCTACTAATCTCGATAAAATTGGCACAATTCAATTTTACTACTAAAATAAAACAATCTGCTGCGCTGTTTGATGTGCACGCCCATACCCAGCCGTTAGAATGGATTGTTTGGAATATGTTGCGCTGCTCTTGGTGTGTTTCATCATTACTACGAGCGTACTACATAAAATCGTTTTGTTCTAATGGAACATAATATTTTATTCAATAACTATGTTTTTCTAGTTTATATAATATGCAATCAAATAAGAATATTTATATATATGAATATCATAATATAAATATTGCGAACTAAGTATTTACATATATTATTCCGTTCTTCAATAGATAAAGTAGACATAACAGAAATCAAATTCATTTATTGAAACATTGTAAAATATTAATTATAGTTTTGAATTCGTTTTTAAAAATAATGAAGACATTAAATCTTTAATATAAATAATATTTGTTTTGTGCTGAAATTGCATTTGCATTGCAACATATCATATTTATGAGAAAATTCTAGATAGGAAATCGAACATGATGTAATTCGTATAATCATGTTTGACAAAGAACGAAGGAATAATATAATTAAACGAACGTTATATAAATCAAATAAATATTGTATAAATAATTGAATTATTTGAAAAACCTGAATGAAGTATATTTAGCAAATATTACTTTATTCATGTTTTTCATTTTTTATATACAAAAAAACGCACAGCTATCAAAAATGTTCTGCAGAAACAAATTGTTATTAGCGAAAAGAAAACATCGATTCTGATTCAACTGCAATATCAAATAATTGTTCTAGACGAGAAACAATTAATGCACCTTTCACGAACACAACATTTGAAAATAATGAAAATGTTGAACTTATGAATTTAAAAAGTACGAAGATCCTTCTAAGCCGAAAAAATTAGAAGGATTAAAATCATTTGCTCAAACGCGATGGATATGGTGCTATGGTTGATTCAGAAGCACTAGCTTTTTTATACTGGCATAGATGATAAAGTAAAATGTTTTAGTTGTGCCGGAGTTCTGGGCGATAGGAACTTTGATTTTATAGAGACATACACAACAGGCATATCTCATGAGTCACATTACGATTTTTTTTATATGAAAATGAATATCCAAACAATACCTTATCGGCACATTCCCAACGTGCGCGCGTTGAATTCATTGCTATTGTAAAGAAGAATATTTGTTTATTCCGATAAATGATATACACTTTTTCTTATCATCGCATAAGCTGGGTCGCATATTCCTACAAATATTTTTTATTTGCATATAACCCCGCAGATAAAACATATGTTCAAAAAATTTTATTTTTTGCTAACAACTCCTTATCACATTAATTTTTTTCATTATGTTGTCTATGAAGAATATTCATTTATTGCGGTGAATGATATACATTTTTTCGTATCACACATTCCTATAAATATTTGAGAATGTTCTAGTAAATATAAAACCAAGAAAAATTAGTACTTCCTCTCGCTAACAGATTGCGCGAGTATATTAATAAATATACAAACCAAACACGTATTTTTAGAACAATAATTTAGTACTAATTATTAATAACTAACCTATTAATGGGGTTATTTCCTCCATAGTTTGTGGAATGGGGTTCTAGTGCTAAAAACTCATGGTTGCAAATTTTCTGCAAGGGACATGAATTGATGTTTTCCTAAATGTAATCTGAATCCATCTGACCAAGCAAAACGTTACCAATAAAAGCCGCATGCATATTTTGTAATCCGTGCATCTTGTTGAGTACGGAGGTAATAATTGTCACGCGAAACATAATCTTAAACATTATCTTAATCTTACATATTATTCTTAAAATATGACTTTAAAAAAACAAATAACATCGATCGAGTGGTCTCCTATTCTGTTCCGCAGCTTGGAAATTACAATTCTTGCCGCCGAAAATGGCCGCTCCAATTCTACACTTGCAGATGGAATTGTAATTAAGTCACACGCGAACTTATATGCGAATGAACGTTTAGCTTTATATAAAAATGAAAAAGAAAAAGAAAAAAGTCAGTAAACGATGGGTCTGTTTATTTTTGATTAAAGAAAAAATACTCGTATGGTGGCGAATTGGTTAAAAATAATGGAGAAACACAGTTTTATGTAGTATGTAGAATATAAATATAAGGAATCAGATAAAATAATAGTCAGCGGTCAATTATTGAATTTAAGAGAATTATTAAATTATATTTATACTTTTATTACGGGATTCAAATATGAGCCAGGGTCCTGCGATTGCAATCACTACATATAACTGGTAATTCCCGGTAATGCAACTAAAACTTACCTTTAAATTAACTAAATTATTATTTAATTATTAGATAACAATTATTTGTAAATGGATATTTTATTAAGTAATTAATTGAACTATTTATTTAATGAAATAAATACCTAATAAATTAAAATATTATGTTGTCCTTGTCATTATAATTTATCATTCGTCATGATACTGATACCGTGCAATCGCGGCGCCACTATAGTATTTTACATTTGCACTGCGATTAGCTAAACTGTAGTATGTCAACGCAAGAGGATTTATGATTGATTAGCTAAACGAGTTTAATTAATCTCGTTTTGTTAATCGCTAGTCTGTCATAGGTATTAGGGCATGAATATCTACTGTCTTTCTAAAATAAAAATTTATTTATATACAGTGCTGAGGAAAAAAAATTGGACAAACATATGTTATTACAAATTGGTCTCTTTTTTGCTAAAATTACAAAACTTTTGAAAGCAATTGGCTTATTGTTTCATTTTAAATACATGTATGACGTAATTTTTTGAAAAAAAAAATTATCTGCAATTTAGGGGCAAAACCCCGAAAAATGGCAAAATATTCAAAATACGTTGATTGGAGTTAAAGTAATGGAATAAATTAAACACTTTTTTTTTAATTTTTTTTTGTTTTTTTTTGATTTATAGAAGTTCTATCTTTAATATTAATATTTTGTTGGATCGCCATTTGCTTTTATTACAGCGATACATCTCCGATTCATTGAATTTGATAAATTTTTCAAAGTCGTTGGAGGTATGGATTCCCAAATCGTCATCAACAAACTTTTTAAAGCTTGAATCGATTCTGGGCACTTTTTGCTACTCTAGCTTCATTATAGACCAAATATTTTCAATGTTATTTAAGTCTGGACTATACGGAGGCCAGCTCAACACATCGATATTTGTTTCTCCGAAGTACTGTTTTACCTTTAAATGAAGAGACAAGAAAAAAAACAAGTTTTTAACAAATTTTTTATGTTTATATGAAAGCCAATTTTCATATCTACAATTCAAAATTAATAATTCACAACTTTGGCGGTATGGCACGGAGCGTGGTCCTGTTAAAAAATAAATTTGCAAGTCTCGCCAAAAAGCTTTAACACAGAAGGCTCCAATCCGTTGAAAATTGTTCAATAATTGTAAATTTATTATTTTGGCTAATAAATAAAGTTATTTTACATTATGTCTCATTGATTTAAATTTAAATAAAATATATGCAACAATTTAATCTTAAATGAGAAAAACGTTTTCTTAAAACGTTCGTAGAAATTGTAATGTGGCATCGCCTTAAAGACGACTGTTCGAGTGCAAATTTTTGTACGGATATTTAGAATCACACTTTTCCACTAATCAAATTACACCCATAAAAGATAAAATATTTTTAACTTTAAGAAAAATATTCGCAGACGATGAACCTAATAAAATAGGCTTTGACTTTTGTGTCGAGTGGCCGCGTTTTTTTTTAAATCTAAATTTTTTTTATTACGTTTTGCACATGTAAAAAATTTAATAAATTGCACCAGCTCTACCTAGTTTTAAAAGATGAAAGGAATATTTACAACAGGCGGATCATATAATTCCAAAGGACTATTTTCGGGATTAAATACACCGAACTGTAAACCTACCTATTCAGGATTGGTTTTAAATCGGAAAAACTGCGGCTCTGGAATACCAATGATTGGAATTTGAATGGGCTACACATCATATTATAAATAAGCTTGCTAGCTTTAAATTTGATGTAAAGCTCAAATCTAAATAGAATTGTAGCTAAATAAATAAATAAATAAATAAAATAATCATAAAAAAATAAAATTGTGAGCTACATACGGTTGAAAAGTGTGATTCTAAATATTCGCACAAAAGTTCGCACTCGAACAGTCGCCTTATTGGAATAACGACGTCTTGAATTTCGTTAATCAATTCTACCAAGTTCTTAACCGAATAAGCCGAAAAGAAATTGATAATTGAAAAAATTTGTGAAACCCTTATACAGCTTGTAGGCAGGAGCATTGCAATACGCAACTATTGGTCTAATTGGAATGCCCTCCTTATAGGTTTTTGGTACACATGACATACTATTTCCAAACGGCCAGCTTTTGTGGCTCATATTGCAAAAGATGTCAAAATTTACAAATTTAGACCTCCGTATAAGATTACTTGGGATTTCGTACTCTCATAGTTTAATACTGGGGCCCTATTTCTGAATACGATACGAAAATGTATTCGATACGAAAATACTTTGGTATTTGTGAATACGATCGTACGTAATTGTTTGGTGTGTGTCCTTGCTATAAGGGAAATTTATTTTAAATGGTTTTACCTATAATAAAATTATACAACTTGTGCCATTTTGCCTTGTCGTTTCGTTCTTGTTTATATGAAATATGTTAGAAATGGATGATTTATTTATGATTATTGTTATTATTAATATTCTAGTTTTTTTATCTTAGGCAATATATGTAGCTCTCTCTCTCTCTCTCTGGCTTTCACATCCCATGAAGGGATTTCGCCGCCCGCACAATGGCCCTCCATCCATCCCGATCCATTGCTCTCGTCCTCCAGTTTCGACATCCTAATGCTTGCAGATCTTGTTCAATGTCGTCACGCCAGCGTAGTCGGGGTCTTCCTCTACGACGTACTCCGGCTGGTTGTTGGTGAAACACTTTATATATCATCCGTTGTTGTGGGGACCTTGCAACGTGGCCGAGCCATCTCACTCGATTGGATTTAATGAATCCGATGATATCGCTGCCTCCGAGGAGTTGCTTTATTTCGTGATTCATACGAATCCGATATTCGTTGTTCGCAACTTTAATTGGACCAAAAATTGAACGTATGACCTTCCTTTCGAATGTAGATAACAATCTACAATCGTTAGAGGTCATGGTCCAGCTCTCGCTTCCGAAAGTCAGCACAGGTCTTATTAGTGCTTTATAAAGTGCGAGCTTGCACGACTGCGATAGATGTTTCGAACGCAATAATCTTGATTGGGCGTAGAAAACTCGTTGTCCGGCAGCGATTCGGGCTTTTATTTCTGCCTGGATTTCATTCAGTGATGTTATAACTGACCCGAGGTATTTAAAGTTTTCGACACCATCAAAATTGTGGTCGCCAATTCCGAGATTTGCACTAGAGATTTTCCTGGGTGTTGTTAGATATTTGGTTTTACTGCTGTTCACCTCCAAACCAAGTCTTCTTGCGCAGCGATCGAGCGGTATGAAACTGTCTTTGATATCGCTTGGTCTTCGGCCAAGAAGCACGATATCATCTGCATATCCAAGAATTTGGCCGGATTTATTGAATATACAGCGCGAAGTTTCGATGTTGCTTTTTCTCACTACGTACTCAAGCGCCAAATTGAACAGCAAAGGCGCGAGTGCATCACCTTGTCGAACGCCAGATGTTATTTCAAAGGAGTCTGACACAGTTCCTTCAATTACGATTCTACATACAGACCCAGACGTTGTTAATTTACACAGCGAAAGGAGTTTCTCTGGGATTCCTAGGCATATGAGCGCGGCCCATAGGTTGTCGCGGTTTATACTGTCATATGCCTGCCGGAAGTCTATATATAGTTGATGTATGGTTATGTTGTACTCCCAACATTTTTCCAAGATCATCCTCATGGTAAAACACTGGTCCGTGGTTGATCGGTTGGGTCGAAAACCACATTGATAGTCGCCAATGATGTTTTCGGCGAAAGGGATGAGTCTGGCAAGTACAACATTAGCCAACACTTTGTAAGCAGCGTTCAATAAAGCTATGCCACGATAGTTTTCACATTTGAGACGGTCGCCTTTCTTATGCAGCGGACATATGAGCGCGGTCTTCCAATTCTCAGGCAGCTCTTCTTGGTCCCAAATACAGACGACGAGGTCGTATAGACTTGTTGCAAGAGTAGCGCCTCCGAGTTTAATCAATTCTGCGGGGATTCCATCGAGACCGGGTGCCTTTCCGTTTTTCAATCGACTAATAGCTGCGTCTACTTCCTCCACTGTGGGATATTCGACAAAGACCTCGTCACCTGGAGGAGCTATTGCTCTAATGGGGGTCACGTCGTCATTCCGATTTAGCAGATTTTGAAAGTAGGTTTGCCATACTGAGAGAACATCAGCCACGTTTGTTCTCAACTCTCCATTCCCGTCTTTGATGGCTGTACTTCTTGGGTGGAAGTCTTTAGTGAGATTCCTGGCGTTGGCAAAACAGTCCCTTGAGTTTCCTAGTTCCGCTTGGAAGCTGATGTTTTCGATGCATAGTCTCATGTGTTCGCGTTTTTTTTGTCGAAGGTATTTAGTCGTGGCTTTCCTAGCGCGGAGATATTCTGCTAGAGTGCTTCTAGTGTTGCGAGCCAACCATTTTTCACGAAGCGTTCGTTTATTTTCGACGACCCTACGGCATTGGTCATCGAACCAATCATTGCGGGCTCTCGGAGGTCTTCTTCCGATGGTATTTTGCGCCGCGGTGGTTATGGCTGACTGTATAGCGTGCCACTGCTCCTCGATGTTAGAGGGAGCTTCTTCGTTGTTGCTGGGCCGCTCTAAATAGTTAGTGACAGCTGATTGGTAACTCTGCAATGACGCTTGGTCTTTTAGAGCATTGATATTCCATCGAACGGTCTTTTGTGCTTGTCTGTTAAACGTAGATGACAGTTTGCACTTATATTTAAATATGACAAGCATATGATCGCTGTCCATGTCTGCACCTCTGTAAGATCTAACGTCAGATATGCTGGTGGAGTGCCTCTTAGACACCATGACGTGATCGATTTGATTTTCCGTTCTCCCATCATTCGATCTCCACGTTACTTTGTGGATTCTCTTATGTGGGAAAAACGTACTTGATACAACTAAGTTGTACGTTATTGCCAGGTCGGTGACTCGTTGGCCGTTGTTATTACTAGTTAGGTGCAGGCTGTTAGGACCGATGTGCGATGTATTTTCTGCACTCCTACCGATTTTTGCATTAAAGTCGCCCACGATGGTTTTAATGTCGTGGTCCGGTATGTTATTGATGACTTCCTCCAGTTCGACAAAGAAAAGATCTTTGATGTCATCTGATTTATCTTCGGTGGGTGCATGCACATTGACGATCGTGATGTTAAATTTCCTAGTGCGAAGTCTGACCGTGCATATCCGCATGTTGATAGGGCGGAAATCGATGATATAATGCTTCACGCGCCGATGGATGAGGAAGCCAACTCCAAATTCTCCTCCGTTCTGATGGCCGCTGTAATGAAGAGTGTAACCATTGGTGGTGTCATGGATCCCACTCCCAGACCATCTAAGCTCTTGTAGTGCAAGTACGTCTAATGTGTAACTCTTTGCTTGGTTCGATAGGTTCTGGAGATCTCCAGGTCTTAAGAGGCTAAGCACGTTCCATGTTCCCATTTTTAAAGCGTTGTCCGTGTACAATTTCCGAGGTCGAGTTTGTAATGAATCCGATATGGTTATCCGAGGCCTTTGTTTAGGGTTCATAACTTGGTTAGTATTTATGAGGGGAGGTTGTTGGCCTTCCGCTCAACCCGCTTGTTACGTGTGTGGGTCACGTACTGGTGAGAATCTTGAGGCATCCAGTCCTACCTTGAACACATTTATATAGCGAGCCGCTTGATACAAGACAGACGCCCGCTTCAGCCGCTCCTAACCTGGAAAACAGACGCTGGTTTGGCATTGGTTTTGAGGCGCCAATGGCTCGCCCTGACATGTAGTGTCCATGACTATAAACAGGATTTAGCTGCTCGTCTCCACTACACCGCCTGATTCATTTAGCGTTACCCAGAGAGCACCGCGAGGAGGTATGAATCTCGGACTTCGCCCCCCAATATATGTAGCTCATTACATAAAATAATAAAATTTTTTTTAAATGCAATGCTGTGTATTTTTTGTGTGCCGTACAAACATTTTTGTTATAAACGAACACAATCAGTGAATCAACGAATAATTTCTTGTGTAGTGATAGTGGCACATCATAAATGTTTGCAACTCCAACCTCCTACATATAAATTGGTATCATAGTGCTTGGTAAATTTGTGTTTAGAAATTTATTCTGTCAATTACGAATATCCCAGAGAAATTTTTATTATGTTCCGTCGGGATTTTAACAGTAATCTTTACCACCCTTCGGAAGGTGGTGGTGTAGAACACAATAAATACCACTTGGTAATTTCATAAATTTTATGGAAAAAGAAAATATTATTAAGAATTTCTATAAAATTATTTTATATCGTCTTAATAAATGTAATTTAAAAATATAATTTATGTGTAACTTATTTAGAAATAAATTTAAGCTTTGGTTTTTCTATGGAGTCGTTAACTAAACACACATCGAACAAAATTCCGTTCATGAATGTATAAAAATCGTTCGAATTCGTTTTGCCAGATAAGGGAAATTTATGAACGTATCAAGTAGGTACGAATTCGTCTTACAATTGCACGAATTCGTATTCAAAAATACCAATCAAACGAATTCGTACAGTTTTTGTTCGTATTCGTATTCAGAAATAGGGGCCCTGGTTAAATATTGTTTGTCCAAGTAAACAGATTAAGACGGACGAATATATAGACGAATAAAAAGTACCCGCGAGTATGCGACCATAAACGACAGAGTTTCAGATCACAGGTTTTAATCTAGCTTACTTAATTTGGAGTTACAGGACAGAAATACAGCGAAACATTAGGAATCGGTTATACGCTCAGCCTGGGTACAGTTCTAATAATTCAATACGGTCACACCAAGAATAATAATGTTCCAACCAGCGTTGTATAAACACATTGCGTAGATATGGCAAACATTAACTTGATATTCAGGTTTGTAGAAGTATTCTGACTAAATAGAGTTGAGATCTAGTTTTAAGTATTGGAAAGTACTCGTATTCATTTAGTAGTCATGTTAAGTTTAGCAAAGAAAGGATTCGGACACTAACATTCTATAGAAACAATTATTGGGCTGTACAACAGGTTGACAAAAAGTAATTAAATGATAAAGGGCAAAGTGTTACTTATGCAATATTTTAAAGCGAGTAAATAAAAAGTGATCAGCCTGGAAAATAACTGCTGATTTTAATGAGCGAAAAGTATTGTTTGAAATATTAATAATTTTATTATTATTGTGTTTGTGTGATTATTAAATGATTATTGAATAATTTGTAATTATTTTGAGTTTTTACCTGATATTTTTTGTGAATATTAAGAAGATTAATAAAATAAATGAACTTCGGTTAAATCGATTGTTTGTTTCACCAGTGATTCAATCCGTGGTTGGCAAGGGAAATTCGTCACAATACAATATTGATCAACATATTGAATTTTATAATTTGTCATTCTGTTTAAACATTTCTAACTAAACCTATAAGTTTTTGTCGCACTTTTTATGCGGTTTAACTTCGTCTGTCGATTTAAGAGTAAACTAAATAAATTTTAACAAAATTCACTAACATCAAAAGAATTTTGTTTTGTTTATGCAACGCGAATATTTTCTATTTGTTATTGTCGTTAGGCTTATTTTCGAGTGTAATAAATTTATATCTTGCATTAATTAAGTTATAGATTATTTATTAAAAACATTATTTTACTTTTCTTTTTTAGTGAAGAAACAAAATACAGATATGCAGGTCAATGTATCTGGAATTAGACGAAACATTAAAAATTTTGCCCATAACTATTCTGATGCTCAGGTTTGTTTGTCAGTGTAATTATATTATTGCATTTGTATTATTTCAAAAAGTTTAATGTGGTTTTAGGTCAAGGTACGTGAAGCAACTTCAAATGATCCGTGGGGTCCATCCGCGACTATCATGGCAGAAATCGCCGATTTAACGTATAATGTGGTTGCATTTTCAGAAATTATGCAGATGATATGGAAACGTATAAATGACCATGGAAAAAATTGGCGGCATGTTTATAAATCTTTGGTAAGAATTAATAACTAATTTTTAGTAGAAATAATTTTAAAATAAAGTTTTAAGCTCTGGTACATAGTTTTCGTTTGGTTCCGAATCGTTTCGTTTTCAATTCGATAAGTTTTTATCTTAGATTATACTATAAATAACGCAACAATACAAATTTCAATACAAAACACAAACCCAAATTGAAGTACTAAAAATGCATGGGTAAGCGAGAGGTACATATGCATAAAATAGAGAAACACAAACGAGATCAAAAATGGATAATTTCCGTCATTTTAAAGTGTTTTTTTGTGTGACGTCAACGTGAATGAAAACTCTTAATTTAAAAAAAAATATAAGTGAATAAATAAGTGTTCTAGCTTATTACAATGACAAGGTGTAGTGTGTCCAAGTGTGAAAACGCACAGTTATAAAAAAAATATTACATCAAACCATAAATTTAGTATATGGAATCGGAAGTCGTGTTTAAATTTTTTACTTTTTATATTTTGAATGTGTAGTAATTGTTAAAAAAAAACTGTAGAACAAAAAAAAATTTTGTAGTTGTTGTTAAAGTTACAGGGTGTCAAATTTTGATAAAAATGATGAACATTATGTTGTATTGGCTATAAAAAGAAAACTAACTATCCGATACTTATAAACGAGGGTTCATTTTAAAGATAAATGAATAGGGATTCTAAAAAAATTATACAATTGGTACATGGCACTCTTCCTATTCAAAATGGCCGCCAAAATAGTATTTTAGAATTTTCTCAAAAACCTATTTTTTTTTTTTTTTTTTTAATTTTTCCTCATTTAATTCTATTGAACACACCAAAAAATTGTACTTGTGTTATTTTTTGTTTTATTGCAAAAGACGTTTGAGTATGTAGATCTACCCATTTTTTGTTTATAAAATGTGGTATTTTTTATTTTCAACTATTTTTACGATCAACTTGATAAAGTAACTGTTTAGAATTATTCAGTTCACAAATATTTCATAAATTACATCACCTTAGGTTTGATCATTTTTAACTTCCTTTCAGCGTTTTGCGTCTACGCGTGTTTATTTAGCAAAATTATTCCATTTGATTAAATTTTTTTGCGATTTTCAACGCTATCTTGTTCAAAAGGTGGAACAATAGCTTCTGATTGCAAATTGTTATATTGAATGTTTATCCTATCAAAGTGACTGCTGTAATTATAATTAGACACGTTGTCACGTGACAATCTGTCATTTTATAACACTATTCCTCCTCCAGCGACACACGTCACAACGATCGATACTCCCCATAAAAATGTTAGATAGTTTATGGATAGCCCCTAAAGTAATTAGTAGAACAATAAAATTTTGCCATGAGTCGTTTATTTTGTTAGGATTAAGCGTATTTTCTGTACCTGAACGCATGACGTAGTTTATGGATAGCCCCTAAAGTAATTAGTAGAATAATAAAATTTTGTCATGACTCATTTATTTTGTTAGGTTTAATCACTATTTTCTGTACCTGAATATAACTTTTTTGATCGAATTTTTAAAAATTTATTTGTATTCCTGAAATAATTCTTTTGAGATTCTATAGAAAGGGGGTAGGCCTGTAAAATAACATAACCAGTGGCTTTTGTTAACATTTTTGTATAAATTAGAGTTTAAAATAATATTTCAGTTAGTTTAACTTGTGAAGTTCTATTTGAAGCATTTGCTTGTTTAAATAACGAAAAATTAATTTAAAGTAGTTCAATTAATAAGTGTAATAATGTCTGGGCTCAAAAAGTGTTGTAAGCCGTTTCCTGAGACGAAATGTTCGAAAAATTTAAGAAACGTTTGTGATTATATTAAAAGTCATTTGCCGCACTCGACTGAAGTAAATGAAGATTCATCGATTTGTACAACGTGTTACCTGGTATCTTCTAAACGTCAGAAAATTTTAGAAAACAAAAAAAAAACTATGAATATAACTAAACACAAAGATGATTTTGGAGTCGATTGTGAGTGGCATTTTCATGCAACTGCTCATGGAAAGGGACCATGCGATGGAGTAGGAGGTACTATTAAGAGAATGGCGTCCAGAGCCAGTCTCACCAAAGAATATGATGATACCATAACTAATGCTGAAGAATTTTTCAAATGGGCTCAAACTTTGAAAACTGATATGATTTTTGAATTTTGCTCAGATGCTGAATATAATAGCGAATTCTTTTACGTTTTTGATGTAAATCAAATTTCTGATAGTTAAAAAGAATACGAAAAAATTTGATGTGTTTTAATCGTAGTGTGCGTAAACCCGAACGGGATGCCGAAAACAATAACAAACCATTTTGAAAAAATTTCAAATGACGCGTTTGACGTATTTGACATTATTTACGATTGACATATTATATGTATATAAATATGTGTATGTGGTAGTTAAAATGGAAGGAAAAATCTACATTTCCATTTTTTGATGTACATCAAATTTTTTTGTTATTTTTTCCCCTAAAAGAACGCGAAAATGTGATTTACATCAAAAAATTTTGATGTACATCAAAATTTTTTGCCACTTTTTTGTAAAAAGAAAACGCCATAAGTTAAAACAAATTCAACTGGAGACTAGACTAGGGAATTTGAAAACAATAAAAGGAACCCGCGATTTTCACGCAATTATACCTTCAGGAGAAGGCAAGTTAAAATGTAAAAAATATTCAAATAGTGAACATTATGTAACATATAAATTTTGATTGTGTAAATATTTTTAAATTTCTTTATTTATTTTGTAATACATTTAATAAAATAATAATAATAATAATAAAAATATATATACTAAAAAATTGGACTTGCGATATTTTATTTCCTTGCAAAAAAAAATAAAAAAATACCACATTAAAATTTGATTTTAAATACAAAAATAGGTAGATTTCTTTACTTAAATGCCTTTTGCAAGAAAACAAAAAATAACACAAGTACAATTTTTTGGTGTGTTCAATAGAATTAAATGAGGAAAATTAAAAAAAAAGTAGGTTTTTGAGAAAATTCTAAAATACTATTTTGGCGGCCATTTTGAATAGGAAGAGTTGAAACATGGTACCAATTTTATATTTTTTTAGAATCCCTATTCATTTATCTTTAAAATGAGCCCAGGTTTATAAGTATCGGATAATTATTTCGTTTTATAGCCATATATACAACATCATGTTCATCATTTTTATCAAAATTTGACATCCTGTATCTTTAACAACAACAAAAAAAATTTTTTTCCACGAACTTTTTTTTTAATCAAGACTATACATTGAAAATATAAAAAACATGAATTTCAAACATGACTTACAAAAATTTGTGATTTCACATTTGTAAAGTTGATTTAATTTTGAATTTCATTCAAAACAATAAGTAGAAACATTCGGATTTAAAAATAAAAACGAAAAAAGTTGCTCTTCATTTTAGAAAATAACTGTAAAAAATCGTAAATTGTCTTGAAAATCCAGTGGCTTTGCTAAAATTTTTATATTTAATTTTTATGGGGCAGTGATTGGCTATTTTAGTTGTATTAAATTTTGTGTTTTATTTTCTTCTTTAATTCGTTTAGTTTCGTTTATGTATAGTAAATTAATATGGAAATATGATGTATTACAAATATTCAAAAGCAATTATGAATTTAAGTAGTAAAATTATATTTTTGATTATTAATAAATCGATTAATAATTTAAATAAAAATTAAACTCCGTTTAACCGATTAATTTTAATGCTAAAGGATATTTTAATATTTTAGTATACCATTTTATTTATTTTTTTGCCCCCGCCCTTTGTAACAATTCGCACCGTATTACATGATGTTATGAAATTTATAATATTGTTACCCCGCTTTCTTCTTTCTCTATAAGACCATTTTCCTTATCTGTCAAAATCAGTGACTTTTTAAATGTCCAACGAGCGTGTATGGCAACGAATGTTAAAATTTTATGTGAAGTTTACTGTTTATTTGATAATAAACGATAGTTTTCTTGTGTATTTTACAAAAAAATTATGTTAAAGTGTAATAATTTATTATTCTAAATAAATTTATTTAAAAAACATTCTTTATTGCCCATGATATGTTCTGTGTTTAACTGTCAATCGAGAGCAATTAAAAATTCTGGTGTAAAGTTTTTTAGATTTCCCGCTGTTCCAACACGATGTTTGAGTACAAAGTTCTTGCAGAACAACGTTGACTGCAGTCAATCGCAAAGATATAAAAATTACTTCATTAAAGTATGCGTTTGTTTGCTCTAAGAAAATTTTATCGGGCAAAAACGTATTAAATCCTGCCTGGATTCCTTCGGTTGAGTTAGGACAAAAGAAAAACACAAAGTGCTCCACGGCTAGATACGACAGAATGTAGAAAAGAACCTCATTGATGGTAAAGCAAGATCAGATTGTCACAAAACCAGAAAAAACGCCATACTTGGAACCAGAAGTTAGGATTGACGAAAACTTGGAAGATGCACCCGCGGCTCCAATGATTCGTAAAAAAACATATCAAACTGAAAGTAAAATAATATAATTGAACGTAATACATTTATCATTTGTTTCGTAATTTGTAGAATTCTATTTTGAGTTTGACAAAAATGATGAAATATGTAAGTTGAAACAACAAAATACTGCATTGAAGGAGCAAGATGCAGCACTGAAGCATACAAATTTAAGAACAACAACCAAATCAAAGGAGGATTTATAAATAGTACCAAGAAAACCAAATACTTTACTGGCTTCGAAAAGTTGAATACACTCGAAGTAATTTATAACGATGTCGAGCGTTTTCTTCCTGTTAACTTTAATGGCAAAATGACCAGCAAATACATTTTCATTTCATATAAACACCAATCTCTCAAATCATTTCATCTTTTGAAAGTACAGCGTTTATTTCAAAAGGTTACGGTGGACGCGGTGTAGTAACAAATTTGTGTTCGAATCCTTCGGATTTTATATTTTATTAGAGAAAACGATATTAATCTTGCGGACCGAGGGTTTCTAACCGAAAGTGCTATCCAGAAAAGAAAGCTGCTATCCAGAAAAAGAAAGCTAGATTAATTATGCTAGTTTTTAAAAATGAAAAATCTCAAATGGAACCTATCACCATAGAGAGCAATGGGAAAATTGCCAGCATTCGAATCCACGTAGAACGAGTTATAGGTGTTTTAAGACAAACATTTCTTATCACAAACAACCGACAACCAATTTCAGCAATTTCCAAAAAAATTAACATTATGTTTTTCGACTACATAGTTAAAATATCATGTGCTGTTTTCAATCTGAACCCTTCAATTATATTGGATCTTCAATAAAAATGCAAATATTTCAATCAAAATAAAAATTTTAATTCCAATTTTAAACTAACTAATAATTAAATCACATTTCATTTCGTTTCATTTCAAACTGACAATTTTGCTCTCGTATCGTCGTCTTTCGGCTTCCGATAGGCCCATTGCATATTTTGATAGCATGGCGCTATATATTTTCTGTAAATTTATATAATTTCATAAAAATAATTTATTTGGTGCAAAAACATAACCTAAGTTTATTTAGAAAATCATGTTAATTACTTACTTCTGATAGATATTTTGAAATATGGCATTCAAAATTTGTTTTGTTACCATCAATAAATTATGTAAACACAAAAACTAAATTTTATTTAGCCTAATTTAATTAATTAACACAGTATAAAAACACAGCACAAAATTTTTGCATGCCATACAGCATCGGAAACAGCTGATTGAGAACTGTCAAAATTTTTTGAGGAGAATGGTCTATTCCAAAAAATATCAAAACAATAACAAAAACATTACAAAATTGATACTTCAAAACAATACTGTCGGTGTTCTATCTATCTATAGTATAATCTAAGGTTTTCATAAATTCTCATACATAGGTTTTCGTTTTGGGTTGTTTTTGTTATTTGATAAATCAAATTTTTTTATTTCTCACAATATTGTTTCAATTCAATCAATTATTTATAATATATCATTTAATTTAATAATGTGTGAAGATTTACACATTGTCAAAAACACGTATGGTTATCGTTTGTCAATGTGTAAACCTTCACTGCCAAAATAAATAATTTGAGTTTATTGTTTTAGTTTTTATTGAAATTTGATTAATTGTTTCGGTTCGGTTCCGCCTTTAACTTAACAATGTGACCATTTTTTATTATAATATAAATAATAACTATTTGAATCATTATCACTAAATCGAATCGCTTTTTTTACGATCCTTCCAAAAATGATAATTGAATTACATACAGTGGGTAAAAAAATAATGGTGGTGAATGAAAAAATGCACAAATACCCCAATTATCGGATGATAAGAAAATTAATTAATTAAAAATTAATAAAATCGCAAAATAATACGATCATTTAATATTTCGTTGTATACCCGTTTCGTTGTAAATCTGCCTCGCATCATTTAGGTATCGAATCCACCAATTTCTGGCACGTTACGTTTGGAATGGTTTCCCACGCCTCTTTTATAAAGGGTTTTCAAATAAGAGGTTTCATTTTGAATAGCTTGCTATTTGGACAGCTGTACATTTTGAAGCTGTCATCTTTTGACGTTTGCCAAGTAAAATCTACGTCATTACTAAAAATGGTACGATACACGCTTGAACAACGCATTGAAATTGTTAAAATTCACTACAAAAATGGTGAAAATTTTGCAGTCACAGTTCGCAAAACTAAAGCACTTTTGGGTCGTCGTAAAGCACCTTCGCGGCCGGCAATAGTGAAACTGGTGGAAAAATTTAAGCTGTTGGGACAAGTTAGTGATGTGAATAATCGAATCCGTATGAGTCGATCAAGAACAACTGAGATTATTGCTGCTGTAGCCCGTAGTGTTGACGAAAACCCAGCTTTGTCGATTCCTCGTCGATCTTTGGTAGGTTTTAAGGCTTTTAAAGTTCAGTTCACACAAGAACTCAAGCTGGTGGATCGCCATAAACGTCGTATCTTTGCTAATTGGGTCCTTCAAATGCATCATAATGATCCGGATTTTTATCGAAAAATTATCTTCAGTGATGAGGTCCATTTTCACCTTGGAGGCTACGTTAATAAGCAGAATTTTCGCATTTGGGGCTCAGAAAATCCAAGAATGATTGTTGAATAGCCTCTCCATCCTCAAAGTGTCACTGTTTCGTCCGGTTTTTGGGCTGGCGGTGTGATTGGACCTTACTTATTCGAAAATGAGGCTGGTGCAACTGTTACGGTGAATGGATTGCGCTACTGAGCTATGATTAATGATTTTTTATGGCCGGAATTAGAAGATATTGATGTGGACGACGTTTATGTTCAGCAAGACGGCGCTACGTGCCACACAAGCAACGAAACAAATCGCAATTCTGCAAAAAAAGTTTCCTGACCGTGTTATTTCTCGAAGAGATGATCACAATTGGCCACCGAGATCTTGTGATTTAACACCTTTAGACTTTTTTCTTTGGGGCTACGTGAAAGATAAGGTTCACAATGCATCACAATCGATTCAAGACATTAAAGATGGGATTCGTGAAGTTATCGAGACATACAGCCGCAAATGTGCGAAAATTTCATGAAAAGGATATGGTGCTGCAAGCGTAGCCGTGGCAGCCATTTGGCTGTTATCGTTTTTAAATGTTAATGGTGTACCTTCCTCTTTACAATGAATTAACCATTCTTTGATTTCTCTTCTCAATACTCGTTTTTTTAATATCAAAATGAAAACCTCTTATTGGAAAACCCCGTAGAACACCATAATTTTTGTTTATTTTTATGTTTCTGTTCGCAATTTTCGTATTACCTTCATGTCAAAGGTTTTCAATGGGGCTTAAGTCCGGCGATTGTGCCGGCCACTCCATTAGGTTGACCTTATTTTGAATAAACCATCGTTTTGCACTATTCGAGTTGGAGGATTATTTTAGTGTTAGAAACTCCAAGAAGAGGGTATATTTTCACCTACATAGGGGAGTATAATATTATTCAATATATCGATGTAGATATCTTGTGTCATAATCGTTTTTATCCAATAAATCGAACCTACACCGTATTAGGAAAAACATCCTCATACCATGATGCTTCCACCTCCATGCTTAATAGCTTTCTGGTATGATTTGGGTTGAATTCCTGATTTATTGGACATAATGTGTGGAGTCGGACCCAAACAAATTTATTTTTGATTCGTCACCCCAAAGTGCACTGCGCCAATATTTTAGTTTTTCTTTCCCACTCCAGTTGGCCAACTTTAATCGGTTTCACACGTTTTTCTTACTGCGGTGTGACATCCTTCTGGCCGACCGCGCAACTAAATTTTTCTCGCATAATCTACTACATATAGTTTGCTTCGTCACGTCCAGTTCTTTTTAATTCCTGGCGATGTTAAAAACGGGTTCATTTTGGCCATTCTTACCATCATTCTGTCGCTATTCAGAGTAGTTTTCCTTTTTCTCCCTTTGGTTTCAATAGATATTTACGGTTTTAAGGCATTTGTGATCATATTTTGAGGATTTACTATGTCGGATATTTCTTTGTATGTTTTGCCCTCCTTCCGAAATTTGATCATGATTCCTCTTTCTTCTTGGGTGCAGTGCTTGCCACGTCCCATTTTACAGCTATAACAAGATTTTCCTAATAATTACGAAGAAATTGGTAATTTTATATTTATTTAAAAATAACATTTCTTTAAATTTACAAAACCTACTTTCATTACTGATACTCAAGATGACATCTTTATTGTGGGTGATTTCAATCTCCCCGGCCTTAAATGGGATTATTCAGATGATAACACTCATTATGTTGCTTCGAATGCACTAACCGCCTAAAACCCTTTATTCACTGACAATGTGTTGGACTCTGGGCTATTTCAGATCAGCAACGTTAAGAACAGTCTTAACTGGCAGCTCGATTTGGTGTTTTCCTCTGTTATTGACAATAGCGTCGCTTCTGAAACCTATCCAATCCTCTGTGCCATATATGTATATACCATCCTCCATTTTAATCACCTTTTGTCTGGAACTTAACTTCTCGATGTGTGGCCTTGACTTTCTGGAACATAGTGATTTATTGGCAAACTCGACTTTGATACCATTTTAAATGATAATAGCCTCGTTTTATTATTTAAGCACTATCCGGAGCCAAATGTTAAATTTTACATTGCAACTGCACCTATTATTCACTGGTGTCGCTATATCATAAAAATGAAAAATAAATACATCCGTGAAACAAACATTTATCACTTGAAATATACTAATTAACATTAATTTTTACATGACGTTATAAGTTAGTAAGATTAAGTTTTTTTTTGTATTATCCCTGCAATCTGTTCTGGACTCTCCCTGCTCCTTCAAGACTCTCCCTGCTCTTTCGCGTTTTGCTTATTCCGTCCTTACTTTTACGCCAGTCAGCCAATCCGAGGACGTCGGCTATAGGACCGATTATAAGACCATCTGCACATTGCAAGCTCCATGCGAGCGCCTATACTGACATGGAAGATGGGTCGGCCCATGAGTTTTGCACTCCGACAGGGAGTCACAGATCGTAATCTGTGATTAAATTTCCCTTTTGCATCCTGCCCTTATCGGGGTTCGAACCCGGTACCTCCCGAACTAAATGCCAAAGCTTTAACCACTGTGCGGTCGGTAAGATTAAGTTTCTTGAAACCATTAGAAACTTAATCTTACCGACCGGGCTTACAAAATAAAGGCCTTTTCAAATTTGCCATTGAAATGGATAGTGCTCCCGATAGTGCCTCCCGATAAATAGATAGAGCAAAATAATTTTTTATCGATTTTTAACTTTAAAATTGAATGAAAAATCTTAGATTAGAGTTAAATGAATTAATTATATGTAAAAATAGCGCGCTAAATATAAGATTTGACATAGACAATCAGCTGCTCCGGATACATCTATCGGGCGCTAATAAAAAAACACGGCAAATAATGACATAGAAACACAGACTGTTAATTTTTTCCTGCAGTTTTTGTATGTTTTGAACAATCCATTCCGTATACTCGCCAGAAAACTACCGCCATCACCTCCGTGGTATTTTTTTTTTTTTTTTTTATTTATTTGATTTATTTGGTTATTCTTTGCTCTTTCCTCATTTTACAATACAATATATGTCGTTGAAAACAAAATTTAATCACATTGAAAAAGAGACAAAGAAAAGAAATAAGGGAAACAGATCGGCTAATGAATTTTCAGTCCTTTTAAAGCCATACGGTTTCCCTTTAAAAAAAATTATTACAATTTGTCATATAAAAATAATATTATGTATTTGAAAACAATAAATATAAAAAACAGAAAAATATAATAAATATAAAATATAAAAAATAAAAAATATACTTCACAAATAATTCACGACGTTAGACAACAAATGTGCTTTTAGCAATAGTGGATATATTTTGTGTAATAATAGTGGATTATAATAGTGGATAATAGTGTTATAATAGTGGATTACGAACGTTACGTAACCGTAGAAACAAACGTTGGCAAAGTTTCCTAAAAACTAAGTCGGACTCTGATTACTCTCACTATTTAAATATGTAGTTATAATGATTTCTATTGTTTTTCTGACGAACTTTGTGGGAATTATATCAGACATGCAATCCAATCTAATCACTGATCCTAAGAGTTTCTGGGGCGAATTTTTAATTTAAAGAATTAATCCGACGAATAGCTTTTCACTCTGAAGTATCAAGATCATTCCTCTAATGATCATAGTCATAACAAATCATTTTGCTAACTTTTTCAGTCTGGCTTTTACAAACAGTGATTTTGAACTCGATGAAGATTATTTTATGTACATGAATAACTGTGTTCAAACAACCTTAACTCAGCTTAAAGATGATTTTTCATCTGGTCCTGACGGTCTACCATCCATCGTCCTAAAAAAACTGCAGTGATATTCTTGCTCAGCCGCTGGCGGCACTTTTCCTTAAGTCGCTTTCGCTAGGAATTTTTCATCTATTTGGAAAAGTTCCTTTATAGTTCCGATCCATAAGAACGGCTGCAAATCATACATCTGTAATTATAGACCGATTGGAATTTATTACTAATGATGATAACGCACTTATTTGAAACTAATAAGTGGAGCGAGTGTGGGTTTACAAGCAATCAATATTCTGCTCCCAATAATGAATCTTTATTTATTAGATGACCAGCTCATGCGGTTTAATTCTTTTAAGGCGTCTCAGTTCTTGTGTTATGTCAAGAAGTTGTATTGCTTCACTGTTGGTATGTTGCAGTAATCTTCTTTCATGTTTGATGGCAAATTCCTGAATCACTTCATCAATCCATTTAACGTTTAGGTCGTTGTGCAATTCCTCGTTGGTTACGTAGCGATAAGCATTCGTTATTGCTCGTAGAAATTTGTTTTGGCAACGTTGAATAATTAAACGATTTGATTGTTTAGTACAGCCCCAGAGTTGGATACCATACATCTAAATTGGTATAATTATCGATTCGTAGATCAGGCGTTTACAGTACAGGCTAAGCTTAGAATGTCTTCCTATTAGCCAGTACATCTCACGTTGTTTTATTTTCATTTGCTCTGCTTTTTGTCTAATGTGATATTTCCAGTTCCATCTTGAATCGAGATGCAATCCGAGATATTTAGCAGATTCAGCTTGGGGAATTTGTACTCCATTGAGAAATGTATGGATGTTGCTATTTTTGTGCCGCAACGTGTATGTTACATGTACTGATTTCAGCTCGTTAAGCTTTATTTTCCAATCCCTAGTCCATTGGCTGATTCTATCGAGTGCTTGCTGTAAGTATTCTACTGCTTGGTTCTGCGATTCGCTTGATGCCAATACTGCGGTATCATCAGCAAAAGTTCCGATGAAGGTTGTTTCCGTTGTCGATATATCAGAAGTGTAAAGTAGATATAGGACGGGTCCTAATACGCTACCCTGGGGCACTCCTGCTATGGCTGGGTAAAAGTTAGAGCATGTTTCTTCATGTGATACTCTAAATATTCGTTTGGAGAGATACGACTCGAGCAATTGGCAGTAATTTTCTGGCACTAATTTACTTATCTTGTAGATAAGACCCTCATGCCACACTCTATCGAAAGCCTGTGATACATCTAGAAATACGGCAGGGCAATATTTCTTCTCTTCAAGTGCTTGTTCTATCTTTGCAGTCACGCGATGAACTTGATCAATTGTCGAATGTTTATTCCTGAATCCAAACTGGAAGTCAGGTATAATGATCATTGGTTTTAGTCGTTTCAATAACAACTTTTTAAACAACTTTGAAATAGTAGGTAACAAAGAGATCGGCCTGTATGATCCCATTTGCTCGGCTGGTTTGTCTGGTTTTTTATCATGATTATTTGTGCAACCTTGAAGCACTCAGGCACATATTTAAGTCGAAAGCAAGCATTATATATATATATATATATATATGTTAACATAGTGACTGTTTCTTTGATAACTCCTTAAACATCCTTCGCGAAATTTCATCAATTCCAGGTGACTTTTTGGGATTCAAATTCATGTCTATTTCTTGCGCAATTTCTAGTGGGGTCACACTTCTGATATTTGATGGAGACCTATAGACTGGTTTAGGGTCAATCCTAGATTGTATGTCGTGTGGTTGAAATACTGATGCCAGATGTTGTGCATGCAGTTCTGCTTTGTCTTCATTACGTCGCACCCATTCTCCATTTGTATTCCTTATAAGTGGCACTTGGATTATTGGTCTCTTGTATCTTTTAGTAGCTTTCCAAAGAGAATAATTTTTGTCAGCTTCAGGACCCAGTCCTTTCAAATAATTTTCAGTACAAGCTTCTTTATGTTCTTTAATTAATCGGTTAACTTTATTACTTACCCGATTAAATTCTCTTTTGTAAATAATATTTCTGGTTCTATGCCATATGCGTCTTTTTTACGCCTTTCTTTTATCAGTTCTCGAATCGCCAGGGGGTAGTTGATCTCTTGTACGACTTTCTCACCTAAGGCAGGGAATGAGGTTGATGTTATCTTCTCATAAAGTTATTTTGTTTAAGCTTAGGGCTCTTGGTTTTCCTCCCCAATTTCTTCGTTTGGTGGGCTCTTATCTTAAAGACCGTATATATCATGTACTGTTCAGGTGATCAGTATCAGCTCATTTCTCAGGAACATCTGGAGTGCCCCAAGCTAGCCATCTAGGCGGATTTTTTCCTTTCTGTCTATCAACGACGTTGAATGTTAAATTAAAAATTCATCGTTATCTATATACGCCGAAGACATAAAGATTTACAAACGCATTTCATACACCACCGTTAAGAGCCTATTACAATCCGACCTCAATAACTTCTCGAAAACCATTTCTCGTGACTATTATATTAACAACGATGCCGTTGCCAGAGCCAGTTCTGTTCATGATTTGGGGGTGAATTGAATTTCAGACACCACATCGATCGTATTAGCAATCAAGCAAACTTTGCGCATGGTTTCATCAACTGTTGTTCGAAAGAATTCAACGATGCTTATGTTACGAACGCTGTCTATTCAACATTCGTTCGTCCCTTGTTCGAATATGCTAGCCAAGTGTGGTCACTTTATCATGAGGTTTACATAAAGAGGATTGAACCAGTTCAGCGTAGATTTCTTCGCTTTGCTTTACGTGGGCTACCGTGGATGGACATGTTAAACCTGGAGCCTTACCACCGACTCCGCCAGCGTTCGTTGGTTTTCGCTTTTTTATTTTCGCTTCGTCTAGTGAAATCATACTACGAAAAACGCAACGCTATCGTGCACTGAACTTGTAATTTATCTGTTAAGTATGTAGTGTTTGTGATTTGTGTTTGTGATATTTTTCATTTTTAGTGCAAATACATAATTATATTAGTTTCAGATAGTTATTTCGAGTGTCAAAAGAAGCGTTTAAATATTTGTTGGGGGAAATATCGGGAGGAAATACTTACATCTTTACATCAGAAAAAATATTTTCGCTTTTTTATTCGCCATAAATTACTACGCGTTGAAAACATCGTTTTCGATCGTTCGTTTCTACTAGTAAAAAAATTGTTTAAATTTACGCCTGAAGCGATCAAATTTTCGCTTTACGATTTTTGTGGTACAAAAAATGTAAAAGCGAACCAGCAACGAACGCCGGCGGAGTCTTTGGTAAGGCTCCTGCAGGCTACATGAATTAAAAAAGTCTGAATTAAAAAAGTTTTTTTTCTGAATTAAAATAAGTGTTTTTAATTCATTTTAAAAATGAATTAAAGTCAGAGTTGAAAAAGAAATAAAACAGTTGAATAAAATGAATTTAAAAAGGCATTTCTTAATTCATTTTTAAAATGAATTAATATAAATGTTTATGAAATAATATAAGCGTTTTTTATTTCGTTTTATACATGAATTAAAATATTTTTTGTAAAATAAATATATATTTAAACTGTTAGGAATTACGAAATACGAAATAATTTTCTTTACCGAATCCTTCAGATCCTTACATTTAAATTTTTTGATGAATCATTAATAATCTGTAATGCAATGTTAGGCAATGTAAATCCATGCAATTATTATTTTCATTAATGAAATTTTTTTGGAATTTAAATTTAAATTTGGAAAAAGCAAATAAAACTATTGATTTCCAGAGACATTTTTATTCCTGAAAATCAGACATTAGAATATCTTATTTTCATTAATGAAGATATTTAACTAAAATTAATTAAATATTAAATAATAAATAATTGAGGCAACAATTATAAAAATAGAAATCTATAGAAAACAAATAATATATTATATTACATTTAAATTCATTTTTATTTAAAACTAAAATGAAATAAAATGTGCCTTTTTTAATTCATTTTGAAAATGAATTAAGATAGGTGTCTTAAAAATGAAATAGCATAAGCCTTTGTTAATTCAGTTTTGAGTTTTCTCATTTTTCTAAATCGCTTTTTTTAATTCATAATTTTATGTTAAAAATATGAATTAAAATAAGTCGCAGATGTTCATACAAAAATCAACTTTTTTAATTCAGACTTTTTTAATTCGGTACCCCGTTTCTATTTATCAGTTGGTTAGCAACTTGGATAGCACCGACTCTCCTGTTCTATAAGAAAAGATCAGTCTAAATGTAAATTCACGAGTTTTTAGAACGGTACCTATCTTTCGAATCGACCATCATAGAGCTGGTAAGAATAAGTCTGTCTTTAGAATGTTGCACGAAGCCAATCAACACTGTCACTTGATTGATTTTAATATGACGAAACGCGCGTTAAAGCAACTTTTTTATTTAAAACTGGTTTGGCTATTATATTTTATAACTCATTTATTTTGTAATATTTTATTTTGTTTTATTTTTTTATTTTTTTAATTTTTTTATTTTTTACTCCAAAAATAATAATAATACAGATGGAGACTCCATTTACGAAAAAAACGACTGTGAACAAAAAGATTTTAAATTAATTTTGTAAAAATTATTGGCTTAATTGTAGAATCATTTTATTTGACGGAATTGACGAGTTTTGATAGAGACGGATTGATTGATCGCGATGAAACTTCATTTTTAAGCTTTTTCCATAAATAGAGAGATCCCAGTGATTCTTGGCCGCAATCGGTTCACCGGAAGTGGTTCCTTAGGTAGCTTTTCCGTTTATTGCAAATATTTTCAGAAACATTTCATTTACGAGAAAAACTAACATGAAATAAAAAACTAAAAATTTTTTTGCAATAACATCGGTCCAGATCAGTTTTCTAAAATTTAAGCAAAAATTACAAATTTTCACAAAAAATATGTTTTTCAAATTCGGCCCCTGGATGAAAGTTACTTAAGCTTTTTCCATAAATTTGGAGATCCAGCCAGCTAGATTTTTTTCAATTTATATACACTTGGCTGTAAAAATCCGCACATTGCTCAATTTTCCACAAAAGTTCAAAAATATCAAAAAAAAATCCAATATTTGTTTAATTTTTTTAAATGCAGATTCAAAGCATATTTCAATACCTATCCAGTGGTACCTTTTTGTACTTGTACCATGCCAACAAAGTGATTTTTTGTCAAATGCATATAGCAGGCTTTCGAATTAAATTCTAAAAATAATTCAACAAGATCAATACAATAGCATGCCATGAAATATCTCGCTCGGAATTGTGATCATTCGCACATCGACGTTTAGCCTGAACGATCCTCTATTGATTACGTCTTCAACCGGAGCAAAGAAATGGATACCACACCAGAGGTAGCCGCACAAGTGGTTGCATTAATTTATGGAAGGAAACTTGTGGCTTCATACGGCGATAAGGATCTGGCCGACCTCGTGCTGCAGCACAGCGTGATGACCGCTTTCTTGTAACATCGTCGTTGCGAAATCGCCGTATGAATCCGGTTCAACAGGGACGGCGGCTCGTCCATCGTGAAGTCGAAGTCAGTCGGTCGACAGTTAGAAGATGACTTCGAGAAGTTAATCTGACTGCACACAGACCAGCAAACCGGCCGCAATTGACCGCAGCCCATCGAAGAGCCAGTCGTGAGTTCGCTCGAGAGCATTTGAATTGGACGGAAGAATTTTTTTTTTTTTTTTTTTTTTTTGTAACTATTGCCAAAGGCTTTATTCTTGAATTTTCTTTATACGAAACTAACAAGAAGTGTGAAATTCTTAAAAACTATTAAAAATAAAATTTTAACTTAAGCCTTAACCTATGTTAATACTTAATATCATTATGCATTATTATTATTTACTTAATTTTAGAGTGTTAGGTCAACATGCGCGAAATTATTAGATTATATTTCTCAGTTAATTAAATCTAGAGGATCTGTTCTGCGAAGCCGTCCATATTTCAGTTGTCTTAGTAGTTCTCTAGCTAATTCGTCAGGGTGTGATTCCAGTTTCAGTTGGTATTTTAGACTGCATGATTTAATTGTCTCTTTAACAGTTTTGATTCCTAGGTCTCTATGAAAGTTGCTGTTTCGAATATACCATGAGGCATTTGTAATGCTACGAAGTATCTTTGCTTGCGTTCCTTGTACGATATCTATATTTGATGCACTAGTTGAGCCCCATAGTTGGATACCATATGTCCATATGGGGATTAGGATCGCTTTGTATAGTAGAACCTTGCAGTCTAGAGAGAGTTTCGATTTTCTTCCTATCATCCAGTACATTTTAGATTTTTTTTTTTTTTAAATACCCTTTATTTTAGACAAAATGTATAACTAATTACATTGGAATTATTATCTATTTATAATACATACATAATATTTTTATAGTTATTTTATTTTATGTTTTGGCAACTAACCGTAGCGTAGTAATTATTTTTATTGTATATTATCTTATTAGGGGGTACTAGTATTGGGTTTATTGTACTCCCTGGATAAACTTACGACTAATTAATACTAGCTTAAACTAGGTAAAAAAAAACTATAAATAAAACCTTAAACTAGGTAAAAAAAATCACTAAGAATTAACTAATGTGTTAATCAACGGATTATCCATTAAATTACAGTTTGCGATATATTTATATTTACGAGAAGCAATTGAATCTCTAATCATGGTAGTACCCGATATTAGGTGTAAGGTTTTCGTATGGAAGTGCCTTGGTTTATCTAAAATCATTTTCAGAATTTTATTTTGAGTAATTTGGATTTTCTGTATGTGGGTTTTGGCTGTTTTGCTCCAACTAGGACAACCATATAGTAAAGTTGGTAGGATAATACACTTGTAAAGCAATAGTTTTTTTGATCTATGTAGGTATGATTTTCTGCATAATAAGCCATAAAAGACTTTAACGAGTTTTTGGGATAGTTTAATTTTGTCTCCAATATGTCTTTTGAAGGTCAGCTTATTATCTAGAGTTATACCGAGATATTTTACCTGGTTCTCCCAGGTTAATAATGATCCATTCACGTTAAGTCTTCTGCTAGGTAAGTATTTAGGAGCTCTCCGTCTTATAAAATAAATTGCTTTTGTTTTACTATGGTTTACTTTAATCCGCCATTTATCCAAATAACTATTTAGTATATTAAATGAGTTCTCGAGTGTATTTATGATATGATTAGGGTCAATATGGGAGGATAGTATTGCTGTATCATCGGCAAAAGTAGCTAGCAAGCAGTTTGGAGGGATTGGGATGCAACCTGTGTATATTGAATAGAGATCTGGACTGAGTACTGATCCTTGAGGTAATCCTGACGCTATTTCATACCAAACAGATGTTGTCCTTTGATAATGAATTTGGATACTTTTTACGCTATTTGCCGTAGGCACTTGGCGAAACACACTTATACTTAATAAACACATTTTTATTAATCACTTGTTTTTGTTTCGCAGAATATTTTTCAAAAAGTTTAAAAAATCACTCGATCGGTTTCGACTTGTTAGGTCATCATCAGGAGTATCTACTGAATTGTATTAGTAAAAATTTTTTGTTATATAGTAGAAAAAAGCAAAATATAAATAAAAATAAAAGAAGGAGGGGAAAAAATAAGCAATAAAAATTAATCTACGGATCGCGCAGGTAGGCGATGAGTCATAGGTTGAGTAACAAAATTCAAGGTATATTATTGCGTACGTGAGAATAGAAAAGGGCGGGGTCTGTAATTGGTGAGAACCGGATTTCTCTCTGTTCGTTAAGGATATTTTGGTTAAGAAATATTGATTTTCGAATTTCGTCAGATTATAAGGTATCTAAACGTCTGCCTTTGGGTTGTATATGTAATATGTCTAAATTGTTCAAGCTAGCTGTATGATTTTCTGAAGTTAAATGGTTATGGAAAGTTGATTGATTGCAACCAGATAAATGTTCTTTAGCTCTAACTCCAAAATTGCGCCCAGTCTGACCAATATAGGAGAAACTACAATCATTGCAATTAATTCTATAAACGCCAGATTTGGAAAGGCGATCAACTCTAGGTTTATTGTTAAAAATCATTTTCTTTATTGTATTATTATTATAAAAAGGAAAACTAATATTGGTATAATTGGACACGATGTTGCTAATCCGTTGGCTCGTTTTTCCTATATACTCTAAGCGACGCCAATTTTCGCGCGGGAATTTTGTTACTCAACCTATGACTCATCGCCTACCTGCGCGATCCGTAGATTAATTTTTATTGCTTATTTTTCCCCTCCTTCTTTTATTTTTATTTATATTTTGCTTTTTTCTACTATATAACAAAAAATTTTTACTAATACAATTCAGTAGATACTCCTGATGATGACCTAACAAGTCGAAATCGATCGAGTGATTTTTTAAACTTTTTGAAAAATATTCTGCGAAACAAAAACAAGTGATTAATAAAAATGTGTTTATTAAGTAATGAATTTGGAATTTTCTTTGATCGAGGAAGCTCTGGATAATCCCTATTATTTTAGTAGGAAATCTCTTGTTTATTAATTTGTAAATCAAACCTTCATGCCACACAGTATCAAAAGCTTTTTCAATATCCAAGAGGATCATACCGGTGGATCTCTTCTCTGTAATTCATTTTTACTGATTCTATTATTCGGCTTAGTTGATGTGTGCAGGATTGGCCGTGTCTAAATCCAAACTGATGGTCTGGAATTATTCTATGAACAGGTTGTTCATCGGAAATATGAGATTGGATTCGGTTCCGAATGATACACTCAAATATCTTGCCGAGGCCGTTTAGAAGACTTATGGGTCTATAGCTAGTAGGGTTTGTTGGGCTTTAATACCGGTTTTATTTTAGCTGCCTTCCAGATTGTAGGAAAATAAGAAAATTTCAGGCAAGCATTGAAGATATAAACTATGTTACAATCAATTTTTTGTAAATTTTTTTATTAGAATGTTAGTAATCCCGTCAAGCCCAGGGGATTTTTTTGTTCTCAGATGTTTTAGGATTGATCTTATTTCAGCGGGATTAGTGAATGCGAAATTTTCATTTATACTGGAATTTAGTGTATTATTAAAATTTACGATGGTCGGATAAATATTCTCATTTGTTGAACTGGTTGCAGTTAAATTTCTATGAGAATTAAAGAAAGTCCTTCCAATTAGGTTGGTTTTTTCTTCATCTGTGATAAATTTTAATCCATCAGATTCTAAATAAGGAATAATATGTGTCGTTTTCCTTCTTAATGCCTTACTGAGTTTCCATATGTGACTATTGCTTCTATCGTGCGTCTGTTGGCTAATTTTGGAGAGGATGTTATTCCAATTGGCTATAACAAGCTTCTTAATTGCGCTTGCAATCACCCTATTTAAAATGTTGATATTATGTTTTGTTGATGGATCGTGAAGATTGTTCCATTGCCGTCTGAGGCGGTTCCTTATAGTTTTTAAAAAGTTAATATCGTCAGTTAAAGTGATAAATTTATATCTAGAGTTTGCTGTTTTTGTTGGAATGGCTTCGTTTCTTGCGAGTATTATAATTTCATTGACAAGTTTAATTTGTTTATCAATTTCATGTTGAATATTATATTGAGTTGCATTTTCGAAACTGTTCTTACATTCTAATATGTTCAAATTTTGATTAATGATATACTTGTATAGTGGCCAATTGGCATTTTTATAATCAGAATATGACGTGTTTCTATGTATTTTAAAGTGTTTTATAATTAATTCGAACTTAACTGGAAGGTGGTCTGAGGAAAATTGATTCAGAGCATTCACATGACGGATAAAGTTTGGAACGTTTGTTAGAATTATATCTATTGTGGAAGGTCTGGGGTTTTGCTTTAGCGGAATGTATATTGAAGTTGGCGGAAATAGAATTTTAAAACTAATATTGCGTGTTAGGATGTCGTATAATGTGTTACTGCAGTTTTATTGCGAGCACAGTTCCAAGAGCCGTTACGAGAGTTGAGATCCCCGCATATGATGACATCCCTCATATTCATGAGGGCTAGGAGATCGCGGGTGTAAGCACGTTGGATTATATTTTTATTGAAAGCCCCAATATATTTTGGCAATTTGATTTGACTATTGGGGATGTGCATCCTGGGAAGTATACTGAGATAATTCTTGTAACACTAGAAGGACCTTCAATGCTTATACCTAATGCCTCGATTACTTTAAGGTTATTGAAATGGGGAAGCAATTTGTATTTTAAATTCTTTTTGGCAATAATGGCTATTCCTCAATGAGCACCGTTTAAACGATCCATTCTGTGTATATTATAGTCAGGATGGCAACGCAATCGAGAATTTGGATTTAGCCAAGTTTCGCAAAGTAATCCAATAGATATATTTTTATCGTCCATAAAGTCCATCAATCCAATGACCTTTGTAGCTAACCCATGACAATTCCAGTAAATGATACTAAGGGTATTATTAATTAACCTAATATTTGGTTGGGAAGTATGACTTGGGTTATTATTTACCATAAAGATATTCAACGGCTAAATTCATAAATTGTTCAAACCGAGTTGTACAATTTGATAAATTTGAAAGAATATCATTAATTAATTTATTGATCTTGCCTAACGAGAATAAATTATTATCCCTACTGTTATTTAATATATTATTGTTTATGTTTATATTGTTGTTTGTACTGTTAGTAAAATTGTTACCTAAGATTTCCTTGCGCTGTTGACCATTATTTGTATGTGTTGTGGTTGGTTGGTTATATCTTGGTACTGGGTTTCGTTATATCATCAAATGACTTGGCTCACTTAATACTGGATATTCGGATAGATCGGCAATGGCAGGTGGTGGTCTCTGGGTCGAATTCCTCATACGTATACGGTTTTGAGATGTATGTCGCTGGCTTGCTTAAAACTCCGATTTTTTGGAGCAGTCGGAGGAGTTTGCCTCATGTTCGCCATTACAATTGCAGCATTTGGGCTGGTTGGCATTTGAATTACTCGCTCGTTCCGTGTCTTTGAGAAAGTTGCAATCCTCTCGTTTGTGTTCATTGCCGCAATACGAGCAGCGTAGTTTTAGATTACAATTTTGTGCAGCGTGTCCATAATTCGAGCGTCTTGAACAGATATTCTGCCCTTTTTTATTGCGCCGATAGTAGTCCCATTTCACAATTGTGTAGAAAAGCGTGTTTATCTTTTTTACGTCTCTTAATGACATTGAACCTCTTTTAACTTTGAATAAATATACCGTGTGATCATCGTACCGTTTATTTCTAATCAGTAGAGATTTTATGGCGACTAGAGATTTCAGACCGGCATTTATTAATTCGGTTTTTAGTTCATTTATATCCATTTCAAATAAACCACTTAGTGCGAAATTTGTCGTTCGATCCTCTGCCAATTGGTAAGAGAAGAATTCAATATTATTATTTTTGCAATGCTCAATTAACTTATTGTGATGTGAAGCTTGTTGGCATTGAACCCTTATTCCATTGCCTGTTAATTTGATCCTGGTTTTGTTGTTGGGAATACTTGTGTTTGTGAGTATTTGTTTGAACTTGCTGTAGTTCACATGTTTTATGGTTACAGGTGGACAGGATCTAACTGTGTGGTTTGTTGCGTTGTGATCTTTGACTGCGTTATTCAGCAAGATATTAAATTGGTTGCTCGTTGGGATATTCGGAACCACTTCGTCCGGAAACCCAAGAAAATCATCTTCTGAAGATAAGTCTTCAGTTTCCATTTCAGGTTTGTTATCACTCATTGAAACTTTATTTTTTTGGGTGGTGAGCCTATTAGCAGAATGTCTAATAGAAGGATTTAGTTTGACTACTTCTTTTAGGATTTTAGCGTTCACATTGTTTGGATTTTTGGTTCCATTATTGCTGGTTTTTGTTATACCAGCTCCAGCAAGGGAATCCTTGCTGGACGCTTTAGGATTATTGTTTGTTGGTACTATTTCACAGGTTATAATATAATAAATACTAATAAACACGTGTTTGCACTGCACAAAGTAAACTACCTGTTTTTGTTGTTATTGACTTGTCACTGATTATATAGAAAAACAAGTTAAATTTTTAACGGTAAACAATATTTTGTGGTAATAATGATGTTGACTGATCGGCTGATCATTATCGAATTACTTTAGAAAATTTTATTTTTAGTTGATTGCGTTTTGTTTCAATGTGCTTTTTTCATGTCAATCTTCTATCGAGATGAAGACCGAGATATTTGACGTTTGTTTGTTCAGGAATTGTGATATTGTTTAATTTTACTGCTGGACATGTACGTTTATTCAGTGTGAATGTTACATGTGTTGATTTACATTCATTCGTCCTTATCCGCCAAGTTTTTAACCAATCTTCTATTTTGTGTAGATGTTCTTCTCTCGATGCTGTTTGAAGATTTTTGTGTGAAAATAATATAGCTGGGTCATCAGCAAAAGTAGAAGTGACGATTTTTTCAGTTATTGGTAAGTCAGCTGTGAATAACAAGTATAGCACATGTCCCAATACACTACCTTGCGGTACTCTTGCCTTTATCTCGGTTAGATCAGTAGTGGCCGTATTTTGTTTCACCTGGAACATCCTTTGGGCTAAGTAGTTTTCAAGAATTGCATGAAATTGTTTAGGCAAAAGAGTTTTAATTTTGTAATTTAATCCTTCATGCCATACTTTGTCGAAAGCTTGCGCAAAATCCAAGAAAACTGCCGAGCAATATTTCTTTTCTTCTAAGGAAACCTTAATTGTATTTACCCTGTTCTATGGTGCCGTGTTGCTCTCTAAATCCAAATTGGTGATCTGGTATAATGCGACCTTCAGATAATATAGGTATTAGTTCTTGTAGTAGCGTAGTTTGAAATTATCGGATGTAGACTTATTGGTCTGTACGATGAGACTTGGGTTTCGTCTTTACCTGGCTTAGGAACCATGATAATTTGAGATATTTTCCATTTTTGGGGAAAGTATCCACATCTCATAATCGCGTTAAAAATATATGTTATATATTTTATGCATCTATCTGGTAATTCTTTGATCATTTTTCCAGTTATTAGATCATGACCTGGCGCTTTCTTAGGATTTATACTGTTTTTGATAACTTTTTTGACGCATTTCCATTTAAATTTTACTGGATTTGGGTTCGACCCATCCCTCGTAAGCTGTGGTAGTACGCAATCATTATTTTGTTCGTTTGGGGTGAACACTTTTTGTAGATGGTTAGAGAAAGCGATAACCTTTTCTAAGTCACTTCTGGCCCAGTGACCATCTGGTTTCCTTATCGGTGGGTTCGATAGCTCTGGCTTTTTTAAATTTCTTGCTGTCTTCCACAGTGAGTAATCTGTTTTTTCTGTTGCTGTGAGCTCACTTAGGTAATTCTGTATTCCTAAATTTTGTTCTTCCCGTATTGCTTCTCTCAAAGCTTTAATAGCTCTATTTAATTTCCATTTATGCAAAGGAGATTGGTGAAGCTGCCTTAGCCGCCGAATTGTCCGCTTCTCTGCTAATAACTATTGAATGTTACTTGAAAGCCTTATATTTTTTTCGGAATTTTTGTTCTCCGGAGTAGCTTTTTTTGCATCCATTTCCATTATTTGACTTAAGTTTTCTATCACGGCATCAATGTCTTCTGGTGTGCGAAGTGGAACATCAAGATGACAATTTACATCTACTATGTTTCTATAGAGAACCCATTTGGGTACTGGGTACTTAGTGTTACTATTATTATGTTATAACAGTCAACGACTTGAGCATTGGTGCGTGCTATTCCTCGTATTACACAGAAATCTATTAAATCAGGAATTTTCTTTCTATCTGTAGGTCAATATGTGGGATGTCCAGGTGATAAACAATCAAGGTTTTTCTCGTTTATTGCTTCGTAGAGTTGTTTTCCTTTCGGTGACGTCAACCTCGAACCCCATTGCACATGTTTAGCGTTGTAATCACCCCCTGCTAGAAATTTGATTCCCAACTGGTTAAAGTAATCGATAAATTGCTGTTTTTTAATTGCGTGTTTCGGTGGACAGTAGACAGCCGATATTATAAATTTCCCAGACCATTCTTCCAAACTGACAGTTGTAACCTGGATGTGATCTTTAGCATATTTCTGGAGCTCGTAGTGCTTTAATCTTCTTTTTATTAAGACTGCTGTGCCGCCGTGTGCTTTTCCATCCGGATGTTTGGTGTCATAAACGGAATAGCCGGTAATATTAAAAAAATTTTGTTTTGTGAAGTGTGTTTTAGATATTAACATGATGTCTATATTTTGTTCGATAAGAAATGTTTGTACTTTATACCTCAGCTTTATGTTGCGGGAGCCCGTTCGCATTCCAAATGGCTATTTTTAGAATTGTCATTTTTGATTTTTGACTATAATTTGCATAAGCATATTCATATTTTGCATCATCATACTCATTTGTCTTTCCGTCATCATCATGAAACTTTGGATGGTCTCGGTTAATTTATTTACCATGGTGTGAATGTTTAGGTCCTCCTCATTAGAATGAACTTTGGGTTTCGGTTTGTTACCTTTTAGAATATTTGCATAAGAAACACCTGGCTGTGCAAAACTGCTGGCAAATGTCTCCAAGTTATCATTTTGTGTGTTTGCACTCGTTGGTTTGGTGACTATTGTATTTTTTGGTAACGTGGCCCTCTGATTAAATTGCATATTCAGCATTCGTTGTTTAGCTCTCATTTTAGGGTTTATTTTGCGTTTTAAGTCCAGATACACTGCGCAACCCCTGTAGTTTGCAGTATGATTTTCACCGCAGTTATTACAACGTCTCACAGATGTCACCACAGTGTTCACCACAAATAACGCAAACTTCATTTAAGGCGCAGTATGCGTTCGTGTGTCCGTATTTTTGGCACTTTATGCATTGAACTGGTTCAGACCTCTTCTTAAGGTTCTTCAATTACGATTTTGCGATGTAACAAATATTTTAAGTTGTAAATCTTGTGAACTCCTTTCGATTTTTCTTCCTCTGGCTCTAGTTCCAAACGAAACATTGGTTGAGGTACCTTCTCACGGTTTACTATATTACCATGGATTTGGCATGGAAACCTTCCGCAGCAAGTGCAGCTTGTATGTCGCTAACATCTACACAGCTTTCAATTCCTTTTAGCACAACAGTCAGCCCTTTTTGGCTTTTTAGCTGGTATGTGTAATACTTTTTTACCAACTTCGTCGAAATGTTTAACTAGGGCTGAGCGGGGGAATATAAAATTTAGAATCTGTTAATTTTGCGATGTTGTTAACCAATTCATTGTTAGATGCTTCCCTATAAATTGGAGGCGGTTTCTCAGTTTTCAAATTTGGCACTGCATGGGGGTCAATGACCTCTAGACTAGAGAATCGATTGTTAAGAGGTATTTGGTTAACATCTCCTTTAGTCCGTGTCACTTTGCTCCTGCCAGCAAACTGGGCAGATCTCGGCTACGTTTTCTTTTAGATTGAACAGTGGTATACCTATCCATTCCTGTTTGCACTAGATTATTTTCGCACTGACCACGGTCAATAGAGTTCGTCGCACCGAGTTCATCACTATTATTTTCGTACTGCATTGTTAAATTTGCTGATGAATTAATTTTTTCATCGCGGTTTTGATTTTAATTTTTAAACTGCGGTATAATTAATTCTGTAGAAGAAGCACTTTCAATCATTGGCATAGGTGTTTTCTCTTTGGGCTGTGCTGAACTTTGTCCACTTGTTTTACACTTGCACTTGCCATATTTATATTTTCTACATGAAACTGGTTCAAGTTTGTTGTAGATTTTGTTCGGCGTTCGATGTTCGAAGATGTCTTTTTTGGGGAAAAAAGCCCCATCATGTTTACATCATCACTTATTAAGTTACAATTTTATGTTAGTTTTTTGCACCGTGTGTATTTAATTAGAAAACCATTCACACAATTGAAAAAAAGATATAACAAATTAAAAAGCACTAACACTGCACTTTTCGTTTGTTTTGTTTTACGTCCGAACCTCACGACAATAAAATTATACTCAGAAGAAAAATGGAGAACAGTCCTGTTCTCTGACGAGTGCGGGATGTGTTTATATGGCACTGATAGACGCGGAAGAGTATACATAAGGCAAGGAGAGCGATATGCACAATGTTGCATTGAAGAACGTTTCTCATATGGCGGTGGAACGTGCATGTTCTGGCGGGGGGCATATCATTAGAGGCGAGGACAGATCTTGTATTCATCAAACGACCCAATACGGGCTGTCAATCAAGAAGAATGAATTACATTGAGGAAGTACTCGATTAGTACGTCGTTCCTTTTGCCGGGTTTATTAGTGAAAATTTTCTGTTTATGCAGGATAATGCGAGACCGCATACGGCTGGTGTAGTATACCAGTGCCTTCAAGAGGTGGGTGTACCTGTTATGGAGTTGCCAGCTCGAAGCCCGGGCCTCAATCGCATCTAACATTTATGGGACGAGTTGAAACGAAGGGTTTGAGCCAGACATGTTGCTCCAACGAGTCTCCAGGAGCTGCAACAGGCGATCGCAGAGGAATGGAATTCGATATCTCAAGATTTTGGGAAGACTTTGGTGAAATCAATGCAACATCGAATGGTATCTGTCATTCGGGCCAGGGGAGGGAATACTTCTTATTAATAAAACTTTTTTTTTTGTTTATTTCCATGTTTTAATTCGATTTTTAGCCCTAATTTTCATGCTGACAAATTCACAAAAACGTGTACCTCAGATGTTTACCCCCAAAAATCAGTTTGATGATAAAATACAAAAAATACCACTGGATAGGTATTGAAATAGAATTTGAATTTCATTAAAACAAATAAAAAATTGGATTTTTTTTTTGATATTTTTGAACTTTTGTGGAAAATTGAGCATTGTGCGATTTTTTTGCACCCAAGTGTACATGCAATTGTTGTTGTAACCCAACTAACATTTTGCCTTATAAATTGTCTTTTAAGAATATTGTTCACTTAAAAAAGCCCTAGAATTACATTATCAAACTGACATTCAAAACTGAATACTTATTAGCTTCTTGTCAAAGAAATGTCGATTTATAAACTATATTATATTCTTACATGGCATTTTTACACCTTGACAGATTCTTTTGTAAGGCTGTTTCTTACACCTCACTTAGTATGTTCTTATTGTTTTTAGTGGAAAGTTTTCTGAGCTCTTAATTTTTTTCTTTGAGTGTTCTGTAGGATTTCTCTTGAACAAGAGTTTTGTAAGATTAAAACATAAACAAATCTTTATAGAGAACGCTATAAGATTCCATATTTTTTAAATTCTTTAATAAGAGAGCCTTTAAAGTGTGTTTCTTCTAGAAAATATGACATTTTTTGAGTACAAAGCAACAACTGATAAACAACTATAATCACCCAGCTTAAGATACCAGAAACCAGTAAAGTCTTGACTATCCATGAAGCACAAGGTTTAACCTCGCCTAATGTAATATGTATAAGAACCAATTCTCAACCTCTTGAGACACACACAATCGTTTAAATATTTTTCACCGGTAGCTAATGATAGACTACACTCACTTTTAATGAAAGCTCGAACTTATACTATTACTCGAAAGGTAAACTAACCCATAAAGTACAAGAAAAGATTAGTCTATGAAAAATATGCAATTTACTATCAAAACGTAAACAAAATGGCATCAAAAGCATCCAAATTCTACAACTTCGTTTTAAAATCAAACTACCTCATTTATGTAATTTGGAAACTTCATTAGAACTCGGCATAAGAAGCAGCGATTTTTTTGGCCATGATTACGTTGTTTATAGATGCGATCGGTCTCCTGAAACTAGTTCAAAGAAATCGGGTGGTGGCGCACTGATAGCAGTACATTCTAAACTCGGGAATGCTCCAGTAACTTTAGCCCCATCGAGAGTTGAACAAATTGGTGTAAAAATCAAAATCAACCAAACCAATCTAATCATCTACGCAGCATATATACCACCTCAATCAAATAGTGATCATTATGCAACTTGCATCGATGCGATTGATGAAGTTGTTAATACAACAAACTCGTCAGATTTAGTTCTTGTGCTTGGTGATTTTAATCTTCCAAATATAACTTGGAATTTGGACCCGGAACTAAACTGTATTTTACCATGCAATATAACAACAGATACGGAATCTTTATTTGTGGATGCCATGCTTGGTTATAATCTGAAACAAATAAACACAATTGCTAATAATCGTGATAGATTATTGGATCTTGTTTTCAGCAACGACAATGACACCTTTAAATTTCTGAATCCCTACTACCTTTTGTCATAAATGATGTCAATCACAAATCTTTGAATATTGTATTTGACTTAAATAAAATGGCGAGATCAGAACATCTACAACCAATCAAATACAACTTTAAAAAAACTAAACGTGTGGGGCTACAAAGTTACCTTGAATCCATCAAGTGGCAAATAACTCTCAATTCCAATGATATTAACGAAAATGTGGACAAATTTAATGACATTATGCTTCAAGGCTTCGAACTTTATGTACCTATGTGCTGTAAACCACAAAATTTTCATCCCCACTGGTTCGATGATAGATTAGTTAACTTAAAAAATCGGAAGTCGAAAGCGTACGCCTAAATGTTAAAAAGCGGGTTAGAAGCGGACAAAACTATGTTTCTACAACATAGTAACGAAATTGAAATTTATTTCAAATCAAACTACAGGTCATGTCTTGATCAAATTCAAGACAAAATCAAAATAAATCCAAAACAATTTTGGAAACGCAAAATTGAAGGATACCCTGCTAATATGACCTACAACAATACCTGCTCTTCAAACGCAAAAGATATAGCTGACATGTTCGCGTCGTTCTTTCAATCAGTCTATAGACCGAGCGTTACTAGTGGATTGTACGAACAACCCAGCAACAACAACACATCAATAACTCCTCCTATTATTTTTGAGGACAACATTTTATCGGTTTTAAGGGGGTTTGGAGATGGTTGCGGTCTTGACGATATACCCTCTTCTATTCTGAAGGAGGTCGCTGAAATTTTAATAATTCCATTATGCTATCTATTCAATGGGTCCCATTTGAAACGCTATATTTTAAAATGCGAACTATCAAAACGCGATATTTCAAAACGCGATATTTCAAAACGCGATACGGTACAAAACGCGATATGGTACAAAACGCGATATTTCAAAATGCGATATTTCAAAACGCGATTTGGTACGAAACGCGATATGGTACAAAACGCGATATTTCAAAACGCGATATTTCAAAACGCGATATGGTACAAAACGGGATATGGTAAAAAACGGGAGTTTAGGATCGGGTTATATCAGGCAGGTGAAGGGGAAATTTAATTTCAGTTTATAGGAATTTAAAAATCGATAGGAGCGATAGTATATAGGATCGGTATCAGGTGGGTCGCGGCGCTCCGTCGCTTTGCAACCCATATTCTGTACCATATCGCTTTTTGAAATATCGCGTTTTGAAATATCGAGTTGTGTACTGTATCGCGTTTTGTACCATATTGCGTTTTGAAATATCGCGTTTTGAAATATCGCGTTTTGTACCATATCGCGTTTTTTACCATATCGCGTTTTGAAATATCGCATTTTGAAATATCGCGTTTTGTACCATATCGCATTTTGTCATATCGCCTTTTGAAATTTCGCATTTTGAAATATCGCGTTTCGAGCGGATCCCCTATTCAATCATTCCTTAAGCACTGGCGTGTTTCCCGAAAAATGGAAAATTTCAAAAATTATTCCAATTTTTAAATCGGGTAAGCGTGATGATATCACATGCTACAGAGGAATATCAACTACATCATCAATTCCGAAATTGAGTTAGTATTATGCAACAGCTTTAAATCCACAATTGCACGTCATTTATCAATAAACCAGCATGGGTTTATGCCGACTAATCTGTTGAATTCACCAGTAAACTAATTAACGAGATAGAAAAGCACCGTCAAGTTGATGTAGCGTACACGGATTTCAGTAATAGTGATTCTATTTGTCATCATAAAGCACTCCAGTGTTTATTCGATTTTGGGTTTTCTCTCGATTACATAAATTGGTTTAAGCCATATCTATCAAACCGGCGACAATTTGTAATAATGGGAAATGAGAAATCAAACGTTATTAAAGTTACATCTGGTATTTCCCAAGGATCACACCTCGGGCCTTGGATTTTTATTGTTTTCATAGACCGAATATCCGAGATAATCAAAAACTTAGACGTGCTCATATTTGCAGATGATGTGAAAATTTTTCGTACTATTAAATGGTATGTTAGATACGGAGAAACTTCAAGAAGACTTAGATAGATTATGTGAGTGGTGTGATCGAAACTCACTATACTTAAATATTAAGAGATGCAAAATCATGTCTTTTCATCGTAAAAGAAATCCGGTTATTACTTCATACAAAGTCAACAACGAAGTACTGCAAAGAGTCAATGAGATTATAGAACTAGGTGCTACATTTGTCGAGAACAATTTTAAAAATATCTTGAAGAACTATTTTTTGAATTTTTAATTGTCAAACTAAAATTTGGTTTATATTTTCTTTTTTTAAGTTTTTTGTTTGAAATTACTGTTTTAACTATTGTAAAAAATCTGAAATCATACATGTAAATTACAAAATAGATTTGTTTAAATAAATAAAAATATAAAAGTACCGCAGAAAACAAAACTTAGTGATCGACGTAAAGTGGGAACTATAGATAGAATAAAAAAAATAAAAAAAATAACGTAAGAGAGCGAGAGATAGGATTTAAATGTATACGACCATACTCAGAATAACAAAAATAAAAAGTTTAAGAGAAATTGCGTGTTAATTTTGCTGTCACGTAAAAAGAATAGCAGAGCGAAAATTTTCGTGCAAGAATAAAAAACTTAACAATTACAACAACAAAACTCAAACAAATTTTTGTGCGTTACAAGTAATATGCATTTTTATTATTTTATATATGGGAATTTGGAATAATTGGTGTATTTTATGTTTCCTATTTATAAAATATACATGTACACATATACTAATATGAATATAAACTCAAAAATAATTTTCACTGCACTGTATAATTGTATTTTTCTAAAGCAGACCTAAAAAAATAATTTATCGAATTGCGGTAATTTAAACCGCATATAAATAATTTTTATAATTTAAACATATATTTGTTGAGATATAATTCGTTTATACTCAAAACTATTGTAGTTTCACTCAATATTTTAGCAAATACATTAAAAAACTATTACATGAAATATAAGAATGAACTTAATATTTTAAGTAATCTATAGCCGAAAAGTCAAATTGGAATAAAAATTTTTTGTCTTCGTTTCTTACGTTTTTCTGTTATTTTTTTTATTCTATCTATAGTTGGCCCTTAACTCTAAAACTAAATTATGTTAAAAATCGAGAGTTAGATATATTTCTGGTTTATTCAGTTTTTTATTTAAAATAATATAGTTGTATACACACTTGTATACACTTATGGTACACTTGTATTCTTATATTCTCTTAATACTCTTGGATAAGTTCTCTTTAAGAAAAACTCATACCTCTCCCTTATTACATACTTACTTTATTCTTACATAGGATAAAAATAAAAATATTCTTTAAATACTCTTAGATAAGTTTTCTATAATGTCAAATTCTTTAGAAGAAAAATGATCAAAAAAATTGATTATGATCAAAAATTTTTGATCACAAATACCTTTTCATGTTCTTTAGAAGCAAAATAATTGATTTTTTTTTGATCTCTGATCAAATTTCAAAATCACAATTTTTTGACGGATTTGTTTTCTGATCAAAAAAAAAGAAAAACGTCAATGTCAAAAACAAAGAAACAAAAGACGCGCCATTTTCTATATCGATACTAAGTTTTTATTTAAATTAAATATTATAAATAATATTAGTTTTTGTGTAATTTAAAGTGAATTTGGTGTATTTAAGCGATTTTTTTTTGTTACATTGTAATTTTTGTTGTTGTTGTTTGTTTTGATTACCCTTTAAACAAATGTAAACAAACCATTTTTTTTTTCGTGTTCTTTGGAACACAAAATAATTGATCTTATTTAATTTCTTCTAAAGAATTTTGCATAAGAAAAACTCATACTTTCCCCTTATTAGATACTTACTATATTCTTACATAAGAAAATAATTAAAAATATTATTTTAGGTGACATTTGTATCAGTGGCGGGCTCAGGGTAAACGCATTTAACTATTTGACGACAAAGTATACAAATACACAGTATAGCAACAGTATAACCGAGTTGTTGTATCAAGTTTCTATAATATTACGTTTGATAATATCGAGTATCAACAAATTTATATAACTTTAATTTTGCTGGTTAATTTATATTTATTTCTTCAGTTTTACCGAAGTATATAATCTCAAGCCGACCTTGAAAACTAATTTAAACGTTTTCTTATAAGACACTTATAAGATATTTCACGTAGAACGTCATTTCGTCCATATTGGTTTAAGAATTTCCATTGTGAAAAAAGCATTAATTTTGTAATTTTTTAGAAAAGTTTTTTTCAAATGGAATATTTTGGTATATTTTGGCAATTTTAGGAACTTAACAAGTGCTTTTACAGAGTTTCCTCTCATAACAAGTACTATGTACTATTTTAATTAGTTTTATGATATTTGTTTTTTTTATAATTTTTATTTTTTTAAATAATAATGGGGTCGATTCCGGGATCTCAAATTTTATGTTATGTTATGTTATTTTTGTTTTTTCAATACAAATTCCAATAGGAAGCGGGAAAATAAAATAACATAACATTAATTTTATGCCACGAGAATCGGGCCCAATAATTCTTTATTTTATTATTCGAATTTTTAAGAGCGCAAAAAATTAGATCAGGTAGCTATTATTTTTAATTGAAAAATTTGAATTCGCAGCTAAATTCTATGCTAATTTCAACGTAAATTTTAATTATATAAAAAGCAATTAGTTTTTCGAGCATTATCTGCTTTTAATTTAATTTATCTGTTTTAATTGTCAATGATAATAACAAGTTTGTTATAAAACTGAATTAAGAATCATTAAAGTGGTATAATCCTATAACATAATTTTCAAAGATTATCACGATGAATTATATAGGAATACAACGTAAGTCTTAAAATGCTCTTACATAAGAATGTATATTCTGATAACAACCTCACGAGAGACTACTCTACGACTATTCTTATAACTTATATCATTCTTTCTCAAGAAAAATGAGCCTTATATATGATACTTATATACACCTTACATGTCACTTATTTTAACTTTATATGCCCAAAAAGTTCGCCAGAAGACTCTTAAAAGTTTAATATAAGATGCATTTTAACTCTTATATGACGCTCATAAATTTCAAAATTGTTATTTGGGAAATTTAGAAAATTTACCAAATGAATACAGCAAATGATTAAGAAAAGAACTTATTTTAAAATCATTCCTAATATTAATTTATTTGAGATTTTTTTCGGCTTTTCGGACATATTAGCTGCGTTTTTTTTTTAACAATCTTTCTGAACTACTCTGTTGTTGTACGAATTTTTCTAAACTACTCCCGTTATTATACAGAACTATACAGAACAACGATATTACAAGAAAACCATACAACTTTTATGATGGATTTTTTTGGTTATAACGGGTGATTTTTTTGTGGTTAGGATTTTCATGCATTAGTATTTGACAGATCACGCGGGATTTCAGACAAGGTGTCAAAGAGAAAGATGCTCAGTATGCTTTGACATTTCATAATGAATAGACTTACTAACGAGCAACGCTTGCAAATGGGCCCTAGAAAAGTTGGCAGAAAATCCGCTTTTTTATCGACAAATTTTGTTCAGCGATGAGGCTCATTTCTGGTTGAATGGCTACGTAAATAAGCAAAATTGCCGCATTTGGAGTGAAGAGCAACCAGAAGCCGTTCAAGAACTGCCCATGCATCCCGAAAAATGCACTGTTTGGTGTGGTTTGTACGCTGGTGGAATCATTGGACCGTATTTTTTCAAAGATGCTGTTGGACGCAACGTTACGGTGAATGGCGATCGCTATCGTTCGATGCTAACAAACTTTTTGTTGCCAAAAATGGAAGAACTGAACTTAGTTGACATGTGGTTTCAACAAGATGGCGCTACATGCCACACAGCTCGCGATTCTATGGCCATTTTGAGGGAAAACTTCGGAGAACAATTCATCTCAAGAAATGGCCCGGTAAGTTGGCCACCAAGATCATGCGATTTGACGCCTTTAGACTATTTTTTGTGGGGCTACGTCAAGTCTAAAGTCTACAGAAATAAGCCAGCAACTATTCCAGTTTTGGAAGACAACATTTCCGAAGAAATTCGGGCTATTCCGGCCGAAATGCTCGAAAAAGTTGCCCAAAATTAGACTTTCCGAATGGACCACCTAAGACGCAGCCGCGGTCAACATTTAAATGAAATTATCTTCAAAAAGTAAATGTCATGGACCAATCTAACGTTTCAAATAAAGAACCGATGAGATTTTGCAAATTTTTTGCGTTTTTTTTTAAAAAAAAGTTCTCAAGCTCTTAAAAAATCACCCGTTACATAGATTCCTATTAAATCTAAATTATTTAATTTAAAAAATATTTTGAATTGGATAAATTTGAAAATGGCTATTGCAAAATGCAGCTTATATCATTTTTAATGATTCGATTAAAAATGATATTGATGTCGATTCCTTGTACATCTTCTATTTATCTGTTCTTCTATTATTTCAAAAGCCGCTCGATATTTATTTCAAAATTTTGTCCGAAAAGCCGAAAAAATTTCAAACAGCAAATGATGTTCAAAAGTTTAGCATTTACAAAAAACGGTAAAGAATTAAAAAATTCAAATAAATTTAAAGATTGAATTTTTAACAATGGTTGACCTTTTTGGTTTTCTGAAATTAAAGAAGGAATACGATTAGATTAATTTTTCGCTTTAAAAATCAAGTGTGGTCTATTCGAGGTAAAAGAAAGTCGGATTTTGGCAACAACATGCGTTCTCCCCTCCTTGTTTTTCGCAGCTCAAACAACTTTGATGGAAATTGCTGAAATGGGATTTTTGTCCTGATTGTGGGACAATTCGTTTATGATGTCCTACTTTGTGAACGGGTTCTTTTCTTAATAAAATTAAAATTTTTATTTCTTATTTCTAAAATTGCTAAAAGGGTGTTTTCAAATACCTAGAATCGATTGCGATTGGTCCCGATTTCGGAAAATTCGTTTATTAAGTTGTTCAGTGTGGTCCATGTTAATTTTATCACACGCCCGTGTTTTTTCAACTCAAATCATTTATTTGCAAGACAATTGGCAAGTTTTTCATACAAATAACAGCTTTTTATAGTCACTTGGAACGAATAGACTAGCGGAATAAGGCTGTTGATACAACTTTAGGCTTCGGATCAGATATTTTGATTTAAAATCTAGTAGGACCTTTGAGTAATTTTATGACGTCAAAGCAACATGAAATACAATAATTATTGTTTGTTGATTATTTTTTATGCTACACCTGGTATTTATCTTGAATTTTAAAATTACAATAAATAATATTTGTATTTATTTATCTTTTATTTTATTCTGTATTGCAATTGACTCATACATTATCTCATAAGTTATCTTTTACAAATAGGTACCTTTCTTGATTGAGAATACCCCATTGATTACTCCTGTTACAAAATTTAATAAATACATTATGTTCTAATTATTACTGCTCCAAAGTGTTTGCCTTCATTTACTAACTGAGTATTCCATCCTCAAGTATCTATGTTATAAGGAATCTTATTGATTATTTACCGTGAACCGTTGACGATACCATAAAACGTTTTGTTTTGTAACCATTATATCATTTGAACAATTGTTTTCTTGGTACAAGCCCAAATTTGGATACCATAGGCAGCATGACAGCACATTTTCTTATTCTCAGCTTTATTTTCGATAACGTCAACGAACATGTTCTATCGTATAGTATTTTTCTAACTCTATTTGGTTTGGTGGAATCTAACATTGTTCTTGTGTTATTGGCTAACAACTTTTCAAATATTTTGGAAATACAAGAATAAATTATATCAATCTATATGACTTTCGATTGCAATTTACCTGGTTTAGGAATCATAATTACTTTAGTCACCGTCCATTAATGTGAAACATATTTCAGTTTGAAGACCGTATTGAATATTTGACTACCTAGTTTGCGTAGGTTTTTCTCGAGAATGGTTTTTGCAACTTGTTCGTTAAGAAAGTCTTAATTTGGAGGTTTTTTGGTGCCTAGGTTGTTAATCTAGTTTTTAGTGCTTGTATTGTTACATATCGTTTACAGTTTTTGTGTTTTCATTTACTTTTGTTGAAAGATCTTATACCTATCCTTTTCGCAATAAGCAGAATTATTGCTTACCACTTTTAGTCCAACTAGTCCTCTGGCCTCAATAGTATAGTTTATAGTTTGCTATAAGTGAACTGTTTCAAGTTATTTTTCAATTTTTATTTACAAAAAATTAAACACTAACTTTAATAAAGGGTTATCCAATTCGAGATTGATAAAGTAAACTTAAAAAAAAACACACAAAATATTTGGAATGTATTGTAATTTTTATTTCGTTTTACAGATTGATCCTTGCCATTTTTAGTTAAACAAGATATCATTCAAATGTCCTCCACGGGACTTCTTACAGGCCTTGATTCTTTTGAGGTAATTTTCAATGACTTTTCGGCACATTTCGGGCGGTATCTCGGCCATTACCTTACGAATATTAGTTTTCAATTCGTCAAGAGTTTGAGGATTGTTTGCGTAAACACGATCTTTCGCGTAGCCCCAAAAAAAGAAATCCAAAGGCGTTAAATCACAGGATCTTGGAGGCCAATTGACATCAGCCAATCGCGAAATCAAACGTCCAGGAAATTTCTCTTGCAAAAGATCTCGATTTGCTCGTGTTACGTGACTGGTTGCTCCATCCTGCTGGAACCACATATCGTCAAGATCATAATCTTCGATTTTCGTAAAAAAATAATCGGTTAACATGCGGCCATAGCGCTCAGAATTGACGGTAACGGTTCGTCCATGGTTGTTCTAAAAAAAAATACGGCCCAATCACACCACCAGACCACAATGCGCACCAAACAGTGACTTTTTCCGGGTGTAATGGCTTCTCTACAATCAATTGTGGATTTTCTGAGCCCCAAATGCTACAGTTTTGCTTATTAACGTATCCACCAAGCGAAAAATGAGCTTCATCACTGAAGAAAATTTTGTTCGAAAAATCAGCATCGACGGCCTGTTTTTCCAACACCCAATTTTGATTGTCAAATGCTCCATATTCTTAAATGGCAGAATGTCAACTAAATAAATGACAGCGTACTTGACGTTTATCTTTGACAGATGTCGGTATACAGATTTCTACTTTATCAATCTCGAATTGGATAACCCTGTAAAATATAATTTAATTAAAATTTATTATGTATATACATATATATAATATATATATTATTTATTATTATATATAAGAAAGTATTTTTAACGTGTAAATTTATTTAAATAAATTATGAAATAAAAAATGAAAAACAAATTCTGTGCTATAAGAGCAGCAGACTTAAAAAAGGAAATATCCAAAAATATATTATGTTTCAAGCTGCTTCCGGGATAGTATTTATAAAAAAGAACACAATGCTATAATGATTTTTAAAGTTATATGCAAATAGTTAATTTAATTAAAAACAAATTTAACATTTTAAAAGGTCAGGTCATTCATTGGGCCCGATTCTCGTGACATAAAATTGTTGTTATGTTATTTTATTTCCCCACTTCCTATTGGAATTTGTATTGAAAAAACAAAAATAATATAACTTAACATAAAATTTTAGATCCCGGAACCGACCCCATTAATGTGAAACAATAAAATTATTTTATAAAATGGGACCGGGCAGTTCGTCCTTGGCAACCAATTCGTATAGCATGTTTTTTCTAAATATTTATTAATAATAAAGCCACGGCAATTGTAATATAATGGATCCATTATATTCTCATAATATATAAGGAAATATATTGTTGAGTGTCTCTAACTCGTGTCAAAAATTCCATTTGTAGCGCCGATTTAATTGAGAGGATTGTTATTTTTTGATCTTGCCTTAAATTTCTTGAATACTGGAAGTAGAGGTGTATATGGGGTATCATCTGGGGCAGGTATGAATTCTCGTTTGTTGTATGCTCATGGTTATGTAGTAGTGACCTAACCAGTAAATTTGGCAGTTGTTTTTTAGAAAGAATATCATTTCTAGGTTTTCGGCATTATATCGCTATTCCTTGGTCCCCAGAGATTCGTTCAACTTGCAGGTGAGATGATATTTGAAATATACAGGCCCTTACTTACCATGGACCCCAACATATAAATTAGACTTGAAATAAATTTATTAAAAAATGTATTAATTGATAATATTTAATAAAACAATGTTTTTATTCTAAAACAATTATGTATTTTTAAACAGATTTTATTGGAATATTTAATAAAAACTGGTACAGAAAAAGTGGCGCAACAATGTAAAGAAAATGTCTACGTAATACAAACTTTACGAGAATTTCAACATTTAGAAGAAGGAAAGGATCAAGGAATGCATGTACGAGAAAAAGCCAAACAATTGGTTTCACTTTTAAAAGATGATGAACGGTTGAAAAATGAACGAGCTAAAGCGTTGAAAGCAAAAGAACGGTTTGCCCAACATGCTAGTGGTTTCGGTAGTGATGGTTCAATAGAAGGACCTACGCAGCGCGATACTCCCGCTTGGCTGCCTAATGAAGAACCCAGAGCAGCGCCTGAGATAGAATTTGTACGACCGCAGACCGCAGGAGAGGAAGAATTGCAGTTACAATTGGCAATGGCAATGTCTCGGGAAGAAGCGGATCAGGAAGAAGCAAAAAGGCGAAGTGATGATGTGCGATTGCAATTGGCTCTAAGTCAAAGTGAACAAGATTTCAAGTATTTATATTGGTTTTTATTTAATTAAAATATTAAATTAATTTTTTTTTGTTAGAAAACAGGATGTGAAACCTGGAAGTGCAATTCAACAAAGTCATTTATTAGATTTGCTTGATATAAATTTGGGTGCAACGGGCGGTGTGTCTGCTCCGGATGGCTGGGGAATGGGGTTACCACCACAAGAGCGGCCTAAGGTTGGTAAATATGTTTATAATAACTATTGACTTATGAGCGTACGAAACGAAAATAAAACTTCATTAAAAGTTAAAAAGTTAATTATTCGAAATATTAATTATGTCATAAGCATGATTATGCGATTGCCAGTTTTTATGCGATTTTATTTCGATTGAAACATGACATTGGGCCCGATTCTCGTGGCATAAAATTGCTGTTATGTTATTTTATTTCCCCACTTCCTATTGGAATTTGTATTGAAAAAACAAAAAAATAACAACATAAAATTTTAGATCACGGAATCGACCCCATTATAAAGAAATATTTACGACACAACTTCATTTTTGTATAACAGGCTATGGATTTTGTGAATTTCTATACGTATACAGTCAGAATCTACTTAAACATAAGTCCTGCTAACTCCACACATATAAAATAAACAATAACTAAGTAAAGATGTATTGGAATTTTTTTTTCCATAGGATTTTTTTTTTAAATAACTAAGTATAAATGTGTTGGTGCAGAAACAAAAAAAATGAGCAAAAAAAATTCAAATTTACGTTGCATTGTTGGTGTAACCAACACACTCTTTGTTAGTTTTATTTATATAGGTATCTGTCAATGAGAGGAGTAAGCAGGACTTATATTTAAGTAGATTCTGATACAGTGTATAATATACACTTTTAATATGCATGCTGTTATTTTGTATCTTTGTGTGTGTGTCAAATTTTCATGAAGTTTCGCCAAAATGTTTACCCGATTTTATAAATGTACACTATTGGTTGAGAAAAATACATCATGAGAATTTTTCCATTGCTCGCGAGCAGTGGAATAAATGATAAGATGATAGGAAAATAGTTTCGATTGCAATTTTTGTGAATTTTTCATTTATATTTAGATAAAGCTTAACTAAAAAAATTTTTTTTAATGTTGTTTAATAAATTTAACATTCCCCAGTTTATAATTATACATTTATTTATATTTTTATGAGTTATTTATGTAAATAATATTGCGAAGAAAAAGTTTAATAGGTAAATTATAAAGTGGATTAACAGAGGAAATATGAATGATAATGAAATTACTTTTAGATTTATTTACTAGGAATTAGGTTAAACTATTTAGAAAATTAACACAACACTTTATTAATTTGAATGGTATGGTGCAAACTAATAAATTCATGTACCTAACATATTATTTTGTATTCTTAAATGATGTCAAAAACACAAAACAAAACACGTACACCGGTAAATTCCCAGTCGAATGGAAAAAAGCATACACAATTCATAGCCAGTTGGGAATTCGATTCGATAACAAGAGTACAAGATTCATATTGGATTTGAATGTGATTCGGACGATCCTTATTTAAAATCAAATTTGATTCTTGTACTCTCGTTATCGAATCGAATTCCCAAATAGCCCCCAAGGACGTGAATTCTGTTCGTTTTTTACATTTCTACTGGGATTTTACCGGAACGTAATAGTAGTGGTGTACGTGTTTTGTTTTGTGTTTTTGACGTCATTTAAGAACACAAAATAATATCTGGCAATTCAACAAAACCACTTATCTATTTTTTAGCTACTTTCCAGGGGTTCAAATTTAAATTTTAAATTAATTTGTGAAAAAATTATGGGACATAACTAATCTATTTTTGGATCCATGGTACCAGGGTTTTTAAACTGCGTTTATTGATACTTTCAAGCACTGGTAAGTGGCTCAACGGAAATTCCCAAAACTTTTAATTAGCGATTAGAAAAAATAGCGATTTAAGTAAATATTAAACGCAAAATTAAGTTCAAAATAAAAACTTATTTCAAGATAAGTGTTTATTCTGAATTTATTGTTGAATTTACAAATAAAAATATTGTTTTAAATATCACTTATTTCATGCTATAATATAAAAAATTGTCAATTAAGTGGTTTTCAATAAATACCAAACACATATAACAAACATAAGTGGTTTTGTTTTTTGCTTATATCTCGACAAGACTAGTCGCATTTTGATGAAAAATTAAAGGGAAAGAAGAAACGGGGAATTCGATCGATTAGAATATGTAGTTCAACATAACCAATTATCTCGACTTAAGTGATTACGTTGAATTGCCACAGATATGTTAGGTACATAATTTGTGAATTTATTAAATTTCACAATACCATTTAAATTAATAAAGTGTTAATTCCCTATATAGTTTAATCTAATCACTAGTAAATAAATCTTAAAGTAATTTCAATACCATTCATATTTCCTAATTTAGTCAACATTCTAAATTGTCAAATTTTTCCTCTCATCCATTATTTCCATTTTTTGCACATAACAATATAAAATAAAAAGAAATACAGATATTTATGAATATTAATATTTATGAAAATCGTTAATACAATTTATTTTATTTAAAATTTATCTAAATATTAATAGAAAATTCACAAACAAAATTGCAATCACAACTATTTTCTTATAAATCTGTCATTTATTCCACTGCTCGAGAGCACGGAATCTTTGAAAATTTACGTAGAAAGAGGAAAAGTGCATTGCTAAAATTTGTTTTAATGAATTTATTTATTGAATTTAAGAGAATTTATTGAATTTAGATTTTTATCAAAGTAATTGCAAAAATTGTTTGTTGCTTATTTTGACAATGATATGATTTTTAGTTTTACGAATACTAGGTCACATATGTTTTCTTATAATTTTATTACCTATCGAAAATTGAAACAATTTACATATTATATAATTGTGTTTGATAATAATTTTTTAAAGTAAATATTAAAAAGATTAAAAATTGGCAAGCATTTTAATTAAAAATTCAATTTATTAATATACGTAAATCTAAATATGTTGCCAATTAAACTAATTTTTTTCAATTTAGTTAATTTTTTCCTCGATTTATACAATGCTATTGTTATTGTAAATTTAGTAATTTTATCAATGCAATACACCTAAGTAGATAAATATGTCAGGTGGAGAAACCGTGTAAGAGCTTTTTATTGCAAGATTTGTGTTCCGAACAGAATGGAGTGTTTCAAAACAATTATTGGGGTCGATTCCGGGATCTAAAATTGTATGTTATGTTATTTTTGTTTTTTCAATACAAATTTCAATCGAAGCGGGGAAATAAAATAACATCTGTTATGCCACGAGAATCGGGCCCGTTATTTGTTGTAGTTTATTTTTTAATTTAAAATTGTCATACTTATTTGTATTTTTAAAGATTACTTCCGATCCGTGGACTTCATCACCTCCACCTGATCCTTGGCAACCGTTAGGAGGGGGTACACCAATTAAACCACCATTATCTATTGCAACTGATAATGCTTGGCTGCCACAATCACAGTCTCCCACAATGGCAAATACCAACGCATCAGTTGAAGGTTGGTTACAAAATTCAATGTCATCAACAAACGGTAATATTCTCCTATCCACTGATCCTTGGTTGGCTTCGAAACCATCGCAAACAGCATCTGTCAATAATAGAGGTGATGCCTGGTTAACAAGCAAATCAATTGCAGATCCTTGGTTGCCTGCATCCACTTCAAATATTGTGGACCCTTGGGCACCAACAACGGAAAACATGGGCGTAAGTTTATTCTAACGATAGTAAATTCAATACCTATAGACAATTTTTAAATGATTATATTAATTATCCTATTTTGGTTATTTTCAGCTACGACCTTCACCAGTTGGCGCCTTAACTTCGCCTAACTCAGATTTACACGAATTTGATATAATAACTAATAGAAGTAAATCGGCACAAAGTTCAACGTCACCTCTTAATGGAATTAATAATAATTGTAATTTTCAAAATATTATTATAAATCAATGTACGATAATTATTCTTTAACTAATTGCAGCTCTTTTGGATGACATAGATCCGTTATCGCCGAAACAAAATGCTCAAAGCAAAACACCACAATCATTTTTAGGCGAAAATTCCGCATTAGTCAATTTGGATTACCTAATAAAACCAAATCCTGCAACAACAAATGTTGATAACAATTCCGCACCTTACAATCCATTTAGTGACGTAACTGGCACTACATCAATACCCCAACGAACTAATTTATTTCAACAACAAATTCAACCGGTAAGATAATTATTGAATGTTTTTGTTGGAAAAATATAGATTTTATTGTTTTGTCGTTTATAGGTGCCGTCCATAAACCAGCTAAAACAATCGCCATTTCCAGTAACACTTAACCAGGATCCATGGGCACCAATTTCTAATTCATCCAATTCGACTACGCAAGTGAGTAACATTTTGAACTAATTTAGCCTATTAATTAATAATTATGCTCATAATTAATTGTTGCTAATTTTATAAATAAAAAATCGACAAAACGTTTAACCACAAATCAAGTTTTACAGATGGTTTAAGTAATTAATTATGTAACTACGATTATATGCCGTTGATTTTAAAGAATCGACATTCGAACTTAAAATTGCTATTTTGAACATTCTAGTTCTAGAGCATTTGGTATGTTACTATGGATGATATTCAATCGTGAAATTATGCTGTAAATGCTGTTAATAGGCGTTCTCGAAAATATTCCATGGTAACTTTTGAGTAATATTAATTTTTTTAATGTTGGAACAAAAGTTACTCGTTACCCTGGCTATACAAAAAGTAAGATTACATTTCGCGTGGTAATATTTATATTCAGCAAAATTGTACATTTTTGTTGTATTTTTTAAAAAAATTTGTGCTTTAATTTTTCTGACACTACTAATTTAGTACAAATTGACAAAAAACAGAAATTAAAGAACAACTTAAAGTAAATTACCCTAAAGTTACTCTACATGTTCAGAAATAGATTTTTTAATTTTTTGTCAGCAAGTTACTCAAAAGTGACCATAGGCTATTTCCGAAAGCGCCTAATATATCCCTTTTCCGGCCAGAATTTTTTTTTCAATTTACGTCCACCATACACAAATGTGTATGTAGATAATGACAGTTTGTAATGTCTCACGGATTTTTACGGATGTTAGTTAAATCGGAATTCTTTTTGAAAACAGCATAATAATTTCATAACATATAAATTATATAACATATTAATTATTTGTTCTTGATAACATTAATTATTTTATTATTATTATAGTTATGTTTCATAGGATATGCAATCCATACTACGATAACTTGAATCCGGTAACTTCTTCGTTTCTTTCTCCTTTATCTATAAAATTTATTTATTTTATATGTGGGGGGAAAAGAGGGAAGAAACGAAGAAGTTACCGGATTCAAGGTCCCGTAGTATAGATAGGCACATTTACATGAATGTTTTCGGATGTCGTATTGTTGTTGTTTTACCCATATAAAAACCGTTAATATCGACCCAATACAATGTTCGAAAACAACAAAAATATGTAGCGCATAGGTCTTTTTGGTTGTTTTCGAAAAAAGCATCGATTTTTGAAATATATTTTTAATTTGTTTTCTTTTTATTAATAATTTGTATACATATTTAATAATTAAAATTGATCGTTCCGATTCGTTTCGTTTTCAATAAGTTTTTTTTAAATTCTCACACGCATAGCTTTCGTTTCGTTTTGAGTTGATTTTGTGTTATTTGATAAATCGAACTTTTTAATTTCTCACAATTTTGTTTCAATACAGTCAATTATTTATAATTTCATGTCAATTGATTTAATAATGAGTGAAGATTTACACGTTGGCAAAAAAACGATAACCATAAACGCCACAATAAATAATTTGAGGTTATTGTTTAAGTTTTTATTATCAATTGTTTCAGTTCGGTTCCGCCAGAGATTTTATTATATTAGAGATATACAAAGCCGTATATATTTTTCTACTGATTATTTGTTGTTGTAAAATCACATTGAAACCCTGGATGTGTGTTAGTTTAAATTGTTGAATGTACATATACGAGATAACAATACATTTGCGTTTTTCATTTGGTTTTTTTATCATTTGTGTAGATCTAGTATGTTTTGATATTACAATGAATGAAAAATGAAACAAAAATAATGTATGAAATTGTAAGCTCGAAGGTGAAAAGAAATAAACGAGAAAAATTATTATTATTTTGGACATATTTTTATTGTTTGGGTTTTAAATGATTTTAAAATATTTTGGCAGTGTTGATTTTTTTATATTTTTTAAAGAAGACGTTTAAATTTTGTATTAACGTAAATTAATATAATGGAATTTCATTAGTTTTTAATACATATATTTAAGAATATATTTTTATGAACTTTTAAAAATTTAAGCCAATTTATGACGAATAAACTGCTGGACGATAATTGAGATTTGGTTGTGTACTGATATTTTCTTACGTCTTGCAAACCCCGAGTCCGCTCTTTTGAAATCAACTCAAATTTGATATCAATTTAACTGGGAAGTTTTACGTGGATCAACACGGCCGACATATAGTTTTCTAAGTAACAGCACATTCCTCGTTGCGATCCTTGATTTCTTATACATGGTTAAACGGGAGTTCGATTATATAAAATTCTATTTTTTCTGCTAATATTTTTAACAGTTGAGGTTTTTTACGGGTGAAGATCATCACCCCAGTGGCCCTCTTCTGGTAATTCCCCGGGAATAGGGAATAATTTATTTTTGTAGCAGTTATTCCCCAGATATTTTTTACCAATTCCCCGTTTTAAAAAAATTTAATTCTGGCGATTGGGGAATACATTTACGAGAAAATAATTTAATTATTGGCGGTCTAGTGATCTGTGGTCTAGTTGAGGAATGATCGCAATAAAACAAGAAAACAAAAGTCTAAAAATTGTTTACTACATTTAATTGGTTTTTGTTGATATTTTAATCGAATTTTAATTAATAAATAGTTTTGTTTATTAAAGTAAAACATTGGCTATTAATATTTCCAATAAATATTACCAGTTTTCAGTATAAATTTACCGCCATAATATTGATATAAGTACAAAATACAATAAATTTCCGTTAAATTCTATTCCCAGTTAATTCTTTCCTAAAATAGGTATGGAATAGTAAACGTCAAAACTGCTATAATGGGGAATAATTTTTTCCCAAATTTTTTTTCCCCAAACGCCAGAATACACTTTTGGGGAAAAGGGAATAAAACTGCTACAAAATTTAAAATTTCCATTCCCCGGGAATTACCAGAATAGGGCCACAGCGATTAAACGAGATTAAAACTCTGTAAAAGATCGATATGTAATTTAAATTACTATATATATTTTATTTTTTTAATAATACATGTAGATACACATTGAAAAACTAACTATTTAAAATTGACATTATTGATTGTAAAATGTATTTTTTTACTGCCCATTTACAATGTTTTCGCAGCAATACTAAAATCTAATATTTCATTATGGTGATCATAACATCCGTTGTTATGATTTAAAATAGTTTCAAATTCGAATCACGAATTCGTAATTTCAATACATTTTTTAATATATTGTTTATTATTTTTGATATATCCAGTGTTATTAAAGATTTTATGAAAAATGTTTACACAACATTTTGAAAAATTAAAAAATATTTCAGATGGGGCATTTAAGCTTCCAAAATCAGAATTTTTAGAATAATTTTTAAAATAGATGAAACGGTCATTTTTAAGAGTTATTGTTTCTTCGCTTTTAGTAAGTAATAGCTCACATGAATTACATTTTATATTTTTATTAGATTTAAAAATGACAAACCCAATGTAATATTTAAGAGAAGCATCGTCTATATCTCCATCTCCATTTAAATTAGGCTCTGGGAGCACAAGTAAATCGATATAAATCTATATTTTTTGTGTATCCGTGGCTAGTATCACACAATATATTATATTATACTTTGAAAATAAATTACACACAATTTTTTTAAAAAACACTATATGTTTAAAAACATGTATATTAAATTCAAAATTTATAAAAACATTAAATTAACTTAATCTTTATTGTGATAAAAGGTTTTAAAAATAGTCAGACGACCTGGTTTCGGACGTTCGTCCTTTTTCAAATCTGGTTAATTACTGAATGATGAAAAATATGATATAAAAAATATATGTCAAAATCAAGCTTATTGCGCCAAAATTATTATTTATGGTTGTGTTGGAATGATGTTAAAGTTTTATCAACAAGTCATAAAGCTTGTTTGTCTTGGTGTTGATTTTGTCATTTAATAGTAGCGGGTTATTTCGTTGTTTATATATTTCAAACTCTTCTACTCTATCCAAGTAGCTACTCTTGTTTATGTGCTGTATGACGTGCAAATTTTTATCAATGTTTGAGTATGTATGTTTCTCATCGGCTAAGTGTTGAGCATAATTTGAATGGTATGATGCTTTTCGTGTATTTTTAAGTTCGTCGGTATGTTCTTGAAATCTTTTCCCAAATGATCTGCCCGTTTGCCCAATATAGAATTTGCTGCATTCATTACACGTTAATTTATATACCCCACTTTCTATTGGTTCTCTGTTAGTGGTCGTTTTTAATTTGTGTCTAATGCTATGAGTTGTTTTGAATGCTATAATATATCCATACCGGTGTAAGGCCTTTTTCAGTGTATTGCAGGTGTCTTGACAATATTCTACTGTGATGTAGTCAGGTTACCATTTTCTATTCTCCGTTTTATTTTTGTATTCATTTTGTCTACAAATTTGTTGGAGTATCCGTTAGAAAATGCAATATGTTTTATTATCTTCAATTCTTCGTTATAATCAATGTCGTTCATAGGAATATTATTCAATCGATTGATTAGATGATGATATGCGGATGTTTTGTGTTGTTGCGGGTGATATGAAGTGTTGTGTATTGTTTGATTTGTTTGTGTGGGTTTGCGGAATATCTTAAATTGATGTTTGTTGTTGACATTGTGAATGGATAAGTCCAAAAAGTTTATGGATTTATTTGTTTCCAATTCTAACGTGAATTTAATATTTTTGTGTATGTTATTGATGTATTGATGTAACATGTCCAACTGTCTGTGTGATCCTTTAAACAACAGTAAGATATCATCCACATATCGATGCCAGTAGATAATGTTGTTTAAAAATTTGTTTTTGTTGTTCAATATGTGTTTTTCCTCTATATGGTTCAAATATATGTTGGGTAAGGTTCCAGATAATGGACTACCCATTAGTAAACCATCCGTTTGTAAATAAAATTTGTTGTTATGTTGGAAGTAATTTTGTTGCGAGATGGTGTTGAGCAAAGTAGTGACCTGGTTGACGGTTATTTTATCGATCTTATTTTTTGATAGCAACTCGGAAATAATTGTGATTGTTTCAGCTACTGGGATATTCGAGTACATGTTTGTTACATCAAACGATGAAAGTTTTGCTCCATTGGGTATTCTTACGGACTGAATTTTATCTACCAGTTCTGCGTTGTTTTTGACGGAATGATTTAGTAATGTTTTAATGTTGTTGTTAAGCCATTGATTCAAATATTTGGCGACTTTAAATTCAAAATTTTCAATCTGGTTTGAATATTGAGTTTTCAGTTATGTCTCTTGAAGCAGGTGTTGTGTATACTTCATAACTCTCCATTTCGTTGAGACTAGATGTATCTTCTTCGTCATCATTTTCACAATTTGCAAGATTTGTGTTTTTTAATAATCTTAAGCACATTATCTGGGCAACCGTTCTGCTGAACTCCAAAACCGATGGATTTTACAATGGCCTCCTTTCCCTTGAATAACCGAAAACATATTTTCAAGCGGATCTTGATTAAATCTTGAAGTTATTATGAATCTATTACAGTTATTTTTAAATAATATATTAGATAACTGGAGAATTGCATTTATTGTTGTTATTAACCCTTTGAAAAAGAAATTGGGACTTTTTTCTGACATTTTAAACTGCCTATGTATGATTTCATAAAAACCAAATTCTCAACTACGTGATTATTAAAAGCACATTGGTTAATATTTTTTGCATACAAATTTCTGCTATTCAAATTATCGAACAATTTATCTACTTTTTCACAAAAGTTGGCTGTTGCAAGAGCATATTTTTTCGATAGAAAATTTATCAAGTTCATACATTGTTCTTATTGCAGCAGCTAAAGTCCGACTGAAAATTTGAGTTGCTAATGCAACTCGCATTTTTTCGAACGTATTTGGATATAAATGGCGATAAGTAATCTTAGGGCACTGTTTTGTAGAACTATTTTTTTCCGTATCGTATAGTTGTCTTAATACTCCCCAGCTAACTACTCCATCAGGCGTTTCAATATTTGCTTGCATTAAATTATTTCTAAATGATTTCATTAGATGTGGAACATCAAACATGGCATAAATTTCTGCCTGTCTGCACAACTCATTTTAAAAAATGGGGTTTCGTCAGTTATGCTTGACAATTTGATCACATACTACAGCTTGTACAACAAATCCAATATGATCTAGGTTAGGTTTCAGTGGTTTACACTTAGGCCATTTTTTGACCCATTGTGATACCACGCATTCATGCTACATCATTCACCCATTCACCTATTCACCTACTCACACAACTACAGTATACCACCTGCACATTGCAAGCTCCATGGCAACCTGTACATTGACATGGACGATGGGTCGGCGCTGAATTCTGCACTCCATCACAGGGTCATAGTTGTGTTTATTAACATCACCGATTGTAATCGATGATGAAAATTCGATTTGCATCTAGCCTCTGATAAGATTCGAACCCAGTACCTCCCGGTCCAAGTGCCGGGAAGCTTTAACCACTGCATCACTTGTCCGGTTACTTTGCATAACTTTGTAACCTTTTTATTGTAACCATATTCTTATTTCATTAGTTTTATAACGTAAATTAGGACCACGAGGTGCTATATCATTCGGAGATCTCTATTCAAATCTGCACGAATTGATCGCCAACCTTTACTGTAAAAAGCATCTATTGATAAACAATTGAGCCGCCATTCTCCTGGTTGATGTTGGAGGATTCCTTCCTCCAGGAGATTTAAATCCGAAGATGAGTTACCGGCCATTGGCATTGAATCAACAACTACAATCTCATCCATCAATACCATATCAGGGTCACCTAAATATAATTTTGGGATAACATTTTTTTTAATTTTCGTTTTCCTTTATCGATCTCATCGAAGTGCTTTGCACAAATAATTAATTTTTTTTTAAACTATCATGTGACAATGAGTCAACCCAATTTTGAAAAAAAGAAGTTTCTTCCGGGAAACCATACAACTTTCAATAAGGATGGCTGCGTCGAGTGGCTTTACAATTCACAACATCGCATAGGATTCCACTAACCATGTGATTTTCTTTATCAAAAAACGCCATTATGTCGATGTTAAAACAAATAATAAACTAAAATAATTTTTTACGTGGCGAGAAAATAACTATTTCTAAAAAATATGAACAACTGAAAAGGATTTATTTTCTGTTACATATATTTATCGAAAAACTCGATTCGTCAAATAATGTATTTAAGAAGATTAACAAACTAAATTGTTATTCTAATTTGTATTTTCGTTATTAGAAACTAAAATTTAAACAAATTAAATTATTTTGTACTAAAATAAAACAAATTATTGTTGCACTGTTTGCGTAACTCATCCATTCCATTTGAATTTTCTAGTAAAACTAAAAAATATTTTTTTATTGCAACGATTGAAAAATATAGTGTGGAAAGGGTAATAGAGAAAAAACAGTATTAAAATTTGTAAATGTGTGTTCTCTTGTATACTATATGAAATATAAAGAATTTATACCAATGCATTACCAGGGTCAGGATAATTTACAACAACAATGCCATAATAGAAAAACGTATATAGCTTTGTATATCTCTAATATAATAAAATCTCTGGTTCCGCCTTAAACTTAACATTGGGAGCATGTTTTCGGTTTTCCATACATTTTGACATATTCAACTTAAAGGTCGGAAGGGAACGAAAACATGTGCCTCTACCTTAAGATACTAAATAGTTATGTCCAAATGTTACCCTGACAGCACATTCAGTGTAAGCTTTTTTTACCTTGCCAGCTGTATTCGTGTAAGTTTTTGTTGCCTGACATTTCGAACGAATGTCCCGTCAAACAAGGTGTTGCGTTTACGTAATACTAGCGAAGAATATTGTTCATACAAGTCTTCGCAAACGTAACACATTGGTGTTGTAAAAACGAAATGTTTATGTTGTTTCCGTCCTATGATAATTAGATTTTTTGCGAGGAGTTGCCAATGTGTTGGTAGTTCGTAAATTGTTCGCTTTGCGTGTTGTTACGTGATTACTGGTTCGTTAATATAACGTTTTCAGTGATGCAGTAATGTCTCGTTTGTGCGAGGCATTAGTAAAGGAGTATTTACTCACCATGATTTTGCTGAATAAAATCTTCAAGCTAGTAACAAATAAAACCGAAAAATGAATGTTTTACATAGGCTGCGGGCCAATTCTAAGGTAAATCTAGGGTAAAAGCCGTTTTTAACAGTGTATGCGGTAAATTGAAATACCGTACTAAAAAGTAGGATAAAGCGAAGACAAAAAGATAAATAGTAGTGGTTCTTGTTTTTGCTAAACAAATCATGAAAATATGTCGGCCATGTTTCTAGACATATTTTTTTATATTCACTAGCATTTCCCATGAAATAAAAATGCGCTTCGATATTAATGAACACAGTTTTATAAGTTAAAATTTTTGTTTATTTTTTCATATAGGTTTTTGTGTATATTATGCAACAAATTTGCGAAAATATAAAATTTAAGTTTATTCGTATAAACAATACGAATAATTGGAACAACGACAATAAAATTTGACATTAGTTCGTGTACCTACATACCAATTTTTGTAAATTCCTAGAACCCATGTGTCCCTTTAAGCCACATTTACTTAATTTTATTTACTAGAGAATTGGTACGATTTGAAAAGTAATTTGTACTAAAATTTCAATTTACTGTACTAATCGATTTACCTGAGAATTGGCCCACAGCTTATAAACAAACCAGGTATGTCATTTGCCAAGGAATTGGATTTGGAATTGGAATTCAATTCTTGGTCAAAAGAAATAATGATTAAATTCCCGTGTTTTATTTTTAAAGGTTGGTAGTGTTTGATATTTCAGATATTTTTCGTTATTTACATTTGTTTCATGATTGCAAAAAAAAATTAAATATTTAAATTTAAAAATATTTTTGATTAAAACAATGAATTATTTTTACAACCATATTTTGTTTCTTATTTATAATTAATGGTTATAAAAGTCCTTTATCCAAGAGCATATTTAAAATTTTTGCCCATCGATCATGTGCTCCATTACTAATGGAATTTAAATTAGCTATTTCTCCCGTTGGCTCTTTGTCTTCGGTGTTGTTGAGGTTCAAATTCCAGTAATCTTGCGTATCTTCGTGTAAGTTATGCAGAGCGCAACAAGCAGTTGTTATATTAATAACAGTTTCGATTTTACAATGGTCGGTAAAATGTATTATTCGGCGGAATCTATTCTTGAGTATTGGTATTTGCGATGTACCACAAACAAATATAACACTCCTTCAAACCTCCCGCGTTTTCACGTCCAATATTGTAAGAGGGACACACGCTTGATGAATTAAATGCATCTAAAATATGTATTATAATTATTATTTTATTAAACAAATTAAATAATAATTAAAATTACCTATTATTATATTTGCAGTTGTTCGCGACAATCGAAAGTGACGCTTAAAATTTGCATTACTATATTTGTTGATTGTATTAACAAAATTTTCGATTTTCTTGTGTTCGATGCAATCATTTTCATGCTCACTACTTAAAAAATCCGATGAACTGGATGTGGACTCATCGGACGAGTTCGAACTGCTGCTGCTGGAATAAATTTTCTCAGCAATGCACTGTAAATATTCGTTCATTTGTATAAATGTGTACATAAGATAATAACAAACAAATGACCTGAATTATTCTCTTTTCTTCTGTATCCATTACACACTAGTAATTTATAGAAAACATTTCGATTATTAATCTTTGTAACAATTATATTTTCAATAAAGTTGAATTTGACCAAAAAAGCAGACTTTCTACCTTCAATATGTATAAATATAAATCGATTACGGGCGCCCGGTGATTTCGACAAAAAATAGAATGAGAGTACTGCGGAAAGGGTATGTATATTATATATCTTAAATCATCTGTATTTTATTTACTAATTTGTGGTTTAACATTTTGGTGACAATTACAACTAGTTTGTATCTTCCTACGTCTTAATTGAGTATTTAAAAATTAATTGCATGCAGTTCCATGATACTTTTCTAAATTGCAATTCGGATAATTTTAAGAATAGTGATTCAGCCAATAAGAATAAAATTAATTCATTCGATATGTTATTTGTGAGTATTGATTGTGTCGATTTAGTGATTATACATTTTTTTTATCGCTAATTGTTGTGTTAATCAATACCTTCTATTTACAGGCCTAACACATCGAAAAAGGATCCCAGAAATAATTTTTGTAAATTTAGTTTCTGTGCAGCTCGCTTAAACTTAGACTTACACAATTCACGTAGTTGATCCAAACGACTCTTTAACCTTATATTACATTATAATCGTCATAATTGATTATAAAAAATTTTCAAATTTAATGAGTAATTTTTAAACATTTATTTTGGGTGTGTGAATATGACTCCGCTCTGTTTTATTAAAATAAAACACATTTGCTTGTTTAACAAAATTAATTATTAGCATACTTTCACTCCATCTGCAGCTACAACTTCCCTAATTTTTCAGGCAATTTACAGTTTCCCTCTCTGAAGAAATCCTGGTATTTGGAGGCGGTCCAATCAATAAGCCAATTTTCGAACTCTGCGCGAGAACTGAACCGCTGTTCAGTAACAGAAGACTATCTTCATCGAAATAAGTAGTAATCCTTCAGCATGTCTGGAGAATACGGCAGGTGTGATAAAACTTCCCACTTCTGCCTTTTTTAAATTAATGCCCTGAAAAATTAATTTGTTATGTCCATTCACTCATTCTGGTCCTTTTTCGTCAATAGCTCGCTTCAAACGTACTAGTTATCGGTAGACATCGCCATTGATAGTTTCACCTGAGTAACTATTCGAGGCAAAAAACCTTTTCTTTGTTGTCTTTGAAGCAGTTTTTCACAAATGGTTTTTCGACGTACGAGGTCGAATTCATGTGGAACTCAGTTGTTAGCTTCTTGAACCACCATTCTGATTGTTTGTAAACCAGCCAATGCTGATTGTGTGCGAGAAGAATCTTCAGCCAATAACGTTTCCAATTCATCATCTTCAAATTTTTTGTGTGGTTTTCCATGCTCTTGATCTTCAATGCCAAAATCATAATTTTAATCGTCGACATCGAAACCATTATTTGTACGTTCTATTCGATGGAGCATGTTCAACGCTAATTTCCACAAGCAAACAATAAGTTTCCGCTACATTTTTCTTTGCAATAAAATACAATAATAAAACTTCCCGTAAATGATGTTTATTTGGAATAAAATTTCAAGGGGTTAAAACTACTAGTTCTTTACACCAACAATGTCGCATACTGGGTTTGACAGCTAACATGAAGTACTGTAGAATACCAGTATTGCTTATTTATAGTACGCGTAAGCAGTACTAGTAACTACACCTATTAGGAAAGGGTGGAGTCATATGCATACACCCAATAAATTTTCGAAAAAAACATTGACTTTATTAATTTTATTTGTCATCATAGTCTCATTTTCTTTTTCGTTACCCCTGAGATATACTCGCGTGACTGCGACGTTTCTAAAGGTTCAATCACAACGAAACCGCACCGCGTCGCACCACACCTTGTCAAGCCGCTTTTACGAATTGTCAAACACAATGTTTCCGCGCCGTTTCGTAAAATTAATCCAGTTAATTCTGTATAAAATTTACCTTCGATATTAAATTTTAATATTTTAATGAATTCCACAATTCGAAATTCCATTTTTAAAATAATATTATTTTTTGTCACCGGTAATATTGAAAATAAGTTTGTTGTATGCCTGTGAAAAAATTGTTTAGGTTATACTTTTTACGCTATTTGCCGTAGGCACTTGGCGAAACACACTTATACTTAATAAACACATTTTTATTAATCACTTGTTTTTGTTTCGCAGAATATTTTTCAAAAAGTTTAAAAAATCACTCGATCGATTTCGACTTGTTAGGTCATCATCAGGAGTATCTACTCCTTCAGGAGTAGATACTCCTGATGATGACCTAACAAGTCGAAATCGATCGAGTGATTTTTTAAACTTTTTGAAAAATATTCTGCGAAACAAAAACAAGTGATTAATAAAAATGTGTTTATTAAGTATGTTTAGGTTATGTTATCCGAAAATGTAGAAAGTTGGCCTATCTCTTCCGCACGTACCGTTCCGCGCCGACCATTGTGTTTGCATATCCGTTTTACGATTTAAATCACATGTAATGTGACATTTCCTACTTTGACTGAATAACGAAACGGAGCGATGCGGTGCCATTGTGATTGAACCTTAAAGGTCAAAAACTTTGTTCTCCATAGCCTTCTGAAGACTCGTTAATCGCGTCGAATATAATTGCTGTAGTTTGAAATCATATATTTTTACTTTTGAGTCACGTCGGTCGCGTCGACTATATCTCAAGTGTTACACTTATGAAAGATTTTCCAATTTTTGTATTCGTTTTGGGTTTTTTGAATTCGTTCTCAATAATACCTTATTGACCTCTAGTTCAATATCGTTAATCAAGAAAATATTAAAAATTATAAAAAATTGAATATACATACTTCTAACAGAGAGAAACCATTTTTGTATGATCAACAAAAATCAACGCGTCGTAAATTGTAAGCACATAGAAAACCGTATCAATTCTTGCATTTTGAAATAAATGAAACTGGATTATTTATTATAGCTGTTGCCTCCTGCTTTACAGAGAAAACTACAACATTTTGTAAAGGAAGAGGTGAATAAAGAATTTATAAAGAGTATACATGTACACATTATATGCAAATTCATGTATATAAGATGAAATAGCATATAAATAATTAATGGGGTCGATTCCGGGATCTAAAATTTTATGTTGTTATTTTTGTTTTTTCAATACAAATTCCAATAGGAAGCGGGGAAATAAACTAACATAACAACAATTTTATGTCACGAGAATTGGCCCAAATATGTAATTATTATTTTATAATTAAGAGACACGCAAAAATAATCAATTTCAAATAAAACGTAGAGAAATTATGTTATTTCGAAAGTTTTGTACGTATATATTAGTACACTACTACACCGTAAAATAAAATAAGCAAACAAATTATTTTTATTTCATTTTGCTGCATTTTGAATATTCGACTATCGTCTTTGTTGTTTCAAAAGTTAAAACAAATTCAAACGTAAAGTTTCAATAAAACCGATCCAGGAGTTTCTGAATTTAAATATAATACCATAGAAATATAAGTTTACCATAGATTTCCCTTTTTTATAAATCGAGAGATAAAAATGAGTTGAGTAAAAAACGTCTGATAATTCCAATGCCATGATTGTATTCGTGACTACATTGCGCGCCATCCTAATTTTCGTAAAAACCATTCTGATTTTCGTAAAAAATATGGTCGAATGACTCCTCCAGCCCAAATTGCATCCCATACCGTCATTTTCAAGGTATATAATAGTGATTGATGAATTATTTGTGATTGAAAAATTATATGTGGATTCTCTACCGCCCAGAACTGGCTGCTTTGTTTGCTTACATAAAGTGAAAATGAGCTTCGTTATTCATAATAAATTTTTCAAAAAAAAATATCGGATTGTCATTGTCAAGAAACAGCATCTTATTTGCATGCATACGGCGGTGTAAATTATCTCTTGGTAGCAGCTATTGTGTTAATTGAATTTTATACCGGAATAAAACCACGTCTTTGTGCAAAATATTGGTTAGGGTTTATCTTCGAAGTCCAAGTCTTGCACACTGATTGAAGTCTGATTGATGTGGTTGGATTATCTCGGACACTTTCGCGTATATCAGCAATATTTTCTAGTGTTCTAACTATACGTACGCACACACTTTGGCTTATTTGCCACAGTCTCTCTTTCTTTAAATTCTTTGAAAATCCGGTAAACTGAAGGGTTTGAGGCACTATATTCCTTCACTATATTTGTCATTGATGATTGACTTGTGTAAAGGTTTTCACTATTAACACATTGAATGCCATGGTGCTCACCGGTGACCGGCACTGAGTTTGTACGAAGCGTCATGGGAGTCACCGGTGACCGGCGAAGCCAAGATTATTAGAAACACATAGTTCGAGTAAATTTTTAATGCTTTTAATAACAGTGCCTTTCAGCGCCGTGGGGGTCACCGATGACCACAGTATTAAATGCGTCAGGAATGATTACAAAAATTAACTGTTATGCTGTAAATAATATTTCTTCTTGGCCGGACGGTCAAGCCATATAAGAATCGCGTGGTATTCAACGTGTTGTTCAATCGACTATTTTGCCATGTGATTAATTTGCCACGTGTGTATTTCACGACTGTCAAGTATGAACTGTCATTAATATTTGCCAATATTAAATATTTCTGATGGACACCCTGTATAAAGATATAGGGCGGTATGTTGTACCACCACTTCGAATCGAAATTCGAAAAAAGTCGAATGGCGGTATGTTGTATCATTTTCGAACCGCAATAAATGATAAACTTTCATCATTTAAAACCAAAGTAATAATAAATAACATTTCATTCTAGAAAAAGTATTACAAGAATAGTAAACGATAAAAGTCGAAAATGATACAACTTTCACTTTTTCGATTCGACTTTTTTCAAATTTCGACTTTTTTCGTTTCGAAGTGATAGTAAAACATACCGCCCATGGATTGAGTTTACACAAAAGAATTTAGAAAATATGTGTGCAAGTATGTATGATTTTGTCATAACTGTTTTATTAAACATCGTAACTGTTTTATTAAACATATGCCGTATAATAAATATAAGAAATTGGATTCTCTGTAATACGTGCTAAATTTGTTAGTATTAGCGTCTCCGTATAGTTCAAAGCCATAAATTTGGTCCACGATTCAGCATTAGCACAGAGAACCGAAGGATATTTTTCATTTTTTTTTTGTAACTATTACCAAAGGCTTTATTCTTGAATCTTTCTTTATATGAAACTAACAAGAAGTGTGAAATTCTTAAAAACTATAATTATTTTTTTTAAGTTAAGCCTTAACCTATGTTAATACCTAATATCATTATGCATTATTATTATTAATTACTTAATTTTAGTATGTTAGGTCAACATGAGTGTAATTATTATATTATATTTCTCAGTTAATTATATCTAGAGGATCTGCTCTGCGAAGCCGTCCGTATTTCGGTTGCCTTAGTAGTTCTCTAGCTAATTCGTTAGGGTGTGATTTCAGTTTCAGTTGGTATTTTAGACTGCATGATTTAATTGTTTCTTTAACAGTTTTGATTCCTAGGTCTCTATGGATGTCGCTGCTTCGAATATACCATGGGGCATTTGTAATGCTACAAAGTACCTTTTCTTGCGTTCTTTGTACGATATCTATATTTGATGCACTAGTTGAGCCCCATAGTTGGATACCATATGTCCATATAGGGATTAGGATCGCTTTGTATAGTAGAACCTTGCAGTCTAGAGAGAGTTTCGATTTTCTTCCGATCATCCAGTATTTTAGAAAATTTTATTTTTAGTTGATTGCGTTTTGTTTCAATGTGCTTTTTCCATGTCAATCTTCTATCAAGATGAAGACCGATACATTTGACGTTTGTTTGTTGAGGAATTGTAATATTGTTTAATTTTACTGCTGGACATGTACGTTTATTCAGTGTGAATGTTACATGTGTTGATTTACATTCATTCGTCCTTATCCGCCAAGTTTTTAACCAACCTTCAATTTTGTGTAGATGTTCTAGTAATTCTCTCGATTGAGGATTTTTGTGTGAAAATCAACTTTTGCTGATGACACAGCTGTCATCAGCAAAAGTTGAAGTGACTATTTTTTCAGTTATTGGTAAGTCAGCTGTGAATAACAAGTAAAGCACAGGTCCCAATACACTACCTTGCGGTACTCCTGCTTTTATCTCGGTTAGATCAGTAGTGGCCGTATGTTGTTTCACCTGGAACATCATTTGGGCTAAGTAGTCTTCAAGAATTGCATGAAATTGTCTAGAAAGAAGAGTTTTAATATTGTAATTCAATCCTTCATGCCATACTTTGTCGAAAGCTTGCGTAATATCCAAGAAAACTGCCGAGCAATATTTCTTTTCTTCTAAGGAAACCTTAATTGTATTTACAATTCTGTGCACCTGTTCTATTGTGCCGTGTTGCTCTCTAAATCCAAATTGGTGATCTGGTATAATGCGACTTTCAAAGAATGTAGGTATTAGTTCTTGTAGTACCATCTTTTCAAAAAGCTTTGAAATTATCGGAAGTAAACTTATTGGCCTGTACGACGAGACTTAGGTTTCGTCTTTACCTCATGATAAATCATGATAATTTGAGATATTTTCCATTTTTGGGGAAAGTATCCACATCTCATAATCGCGTTAAAAATATATGTTATATATTTTATGCATCTATCTGGTAATTCCTTGATCATTTTTCAAGTTATTAGATCATGATCTGGCGCTTTCTTAGGATTTATACTGTTTTTGATAACTTTTTTGACGCATTTCCATTTAAATTTTACTGGAGTTGGGTTGGACCCGTCCCTCGTAAGCTGTGATAGTACGCAATCATTATTTTGTTCGTTTGGGGTGAACACTTTATGGAGATGGTTAGAGAAAGCGATAGCCTTTTCTAAGTCATTTCTGGCCCAGTGACCATCTGGTTTCCTTATCGGTGGGTTCGATAGCTCCGACCTTTTTAAATTTCTTGCTGCCTTCCACAGTAAGTAATCTGTTTTTTCTGTTGCTGTGAGCTCACTTAGGTAATTCTGTATTCCTAAATTTTGGTCTTCCCGTATTGCTTCTCTCAAAGCTTTAATAGCTCTATTTAATTTCCATTTATGCAAAGGAGATTGATGAAGCTGCCATAGCCACCGAATTGCCCGCTTCTCTGCCAATAACTTTTGAATGTTGCTTGAAAGCCTTATATTTTTTTCGGAATTTTTGTTCTCCGGAGTAGCTTTTTTTGCATCCATTTCCATTATTTGATTAAAGTTTTCTATCGCGGCAATGATGTCTTCTGGTGTGCGAAGTGGAACATCAAGATGACAATTTACATCTACTATGTTTCTATAGAGAACCCATTTCGTTAGGTTGTTTGTTACACGTTGGGGGGGTTGCTTGGGGGTAATGCTTTTGTACGTAGTGTTACTATTATTGGTGAGTGATCTGATGATAAATCATAACAGTCAACGACTTGAGCATTGGTGCGTGCTATTCCTCGTATTACACAGAAATCTATTAAATCGGGAATTTTATTTCTATCTGTAGGTCAATATGTGGGATGTCCAGATGATAAACAATCAAGGTTTTTCTCGTTTATTGCTTCGTAGAGTTGCTTTCTTTTCGGTGACGTCAACCTCGAACCCCATTGCACATGTTTAGCGTTGTAATCACCCCCTGCCCATTTGATTCCCAACTGTTTAAAGTAATCGATAAATTGCTGTTTTTTAATTGCGTGTTTCGGTGGACAGTAGACAGCCGATATTATAAATTTCCCAGACCATTCTTCCAAAGTGACAGTTGTAACCTGGATGTGATTTTTAGCATATTTCTGGAGCTCGTAGTGCTTTAATCTTCTTTTTATTAAGACTGCAGTGCCGCCGTGTGCTTTTCCATCCGGATGTTTGGTGTCATAAACGGAATAGCCGGTAATATTAAAAAAATTTTGTTTAGTGAAGTGTGTTTCAGATATTAACATAATGTCTATATTTTGTTCGATAAGAAAGGTTTATACCGCAGCTTTATGTTGCGAGAGCCCGTTCGCATCCCAAATATTTTTCATTTGAAGTAAAAAAGTTAAACAAAATTTATTTCTGATAAGTCCAATGTCATCGTTGCATTTGTGATTTTTCGTTAAAATGCGCGTATACGTATACGCAAACTAGTAGAAGCGGACAATTGAAATTGTCCGACAAGCGCTCGCCAAAATAGGAAAAATGCAATAGACGGACGGACGGAGGTGTAAAACCTCTGAAACAACTAAGGTGCTAATACAACAAATTAGCCCAATAGACAAAAAATGAATAGAATCTTAAGCAAATCAAAAATTACAGAAACTAGTTTTGAAACAACACTCATTTTATTATAGATAAAAGTAATATATATATATATATTAAAGTTAGTCAGTTGGCCTAGAATAATAATTGAAAATTTAAAAAAAAAGTGTGTGTGACCTCTATTTTTAGAAAAAGTTGAATATCTCGAAAACTACTTGACCTAGAGTTCCCAAATTTTAAATGTGACCTTTTTAGAGTAGTATCTATCTGTGTGCAAATTTTGAGCTCTCTGGTATGTATAGTTTTTGCTGTGATAGTGCCAACAGACAGACGGCCTAAGTCTTTGTATAAGCTTGCTCGCAAGAGCGAGCGCTAAAAACAAAATATTTTGATTGTATGCGGCTATTTACAGAAAATGAACACGCAGTTTACATTTTTACGTTTATATAGGATTCTTTATATAGGATTTTAGGTTTATATAGGAATATCTCTTTTAGATTGTGTCTGGCATTAGCTTAAGTTAGTGAGATGTTATCTAGCTTTTGTTAATTCCAAAGTTAAAATCATATCAAAAATAAAGTTCATTGAAATTGGTTCATTATTTTGAGAGATTAGGTTTAATCAATCTATTAAATAACAAAAAAAAAAAAATGTGCTTATTATAATTTTGTAGCGAAATACAACTAAAAAAATAAAGAAGATCTAAATACAGTATATCACAATTTACTAACTCGTCGTGATACATTCATTCGAACGCTTCTTTAACATTTCGATGCCTTCTTTGTAAAACGATTTATCTTTGCCCTCAAAATAGACGCAAATATTTTTACCTAGGGCATTTTTTGAGGTCTGCGAACAAGTGGTAGTCACTGAGAGCCAGATCCGGAGAATACGGTGGATGGGGAAACAATTCGAACTTTAATTCATGCAATTTTCCATCGTATCTAAACACTCACTGTGCATTGTCTTGGTGAAACAGCACTTGTTTCGTTTACATTTGGGGCCGTTTTTCGAAACTTCTTCCTTTAAACGCACCAATACGCCATGTAATATTCGCTATTGATGGTCAATTCAAGATTTGCGTTTTTGACGTCTTTCACCGATTCGCCCGAGTGATTGATTATTTGATTCCGGAGTGTAGTGGTGGATCCAACCAACGTTTGACGGTCTCTTTCGAAGGAGCAGAGTCGCTATAACACTTATAAAGCCTTTGCTTTGCTTGAACGGTATTTTTTGTCATCAAAAAACAGTATTTATTCAACATACGAAATTCATTTTATCCATTATTTGAAAATAACTAAAGTAGTATTACTATAACAACGTAACTTGTAACCGAACGGTGAGGTTTTCATAAAATTTTGACAAATTTCGTTTGAAGGTTGGTACTTTTGAAAAATCATATGAGGTGTTTATTAAATGCGCCATCTATGTGTCGGTTTCAGGACTTATTAACCGATGGATTATTTACTATAATGAAGAAGTTCAAACTCTTTAAGATAAAAATGTTTGAAAAATACCCGAAAATGCTTAAATATAACGAAACTTAAAAAGGAAACAAACGTCAATATTAGTTTTTGATACATAAAAGTATCATGATAATATTTCCTACTCAGTAAACTACTTACTGGCATCATAATAAATATTACCAGTTCTACATAGTTGGGATTCCGGACGAACAAAGTCAAGTTAAAAAAATATACAAGATAAACGTAATAGCAGCTAGGATATACATAGATGGACTCTTAAAACTACAAAAAACCGTCATATCTTTTTGCCCAATAGAAAGTAACATAGATTCTTCTTATTATATTTCTAAATATCTGTAGTCCATTAAACATTCAAAATTCACACCATTTTCTTGATAAGCTTAACAATAAAATCCTAAAATCCAAATGAAATACTTCTGCTATTTAGTATAATATCATTATTTACAAATATTATTATTACTTATTCTATTATTTACAAATACTATTATCTTTCTAAAGAAAATACTAACTTTTATAAGGTTTTACATTATAAAGAACAATTTTTCAAACATTAGCTTCATTTATAGACAAAACTCAGCCATGGGCAACCCGCTTTTACGCATTCTAGTAGATATCGGATCGTTAATTTGTTCTTATATGCTTCCAAAAACATTCTCATACACCAACATTTATTTACAAATACGTCGAAGATAATTTGCTCACATTAAAGAGTGAAATTGTAGGGGCCCCATTTGAAACGCGATATTTTAAAACGCGATATTTCAAAACGCGATACGGTACAAAACGCGATATGGATATGGTACAAAACGCGATAGTTTAAAAATTAAAAATTTAAAAATCGATAGGAGTTTAGGATCGGGTATTATCAGGCGGGTGAAGGGGAAATTTAATTTCAGTTTATAGGAATTTAAAAATCGATAGGAGCAGGAGTATAGGACCGGGGGGTCTATTATGAAATTTTCGACATCGCAAATTTTCGACGCTGTCGACCAGTTCGACAACGTCGAATATAGCTATTCTGAGATATTCGACAACGTCGAAAATAACATCAATCACAAATAACATTGGAACGGATCCATTCCAGAGTTAGTTGAGGTCCTAAAATAAATCCGACAATAAATGTAAATTTTAAATTTAAATAAATTTAATTATTTAAATTAGACAAAATTACATATGTTTCACATATAAAATTTAAAATTAACAAACAAAATAAATATGTAAATATATATGACTAAAATTTTATTAACTGTATATTTTCTTATTAAATTTCACGATTTATTAAGTAAAATCTTTTATTTGCGACACCTCAATAGCAGTCGAATAATTTTCGTTTATATCGAAAATAATGCGCGTCGCAATTTCATAATAGAAAAATTTGCGATCTGGTCGAAAAAAAAGCGCGCCGAAAAAATTTCATAATACCTATTTTCGACGATGTCGAAAAAAAAGCGCGCGTCGAAAGTTTCATAATAGACCCCCGGGTTATATCAGGCGCTCCCATCACTTCGCAATGCACATTCTGTGCCATATCGCGGTTTGTACTATATCGCGTTTTGACATATCGCGTTTTAAATTATCGTGTTTTGTACCATATCGCTTTTGTATCATATCGCGTTTTGAAATATCGCGTTTTGTACCATATCGCGTTTTGTATCATATCGCGTTTCGAAATATTTCGTTTTGAAATATTGCGTTTCGAGTGGATCCCAAATTGTAGATATAAGTAAATATATAACTAAAACCATCGAAAATTAACCATCGAAGAATACGAAAATTAAAATTTACTATGTAATTAGAAAACAACAGTAGTATTTTAATTTACTACGTATTACCATTGTTTAATTATGACTTAAGATAATACTACTGCGAATTACAACAACAAATATTTATTTTTTGTTTCTTCTTACACATTGCAAAAGAAGAGCACAACTCGCTTCATGTAAGTCTTAAGAAGAACAAAGATAGACCCAATTAATTCAAAGCAGCTAGAAAGGAGTAAAATCACAATAACTACATACATTAAACTAAAAAAAAAAAATAATTTTAAATTTAAATTGAAAGAAAACAACAACGTGATTTATCTAATTTCCATTTGGAAGTGCACCGATTTGAAGTACTATAGAGTAAGTCTTGTATAGTCCTTGATCGGTAGCTTGTGCTTTTGCGATTGTTGTGATGTCGTAGCGAGTTGCTGCGGAGGCAAGTTTTTTGGTCGGAAGTCCGTGAAAGTGTGTCGGCGACCACATTGTATTTACCTTGAATATGTTGAATGTCTGTCGTAAATTGAGAGACAAAATCTAGATGGTGTGCTGCCTTGAGTTTCACTCCGCTTTAGAGGTAATTCATCTATATAGTAAGCGGTTTGTGGTCGGCAAAACTAGGGAATTCCCAACATTCGACAAAATTGTTTTATTGCTTAGAAGTTTCCAAGCAATTCACGGTCAAATGCGAAATATTTTCTTTCGGCATCTGATAATTTCTTGGAGAAAAACCCAAGAGGTTACCACGAATTATTATTGAGTTGTTGGAAGACCGCGCCTATTGGAGTGTTGAATGGATGCATCAGTGGTGATGCTGTATTTGGTTGCATTTAGTGAATGAGATAAAAGAGCAATGTTTTCTAAGCTGTCCGTGTGTTCTTGAGCTGACGGGATGCTTTTTGACATTCTTCAGGCCAGGAAAAATTTTGAGACGTTTTTGGGACATTCGTCATTTGGACATGGCCTGTAGTTCCGATGTGGCGTAGTACATGGAAATTTCTTTAACGATGCTCCATAGCCATTGTTGATTATGTAGAACAATGGTGATGGTGCACTCAAAAAAAAAAATTTACAAAATTTTTGTAAATATACAGCACACAAAATAATTTATAAATTTAACAATGTCCCTTTCAATTTTATTGTTAATATTTTGTATATTTGACGAAATTTTTATTAAATTTACAAATTTTATTGTATTTTTTTCAATATTTTCAATTTTATGAAAATTTCATTGAATTTATTACAAAAAAATTGTTATTTTTACAATTTATTTTTATAATTTACAAATTTTTTTGTGTGCTGTATATTTACAGAATTTTATATATTTACAGAGTGTGTATCAACACGTGTTGATATTGCGTTGATTGAGAGCTTAGTGGATGTATCAATCAATTTGTGATTTTTCAGATGCACTCAAAGACCGAATTTCTTCAGGAATTAGCGCCGATTGGGCGTTTTACATTAGCGAGGATGAAGGCGTGTTTGAATGAACGTCTTAACTAAATCAGGATTGCGAATTGTTCCGTGGCACGGGATTTGTGGTACGGGATTACACTTAAATCAGCGCCGGTATTAATCAGAAATGTGATTTGATTTGCCGTAGAAATAGGTGGCTATGTTGAGGTTGTCTTAAGTCGGCCGCTGCGATTTTAAGACCTACCGGTTTGGGGAACCGGTATTTGAGGATCCTTTTTGTTGACTTAGCAAAGTGCATGGTTGACTGCATTTTGATGCAGCGCTGCCAAATTTTGTGTGATACCAACATCAGTTGTGTGGTAATTGGTATCTTGGCATTTGTTGATTGTTTTTGCGAACGAATCTTCCTTGTGGTAATGGTGATTGGAACTTTCTCGAACGAGAAGGTGCTTGTCTCCGGGGTGATTGTGAACGAGAATGTTGTCGTTGTGTGCGTGAAATATTTTCTTCCTATCGTTAATTTGGCTATTGCTAGTACTTGTCGCATGCAAATTTAAAAAAACGATTAAAGTAACGGTCGAAAAATTCGAATAATATAAAAAATTTTAATGTAAATTATAATTCCCCGACAGAAATATCCACCGATTTCAAGAATATGCGCCCAGTGAACGACTAATGAACTCATACAGCACAATTAACAAAATGGAGATAGTTGTTATTAATACATACATAATCAAACTTTTATTGCACGAGATTTTTTTATGCATTAGAGTTGATAAACACGAATAATCGAAACTTTATTTTCTTTAACTTATATTTCGTTTGTTCAGGGTTATACAATTTATTTTGTACAAGAAATTATAATTAACAAACTATAGGAATCAATTCAATTTACATTACTTTTTTTTTTTGGTAAAATTAATCTTCTCATTCCAAGCCATAATCACACACTATGCTTTGAATGCTTATTCAAAATCATATGCGAGAGACTGCACAGGCACATACGAAGTTTAGCAGATTTAATTATGTACATGAACAATTTATTACACGACTTAATTTAGTTAGCATCCATAACATAATAAATAAAATTTATTTTTTTTTTATTAACAATAATCAACTTATCACAATTATTGTTTAAGCTGTTTATATTAAAATTTTAATTCACCATTAAAAAATTTAAATGCTTATCTAGCGAAATCTCGAGACTTAATAATCATCGGTTATCAAAAAAAAACGGACACCTCCCCAAAAACAAAAAAAAGTGTTTTTGTGTTCTTTATTTCCCACGCAAATCACTTTTCCGCTATTTCAAAATATTTAATAGAAATAGGAATTACTGTTAAATTATTAAATATAATTTTTTTATGACGGGGAGATCAACCCAAAGTTTATGTCTGGTGAAATCAATTCAACTGAATTGTCTCGTATTTATCAATAGCCGGAGGATCTTGCAAGATGTAATTGATCCTCTCCGCCTGTGTTGCATGGAGTTACAGCACAGTATGCGCAAACTTGTGTTTGTCACTAATGATCTTGTTCGTGTCGACCATGATCTCGGCTGACAGGAAACAACAATTGCGACGGTTTCCTAAAATGGTGATAGCAGCTTCAATTGTTTTGACGTTGCTACTTCCGGTTGGTATTCTGCATGTTGCTGCCGATTATTGTCATCATGAAGTTTGTTTTCATCTTCAAATTTATTCTCCATGATTACCAAGATGAATTGATCTAGCTCTACTTATTTCACACTCTTGGGAGAGAAACTTTAATCCCACTTAAAAAAAATATTTGTAGTTAAGTAGATCAGATAACGAATTTTTAAAAATTGTGTGGGAATGGACATGTATTTCTAAAAAACGTCCAGAGAGATTCTGACGATTTATGAAAATAGTGCGCTTACCACGGATTTTCCACTACTTCACAAAACTCATCGTATTTTTATTTTATACTTATATTAAATTAAAAATAAAACACTTCATGCACTTTTTTTTTTTTTGATAAAAACAATTTTTAAACTTTATTATCACTTTTTGAATAAGTAAAAAAATGTTTTTACCTGCACGGTAAAAACCGTCGTCGAAGGATCACCAGTACCGTGTGAACCAGAAACGACTCACTTTGTAAAATAATAATAAAATATAAATGAAAAACTTTAATTTAATTTTTATACTTTTATACTAATTTAGGTTTTTATTGAAAAGACAATTTTAATAGGTTGATATTTGAACTATCAAATGTGTTCTTCATGCAATAATTTGTTCAAATTAGTTAAAATTCATCATTACGGAATTTCAACATCGAGATGTATGTGTAATGTCTTGACACTATTATGGCGCTCTCTCGGTTTACGACATAAATTGACGTCATGCACGAAAAATGAGAGTAGTAAGAGGCCTGTAGTTTAGGATTAGGCATTGCCTGCAGGATCATCACACACACAGATACATTGAAACACCTTTTTACAATATATGTACAAGTAAATATTGATTGATTGATTGATTGATTGGACTGTAGAACCAAGTGCTAGCCAAGAGTCCCGGATAACGCCGGGCCTATTCCTACAGCCTGTTTACACATAACAATAGGAAGGATAGGAAAGGTATTTTTTTTTTTTTTTTTTTTTTTTTTTTGGGACGGAACGATCCGGTTTCAGACACCTAGCGATCGTACAACACAATTCTAATCTACTTCTAATCTACTAGAGGAAGGATAAAGGCTTAATAGGTTAAATGGATATCGATGGTATTGGTCTTCAACAATTGCTTCTCTAAATCAGCAACCTGAGGAAACAAATTTATTATTTCACGTGCATCTGGAAATTTCCTGTAATATAATTCTACATTAATACTTTTCAGCTACCTAAACAAAATTGATTAATTAGATCAGCCCGGTTACAAATACCTAGGTAAAGCCAATAGTTCATGAACTAATGACAACACAATTCTAATCTACACAACCGGGCAATTAATATTTCAAAGAAATATTATTTCATAACATCTAAAGATTCCTGAAATAAATTCTTAATTAATCTACCGGTTTCCTAAATAATATAAATATTTATTAATTTAATCCTCTACAACTCCACAACTTACATTATAATTTCCTGAAACCATAGTTATTTGAATTATATTAATAATAAATTGAATTATATCAATAATTAATTAATTAATTAATATTAAATTATTAATAATTTCACTCATATAACAATAGGAAGGATAGGAAAGGTTTTTTGAGACGGAACGACCCGGTTTGAGACACCCAACGATCGTACGGCACAACACAATTCTAATCTACTTATATTCTACTAGAGGAAGGATAAAGGCTTAATAGGTGCAGCAACCTGAGAAAAAAATATTATTATTTCACGTGCATGTGGAATTTCCTGAAATATTATTCTACATTAATATTTTTCGGCTTCCGAAACAAAAATTGATTGATTGAATCGGCCTGTTCTGTTTATAAACAAAATCAGCAATTAATATTTCAAAAAAATATTATTATTTCACAAGCATCTGTAGATTTCCTGAAATTTAATTCCAAATTAAAATTTTCCTGCTTCCTTTATTAATTTAACTCCTCAACTTACAATAGAATTTTTGTAAACCATATATGTAGTTATTTGAACTACAATATATGTATTTACAATTACTCTAAAATCCATTAGTATTAGTACCCTTGAATTGAGCAACCACAAAATAGTAAAAAAACAAAAAAAAAACAAAAAACTCAAAAAGTTGCATCGAATAAGTGAGGCATCCCGAAGGTAATGCTTCCTAGAAAACTACTAATGTTTATATTTCAAATAAATTTAGCTGATTTCGTAAAAATTTCAAATGCTTTACTAATTTGCTTACCAAAGAATATTCGATTAATTACCAAGTCAACATAGGACATATTTATCCCATACTCAAAGGAACTTTAACATTCCTCAACCAATCACCATGAAACATGGTATGCAGAATTGGATTGCCACTCCAGCATAATGCTCAATTAAACTAGGTCATCTATCAACAAATGATGGTCAAATTCGGTGTGCGAGCTGTATTTTAACGAAATTTTGGGATTCGGCAATAATGAATGGAATCATGCCGTTATCGGTTAGGAATCATGCCGTTATCTCAAATTTAGTTTGTAGAGCTAGGCTAGGGTTCTAATAAACTAAGAACCCATCAACCTGCATCGGTACCCCAACGCGTCCCTCCGATGAAGCCCCACAGCCCGACAACTCCGAACCAAACCCGGTCACACCCCCACCCCAGTCACTACCAAATCACGCACGCAGAACTTTGTTAAATCTCCACCAAGTTCCGCATACGTGACCCGGCAATAGCCGTAACAGGGAAACGGCCAAGGTCCAATCAGAATGGTCAAACTGCAGAATCCCACCAAAAAGACACGTAAAAATCCCGAAACAGATTTAAAAGAAGTTCTAGAGTTCGATTTTAATTACATAAATTATAAACCAATTATAAACATTATAATAATAAATAATAATAACGCCTATAAATATATGTACACATTATATATCTCTATCTCACACATGAACTTAAATTACATTGGGTGAAGAAAATGAATACAATTATGAGCCCCTGTCGAAGTGCAGAACTGATGGGCCGAACCATATTACATGCCAGTACTATAGGGTGGCATGGAGCTATGCAATGTGCACATGGTTACGAAAACCTATTAGCAGTACGCTCCCGTGACGTGAAAAGCGAACTGCGAGAGAGTTTCGGCCCCAGAACGGATTGCAAAGATTAAATAATAATAAAAAATAAAAATAATAATAATTAAGGGAAACGACGCGTTTATTACTTTTACCTCGGTGCCGGTTTATAAATTTTGAAAAGGGTGAAACCTTAATTAGGTTGAATTATTGAAATCAAATGAGATAACCGCAGTGGACATAATTCAATTCTGAGAAAAATGGGTGATCTAAAGAAAATTTGGTGAATTTGTTGAGAACCATGTCAGCTAGAAAAACTAATCAGCGCTTCCCATCAAGAGGTGGGGACACTTTATAGAATTCTGTATTCTGACCAAATATATTAAGAATTCTAAGGCCAATTAAAATATCCGGAGTGTTAGCTGGATTTTCAACCAATTCCATTTCATTTCAACTGATTGGAATATGTGACCAAACCTAAGTAAGATTCCCGCTTGACGCCGGACCCAACTTCACGCTCTTGTACATAAAACAAGGTAATGTAACAGGAAAGGTGAATTAATTATTATGTAAATTGACCCGGTTTCAGACACCTAAGTAGTCAATAGTTAGTAAATTGTTAGTTGAAATGTAATGTAAGACGGTTAGTACAAGACAACACAATTATTTAATATATTATGGAATAATACCCAGCAATCAGAATCATAAAAATATATTAAATTATCGGAAATATAACTTATACTATTTCCAGTGATCGTTTTTACTATTAGGAATACTAATAAAAAGTGATAAAATATTGAAGTTTGAATAATAAAATTAAAGCAGTTAAATGTAATGATTCGTATTACCTAATTAATCCAACTCAATTATCCTGATAAATATTAAATAAAATTAATTGAATTCAAACTACCAAACAATTAGTACAATATAATAGTACTCGTCACTGCCGTCATCTGAAAATCCAACTAAAATCTAAATATAAAGACTAAAACCACATTTACACCATAGCTCCTTTAATAGTATAATAGTATTTTACTAATAAAGTATTTTTCTCGTTCAGTTTACACCATAGTGGTGTGAACACATTATAATAGTTTATTACTCATAAATTTCATTAAAATTTAAAAAAGAAAGTTACCTTTTATCACAATAAACAAGAAAAATCAGAAGAATGACTAAAATGACATTTCGTATCTAAAAAATATTATATAGTATCGTGCCAATGCCTTCTATACTACTGGCCTTTTACTACTCTCATTTTTCGCACATGACGTCAATTTAAGTCTATACCGAGACTGCGCAATAATAATTTTAGGATATTTACACTAACAAAGCAACTAGAGAAAGCAACAACAACGTCGACTTAGCGTGTCGTCATCATTTGGTCTAAGCGGCCAGTAGTTTAGAAGGCATTGATCGTGCTCACCGCAAACATTATACCAATACTTATTAGATACGTAGAACACTTTAATTGCAAAAAAGTATGTAATAAAGTAGCAAAGTATTTTACTTTGAGTTTACATCGTCATACTTTTATGATACATACTCTTATACTACTGGTATAAACGTGGTATAATTAGAATCAAAATTATAATTTCAGGAACTTCAACTCTTTCTAAATACTAAACAAGTAAAACATTAAATCATATATTTACAATTATTAATAAGTAACAAAAAAGTTTCACTTTTTCCGAATAAAACCTGTCAATATATAATATAATATAATTCAGTGATAATTAGTTCAACTTTTAAATAAATGGTGATAAATATAAATAAACTTAGATCTCGGCATAATTAAGACTTAAACCAGAATTATTTTCCCCAGCAAAACAAATTTTGAATCAAACCATAATTAAAACCACTATGCAGGCCTGCACACAAAATCTTGATTAGTTAATTTAAAATAATGTTAAAGTAGACATGACATGAAATTTACCCTAAACCGAAAAGAAAATAAATTGGTAAAGTTAAATAATTGGTTAGTAAACAAATTTATAAATACAATACTAAAGTTATGTCTTAATGATTAATCAATTACCCAAAGCCGTGACAATTCGCGATGAAATCTCAAGTTCTTTTTTTTTTAATAAAACCTGAAAATACTATCGATTATCATTTCGCTGTCTATGTCAAAATATATAAATATAATATAAAAATAATAATAATAATAATAATAATAATAGCAACAAGACACAATATACTTTACAAGGATAACAATTACGGACTTGTTACTGTAAAGTAAAGGTTCTACAAATTTTATTTTATTTTATTTCCATACTTAACGCATGCCTATCATGCTTAGTTTCGTTTTTTACGAACATATTCTCTTCATTTACACACAATACTATGATAAAGTCGAACGAGAATTGTGTGTGGGTGTGTGTTCCACAATATAACCTGCAGAATGCATCCGTGCCAGTCACACACACACACGACACAAACAAATCAACAAAACTTTTAAGAAGGATATCAAATACACGTACAAACAAAAACACAAAATTAAGAAATCCTCTCCCGCTCAAACCATATGCGACTACCACACTATGAACATGAAAATGTTAGCTAATTACGAGTAGTAAGTATACTGGTGCATACAATATCTTAAATTTTGTGGAATAAAAATTATGTAATACAAAAATATGTATTAAAACAATGAAAAAAATGATAAAACACTTAGCTGGAGCATCCTTTGAAATCCAAAAAGTCCTATACATATTGAAAAATTACACACAATGTGTACGATGCACTTAAACAACAGTATTAAAATACATATAAACGAAATTGTTATATACATATTCTACGCCATTGCAAGCGCATCACACACAAATTACTATAACTATTCAATATGTATTTTCATATACTATGCTTTTCATTATACTTAAAACACAAATTATTATTAATATTATTATTATTTGTTTATGTGTGCACATATATTAATAATTAATTAATTAATTTAAACACATTTTAAATTATTTACCTATTTATATAGAGGAGAGACAAAAAAACACGTCTTTCCTCTACGACGTTCAATCGCCGACCCACAATATATGTACAAGTAAATATGTATATAAAAGACAACGTAGGTTACAAAATTACCAAAATCAGAAAAAACGAAAAATAATCGTCGATCATCAAACATGTTTACCCGCAAAAACAATACAAAAATTGTTAACGAGTCTAGAGCAAAACTGCTGCAGCCCTATTCCTGAATACGATACGAAAACGAAAGTATAAGATTCCTATTCAATTTTAAATAAGAATCGTACGAATCTGATTCAATTCAAATATGAATTTTGTATTTTCGTTTTCGTATCGTATTCCGGAATAGGGGGGCTAATTGAAAAAACCTTTGTCGCCCAAAAAATACTCGCAATAACCCACTACATGAAAATAGTACTAGTATTCGACGCCTTTATGTGTTATAAAATATTACCTAGCGTTTATATATTTAAATTTTTGTAATAAAAATTATGTTTTAATATGTAATAATAAAATATGTATTAAAACAAGGAAAAAATGAAAAAACACTTATCGTGAGCATCCCTTGGAATCAAAAAAAGTTCTACATATGTATTTAAAATTTACATACAATGCGTATGATGCATTCAAACAACGGTATCAAAATATATATAAACGAAATCCCATTTCCTGCCTGCCATGTGCGGGTTGATACGATAGTTCGATCTGTGATCACAATGAAGTGATATAGTAATAAATGTTTAGTTTTCTAGAAGAGACTGAGAATTAAAAAAACCATGTTTCAATTTTTGATATTGATGATTTTGTAAAAAAAAAAGTATTATTTAAAAATTTCATAGAATTACCTATTATATTGTACACGACTATAACTTACTCAAATTTATTTTATATAATATGTTAATTAAATGTTTTTCTTTATTGATTTTAGTATAACAATAACACACCTCGGTTAAAACCAGAAGCAGCAGCATTTAATCCATTTTTATCATAGAAAATAAATTATAAATATAAATAAATTTATAAATTATTATTTTTTTTTATATATTTTATAAAATAGTTACTTATTATTAAAAGCAAAAATAAACGAGTCAAAACTAAAATATTAAAATTGCAGAATTAAAGTGCGTACATACAAAAAGCTCAGAATGGGTTGTGGTATAATTAATATGAAGCATTTTCCGTACAATTTTGATGTTCATTGTTCATCTTACAATTGGGTGGTGCTCATTCTTGGATATGTGGTCAAAATGTCAAATCAACACTAGTATATAACATAAATTTTTGTATAAATCAATCGTCAAACTTATGTTGTTTTTAATACCTAATAACAGTTAAAACTGAGTTGTAAACTTAATTTTTGGAAGAATGATACGTTTCTTCCACGCCGATAATCTTATGTGTTTCGATATTTGTCACATACTATGGCGCCGCTATGAACGAAGTCTAAAATATAGCGTCGAAAAATAACTAATTGGTCCATGTAGTATTTTTTAAGTAAGGAATTTTATTTTTGACCATTTTGTTTATACGTGCGTATACATGATTGCACTTAATAAACACATTTTATTAAACACTTGTTTTTCTATTTCGCAAAAAAAAAAGAAAATCCGAAATAGAAAAACAAGTGTTTAATAAAATGTGTTTATTATATTGTATAAGCGTGTTTCTGCAAGTGCCTACGGCAAATAGTGTAAAAGATATACATAATTAATTAGAGAGTATGAAATGTTATAGAATTGTGCTGGACACTGAATCGAGCCTGAATATTCATAATGGTCAATGATCTTCAATAAATTCATGAAACCTCAACAAATTCTACTATTCATTCTTATTAATTTTGTTTCAATATTTTATTTTTAAATTTATTATTAACATTTTAAGTCAATTACATTACATGTGCATGCGTGCTGTGCATTTTAATAAAAATAAATTCAGTTTAAATACAATACATACACATATTCAAATTTTTAATTTGTAATTAATATCTTAATTAAATAAAACCATTCAGTTTTAAATAAAATAAATAATAATTATTTTTAAATTATAAATCCAAAAAATATTGATAAAAATATAAATAAATAAAATGCCTTATTTTTTGTATATAAACATTTAAATTTAATTAACTAAAATTAGTATACAATATTATTAAAAATAATCAAATAGGATATAACACATCACTTGAAAAGTTCCCGGTCTAACAAAGAAAACACAATATTGTTTGGAAAAAATACATTTTATTCATCAACATAATTTCCTTCTAAAGCGGTACAATCAGTCCAATGTTTATAACATTTCGATGACTTTTTGTTGTAGAACGATTTATCTTTGTCTTCAAAATAAGCTTCAATTTCGGCAATCACTTCTTCATTGGAGCCAAATCTCTTTTCTTGGAGCTTTTTTTAAGGTATGCAAACAAGTAATAATCGCTGCCGCATAAAAAAAATCTTTTTTATTGTACTTAAACAGCTCCAAACAGGACAGAGAATCATCGACGCGCTGTCGTTTTTGATCCATTGTGGGCAAACGCGGTGCCCATTGCGAACACAGCTTTCTCATGGACAAATGTTCGTGCAAAATATGATCAACACGTTCCATTGATATTTTTACAATGTCAGCTGTCTCGCGCAACTTCATTTTACGATGTTTCAAAACAATTTCGTGGATTTTTTGTATCGTTTTCTAGAGAGAGTCACATCCTCATTTGGGCGTCCAGAGCGTGGTGCATCATCGGTGGTTGTACGACCACGTTTAGATTCAGCATACCAGTCTATGATGGTTGATTTTCCTGGTGCTGAGTCCGGATAACACTTATCAAGCCACTGCTTTGCTTGAACGGTATTTTTCCCTATCAAAAAACAGTGTTTAATCAACACACGAAACTCGTTTGTTTTCCATTTTTTTGAAATGATCAAAAAAAAAGTGTCACTAAAACAACTCTGACTTGTAAACTAACTGTTGGATTGTTATACAATTTTGACAGGTTTTAAAATTATGGCAGACCGGTAACTTTTCAGGCGATGTAATATGTAATATTGTGAATTGAGCCATGAAACAGCAGAAAAATATTCAACAAAAATACATGGAGTAATTAAAATGGGTTTCCAAGAGATGCCACATACACATCTAACTAAAGACGATTCGTGCGTAAATTTGTTTTCCCTCGCCACATAAGAGACAAAAATACAGACGATTTTTACAACAACAATTCTTTATATTTTTGTTTTGAAGTATCAAAAATCAACGAAGTGAGTTTAAAAACACAACAGAGAAAAAAATCGTTTACAATTTTTGGTGAGTTCTTAATTCGTTTTTAGATTTTTGGAGTTCTTTTACGTGTAAAAAACCTATACCATTCAGAACAAAAATCGTTTCTAGAAACGTCTAAATAGAAAATTGATTATTTTTCAATTAAAATTATGAAATAAATTAGCAGCCAAAATAATAAACAAATTTATTATTTTGGCTGCTAATTTGAGATAATTTACAAATTATCTTATTAATTTAAGCCAAAAATGTGCTGTAATTAATTCATAAATGCCAAATCTGTTTTTAGAAGTCGTCCGTAGATATGTGTATGTGGCTTCGCTTTTACAATACATACTTGGACTGCTTTTTTTACCTTAATTTGTATCGTTTCCTGTGAAGTCTTGATTGCGATAGACACAGATTAAATTATAAAGTTGTGTACCTGAGCCATTTAAACTGAAACCTATATTTTTTGACGAAATATTTTCTTGTATTTCATTACTCTATTTTACAATACATACAAGTATATCCGCTTTGGTATACCTTAACAAAATAAATATTTTTAAAAGAAAAGAAACATACTAACGATGATGGTGTATCTATAATAATTATTCAAAGTTAAATATATTTTTATTTACATTTAATGCTTTAAAAATGATATGTTTAGATAGATGTGGAAGTATTATAATTTTTAGTTTACTTTAATGTTTAATTTTTTTTAAAAATATTTCATGATTTAAGTATATAAAAGGCCTATTTTTAAATTCAACCCGAGTGGTGCTAGCACAATTTAACTTTGTCCTACTAAAAAGCAACTATTGATAATAGATACAGACCAATTATACATAGCTCTGCTCTGTGTGAATTAAGAAATAGGCCCCAAATTTCAGTTATATTTTAAATAAATAGGTACTACAAAAAATTTAATAATTTCTTATTTAATCATTATTCAATATTGTTCTATTTTTTAATAATTTTATTATTTAATTAATTATTATTACTATTATTATTATTATTATTGTTAATCATTATTAAAAAATTAAGCAGAATTAAAATTATAGCAACAACTTAAATGGTAAATAAAGCAACTGTAATACAAATAATTTAGTTGGGTTTGATTGTTTTCTAATCTTGAAAGTAGTTTAATTAATGATTTATCGTTTTCCGAGGAATTTACAGTGGTACACAGAAGATTTAAATAATCAATAATATTACTATCGATACATCGTTTTGCGAATTTTATCAGACCCACGACAGGTTGTGTCTACCTCTATGTCCACTAGACTCAACGTATTTCATAGACATAGTTTGTGTAACTGAGGTACATTTAACCCTAATGTGAGTGCCTTGGGTGCCCGGGTACCCTTTACTTTTAGACATCTATTTTTGTATGTTTTACTTCCAATAAAACTTTAAATTTTATGAGAACTTCTAGTTCAATTGGTAGATTACGATCATATTTAAAATTGAGAAATGTTACAACTTGGACAAACGTGGAAAAAATAAGTTTCCATACAAAATGCATGTAGGTACTAATCACTCAAATTAAGTAATTTTGTCTTCACTCACATGAGGGTTAATCCTGATTGATTGGAAGTCTGCGGGAAGCTTTAAGGTAGACCGGGCGCCACCGTACCCACGATTCACATTTAACAAACTTAACGAATAAGAAAGAAACATTTCTGATGAGAATGCTATAGCCAATAGATAGTTAGTTCATTATCAAAAAACAGCATAATTTATCATCTACAAATATATCTACAAATATATTGGCTTCCTCATCCATCGGCGCGTGAAGCATCATATCATCGATTTCCGCCCTATCAACATGCGGATATGCACGGTCAGACTTCGCACTAAGAAATTTAACATCACGATCGTTAATGTGCATGCATCCACCAAAGATAAATCAGATGACATCAAAGATCTTTTCTTTATCGAACTGGAGGAAGTCATCAATAACATACCGCACCGCGACATTAAAATCATCGTGGGCGACTTTAATGCAAAAATCTGTAGGAGTACAGAAAATAAATCGCACGTCGGTCCTAACAGCCTGCACCTAACTAGTAATAACAACGGCCAACGAGTCACCGACCTGGCAATAACGTACAACTTAGTTGTATCAAGTACGTTTTTCCCACATCAGATAATCCACAAAGTAACGTGGAGATCGAATGATGAGAGAACGGAAAATCAAATCGATCACATCATGGTGTCTAAGAGACACTCCACCAGCATATTTGACGTTAGATCTTACAGAGGTGCAGACATGGGCAGCGATCATATGCTTGTCATATTTAAATATAAGTGCAAACTGTCATCTACGTTTAACAGACAAGCACAAAAGACCGTTCGATGGAATATCGATGCTCTAAAAGACCAAGCGTCACTGCAGAGTTACCAATCAGTTGTCACTAATTATTTAGACCGGCCCCATAACAATGAGGAAGCTCCTCCTAACATCCAGGAGCAGTGGCACGCTATACAGCCAGCAATAACTACCGCGGTGCTAAATACCATCGGAAGAAGACCTCCGAGGCCCCACAATGATTGGTTCGATGACCAATGCCGTAGGGTCATCGAAAATAAACGAACGATTCGTGAAAAATGGTTGGCTCGCAACACTAGAAGCACTCTAGCAGAATATCCCCGCGCTAGGAAAGCCACGACTAAATACCCTCGACAAAAGAAGCGCGAACATATGAGATTATGCATCGAAAACATCAGCTTCCAAGCGGAACTAGAAAACTCAAGGGACTGTTTTGCCAACGCCAGGAATCTCACTAAAGACTTCCACCCAAGAAGTACAGCCATCAAAGACGGGAATGGAGAGTTGAGAACAAACGTGGCTGATGTTCTCTCAGTATGGCAAACCTACTTTCAAAATCTGCTAAATCGTAATGACGACGTTACCCCCATTAGAGCAATAGCTCCTCCAGGTGAAGAGGTCTTTGTCGAATATCCCACAGTGGAGGAAGTAGACGTAGCTATCAGTCGATTGAAAAACGGAAAGGCACCTGGTCTCGATGGAATCCCCGCAGAATTGATTAAAATCGGAGGCGCTACTCTTGCAACAAGTCTATACGATCTCGTCGTCTGTATTTGGGACCAAGAAGAGCTGCCTGAGAATTGGAAGACCGCGCTCATATGTCCGTTGCATAAAAAAAGGGCCAGCGGCTTAAATGTGAAATCGTGGCATAGCTCTATCGAACGTTGCTTGCTAAGTGTTGGCTAATGTTGTACTTGCCAGACTCATCCCTTTCGCCGAAAACATTATTGGCGACTGTCAATGTGGTTTTCGACCCAACCGATCAACCACGAACCAGTGTTTCTCCATGAGGATGATCTTGGTAAAATGTTGGGAGTGCAACATAACCATACATCAACTATATATAGACTTCCGACTGGTATATGACAGTATAAACCGCGACAACCTATGGGCCTTGCTCATATGCCTAGGAATCCCAGAGAAACTCGTTTCGCTGTGTAAATTAACAACGTCTGGGTCTGTATGTGGAATCGTAATTGAAGGAACCTGTGTCAGACTCCTTTGAAATATGTAACATCTGGCGTTCGACAGGGTGATATACTCGCGCCTTTGCTGTTCAATTTGGCGCTTGAGTACGTAGTGAGAAAAAGCAACATCGAAACTTCGCGCTGTAATTTCTTGGATATGAAGAAGATATCTTGGATATGCATTGGTATATTTTGGATATACCAAATATCTAGCAACACCCAGGAACATCTCTATGGCAAATCTCGGAATTGGCGACCACAATTTTGATGGTGTCGAAAACTTTAAATACCTCTGGTCAGTTATAACATCACTGAATGTGAAATGCAGGCAGAAATAAAAGCCCGGATCGCTGCCGGACAACGAGTTTTCTACGCCCAATCAAGATTATTGCGATCGAAACATCTATCGCAGTCGTGCAAGCTCACACTTTATTAAGCACTAATAAGACCTGTGCTGACTTTCGGAAGCGAGAGCTGGACCATGACCTCTAACAATTGTAGATTGTTATCTACATTCGAAAGGAAGGTCCTCCGTTCAATTTTTGGTCCAATTAAAGTTGCGAACAACGAATATCGGATTCGTATGAATCACGAAATAAAGCAACTCCTCGGAGGCAGCGATATCATCGGATTCATTAAATCCAATCGAGTGAGATGGCTCGGCCACGTTACAAGGTCCCCACAACAACGGATGATAAATAAAGTGTTTCACCAACAACCAGCCGGAGTACGTCTTAGAGGAAGACCCCGACTACGCTGGATGTCGAAACTGGAGGACGAGAGCAATGGATCGGGATGGGTGGAGGGCCATTGTGCGGGCGGCGAATTCCCTTCATGTGAAAGCCAGAGAGAGAGAGAGAAATATATTGTAGATAGACGGAAACCATGCAATTCTCTAAAATTTAGATAATCAAATATAATTCATAATTAATAAAACAACTAAGCTGGAATCTGAAACATAAGATAAGATACGGTATAAGATGATGTTGACAACGCAGAATGAATTACTCGAGCATATGCATACTACCGTTGCTAAATTCGATGCGAGGATGTCTAATACTACAGAATATGGATTTGTTAAATTTTTTAACATGAGGAAACCTACTTGAGTGAACTGTCGTTTTCCCACATTACAACTCGGTATTCCTCCTCACCACTTTCATTGATTGGCGACACTTTCATTGATTATCTTTCTTCCACTCACCATAAACATAAGGAGAATCTTACGAGTTTTGCTTGTGAAATTAAAGAATTTCACGAACTAAATGCTCGTGGTCCCGTACATTGCAAGATATTTCTTCGTACAATGTTTCAGCACCCATACAGAGAATTCGACATTTAACTTCACAAATGTTAAATTTTATAGAAAGAACTCGCGATCATAAAATATAAACTACATTTTGTAAGTGAAAAATAATCTACAATTTAAGTTCATTACAAATAATTATAAAATTGAGATTTTGTTTGTTTGGCGTAGTGCAACCACGATTGGGAGTAATTGCGATAATTGTTGTGTCTGTCCACTCCACGGTATTAGAGGGCAGGGGGTCTATTATGAAACTTTCGACGCGCGCTTTTTTTTCGACATCGTCGAAAATAGGTATTATGAAATATTTTCGGCGCGCTTTATTTTCGACCTGTATAGGAACCATGCGTAGATTTTAGCGAAAAAAAATTCGATATAATTTCTTGTAGTTGCTAGAAAAACGCACATGTAATTTTCTATATTTTTTTATTGAAGCAAACGCACGTGCAAATTTAATTCATTTTCTTATGTTTACAAATAACTTGACACTTCAGCGAGATTTCTATCTAATTTTTTTTGTGTTTTAGTTCAACTCTTAAAGAATAAATGTTGACTTCATTTTAGCCAAACAATTACATTTTGGATTTGGACATCCACCATCATATATTATACATATAAATATTTAGATAAGGTCAACAAAATGAGTGTTGCTGTGCCGATTGGTGTTCTGTATTACGAAATACGTAATCATATAAGGGCTTAATGGAGGATGCGAGATAGTTTAAACTCTTTTGTTGTGTATATTTTAAAACGTTTTGAAATTGTTAGCTAGTTTCTAATATTAAAATTCTCAAATAAATTGTTTCAATATTATTACATTATTACATATATATATTACATTATTACATATATATGTACAAGCAATTTTTTAAAGCTAATTTTCTGTTTAAAAAATAAAATAAAATAAAAGAATCGAGAAAAAAACTTTTATTTATTTTAGATAAAAAAATTTTACTTCAAAATAACGAAATTATTTTTATATGTACCCTTCATATGTACTGATAAAATTTTGTCTAAATTTATTGAGTTTTTCTGTTGGTTGCATGCTCAAAAATTGTATAGCAGTTTGGTTGCAATCAACTATTTTTATTTAATCGAAAAAAAATATATCTAGTTTTTTTTCGCTAAAATCTGCGCATGGTTCCTATACAGATCGCAAATTTTTCTATTATGAAATTGCGACGCGCATTATTTTCGATATAAACGAAAATTATTCGACTGCTATTGAGGTGTCGCAAATAAAAGATTTTACTTAATAAATCGTGAAATTTAATAAGAAAATATACAGTTAATAAAATTTTAGTCATATATATTTACATATTTATTTTGTTTGTTAATTTTAAATTTTATATGTGAAACATATATGTAATTTTGTTTAATTTAAATAATTAAATTTATTTAAATTTAAAATTTACATTTATTGTCGGATTTATTTTAGGACCTCAACTAACTCGGAGCAATTCCAAATATTAGTGGAATTATGGAATGGATCCGTTCCAATGTTATTTGTGATTGATGTTATTTTCGACGTTGTCGAATATCTCAGAATAGCTATATTCGACGTTGTCGAACTGGTCGACAGCGTCAAAAATTTGCGATGTCGAAAATTTCATAATAGACCCCCTGTTTATAACTGCTGAAGTAGTAATAAATATATAAATAATATTGTTTTCACTTAAAATTTTTTTCGTTTTAAAAAAAAAATGTTTTACTAGAAAATGGAAGAAATATTGAATTTTTCTGCATTTTGTACTATAATACTAGTTTAAATAAATTTTAGATATCAAGTTATTAATTACTTTTATTATTTAATTTTTTTATATATATTTTGATTTTTATAATGTTAAGGCCCTTTACAGTGATTTAACGGTTAACTTAACTTTTACAAATTAAATCTAAAATTATTAGTAAGGGCTAGCCTTTTGTATAATTTGTAATAACTGGTGTTGCCTTACTTGGACTTGCAGATGCCTATGGAAAATTTATTTTTCTCGATGTTGGTTGCAATGGTCCTATTAGTGATGGTGGGGTTTTACAACGGTTGGATTTTATGTACATTTTACAACAACTCGATAAATACTTACCACCAAAACAAATGGTCGGAAATTCGAGAATGATGTCGTATATGTTTATTAAGGAAAATGTCTTTCCGTTATCAGATAATATGATGGTGCCATATTATTTTACAACGACAGAAGAACCCAAAATAATATTTAATGGAAGATTAAGTCGGACTCGCTAGAATATTGAACGAGCATTTGGAATACTAACACCCCGATTCTAACGTATAGTCACAGACGTATTTTCAGTCTTAGCGAAAACTTTTGTCTTAACGAAGACTAGACACTTTAAATTCGTATTCTGCACTTAGTCTTATTTGTCGGTAGTCTTAAAAAATTGTCTTCGTTAATATCAGCGAAATAGGTGGTCTTAGGAATCATAATTTTGACATTTAAACAAAAACAATAATTATATGTATTTGACTATAAAAACCGGAAAAAATATTCAAAATACAATATTATGTACTCTCTCAGCATATATATAACATAAATTTGAGTTTTTTTTAACAATTTCGAATTGAACTGTCGCTTTTCGTTCATAAATTTGAAACAATATGGTAAAAATTTGGTTTCGACAGCTCTACAAAAGTCTTTGGAGAGTTTCTAATATATTATTTAAGACTACTGTCTTCAGAATTTCAATGAAGACTTTAGTCTTAAAAAATAAAGTCTTAACAAGAAAGTCTTAGCTAAGATAGTCTTAGTAGTCTTATCGTCAGAATCGGGGGGTAAGGAAACGTTTTAAAAATTTTCAAAACCCAAGTAATTCACACCAGGATAAAGTAATAAAGATTGTACAGTGTTGTTGCGTTTTTCATAATTTTTTAACATCGAGAAGCGAAACAACAAAATCAATCGGATTCAATTACCAACTTCACCACAACAAAATACCACGATGGACATGCTAGATAGATAGGTTAAACTCAAAATCAGGCGAAACCGTTAGAAAACAACTAACCGAATACTTTATTAATGAAGGTTTGATAAAAAATTTAAAAAAATGTAAAGAAATAAAAATAAATTTATTTAAAAAGTAAAATGGTGCTTTTAAACTCAAATGTTTCCAATATTTCCTTATTGTTAGAGCCTATTTTGTCCGCTTACATGTATGTATATAAAGGCTGAACTATAAACCGTAAGTATCAATTGTATTGAAAAATAATATACTTACGGAATTGTTAAACCAAATTTCCATGCTAAATTTTTGGTGGATAGGTAAAATACAAAAAGCAACTAAAATTGATTAAAGTAAATAAAAAACAAATTTAAATATTTACTTGTTAACAACTATATTTATAAATATTTATACATTTTAAACATCTTCAGTACTATCTGTAAAAACTCCTTCTGCAGCTAATTGTAATATATTTTTGTTAAATGGCAATTTAAATGGACTCCATTCCAAAAGTATGTTTTCCAAAATAATGGGTTTATTATCAATGGATTCTGCTGAAAATGTGGTCGAATTGGAACAGGGAGTAACTGTATCGGTTAGGTGATGAGGAAGCGATAATGAAGTTTTTTGTGGATTTATGGAAGTTGATAAGGAATTTTGGTTAGGGTATTTTATCTGAATAGCTTGTTATTCTTTTTCTGGGTATGGAAGTGAATGGGACGAGTTAAGTATTGTAGGTGAGGCTATGTTTAAATATCTCTGACTATTCGATGACGAACGGAAACGAGATTCGGTGAAATAAGGTATGTGTTTGTTTTACGGATTATGGAATGTGTTACGACTACATGTGCGTAACTACCTCTTTATATATTTTATTCCCCACGGTTGGTGTTACTGCTTAACCGATTGGGTGGTTTGTGTCTTTGTTTTCCGGTATTGAGTGTTTTGGTTTTAGTAGACCCTTTTTGTTCTGTAATAGTACGACGATAAGAAGAAATAAAAATTGAGAGCGAGACCAATATGCATCGAGTGTGTGCAAAGTAAAACGGTCTACAAAAATGTTTTTTCTTATATGCTTCTCGTTTATATCAATGCGATTTGATGTAAACGAAAAACAGAGAAGAAAAAAAGATTCTTCTAGAACGTTTCGCGCGTCGTTATTTCGATGCGAGAATTTGTTTTTTTGGTTAGTCCTGTTCGGAATTTTATTTAGAAAAAACATTAAAATTAATAAAGTCGAGAGTAGAATATTAAAAGTAAAAATCAGTTTTGATGATTGTTTTGGGATGTAAAAATAAAAAGTCTTGGCTTGATTTTTGTTTCATATAGAATCAAGTTTGGAATTTGGTAAAAGCCGAATGTTGTTTTAAAGTATAATAAGTAGTAATATAATCAAGTTTGGTTTATAATATACAAATAAAGAATTGCACATTTTTGTGAATAATAATTTAAGTTTCAAGTAATAAATTGTTTGTGTTGCCCAAATAGGGGTAGTACGGTTGGCAAATACCTTGTTAATTTCATAAAAGTTTGGTTCGTGATAATAAAATCAGTTTTATCCAAAATCTACTTAACTTAATCAGTCTGTATCCATAAACATTTGTTTTGATTTTATTAAATGAGTTAATCCGAGTTGTGGGAATATATTTTTGGGAACGACGATATCTTTCATGGAAAGAAAATAGTTCTTTAAATGCTTCACTGTTTGGATGTGTCAATTGATGTCGAAGATATAAAATGAAAATACCGTTGGTAGTCAAATCGCCACTTCGCATACAAAATTTTGTAAAATATTGCAAATTTTGTAAAATATTGGTGGCGTAGTGTAGGGTATCGGCAAATTTGGATGCCGCGACTGTAAATTATCGTAAGTCTCATAGTGGATTGTGGTTGGTATTGCAGTGGGCTCAGTGTATTAGTCCGCCACATTAGCGGCGTATTTGGTTACGGCAGCGACATAAAATCAACATTTACGGGTGGCCAACCACGTGGCCTTTCAATTGTTCATCAGTGAAAGGCACCGCATGGTACAGGTGGTCAATCGGCCATTTGTAATTTTTATCGGTAATCCTTTTATCCAAGGCCGGAACAGATTTTTTTTTGTAAAGGCGAGACAACGCCCAGCTTATTTTGGCGGCCAGTCGAGGCCAAATGCTTGACGGCACCGCAAGACCTCAACCAGTTTATTAATTTTGGTATTGGGGAGAGGCCCCGCAACTAACTGAAGCCAACCGGCTATTCGTTTATTTGGGAGCAGGGAACGGCATAACCCAGCCGCAACGGTCCGGGGCGGCGACCCTGTGGCATGACAACCGTCCAAGTTCACACCAATAAATTTTTTGATTAGTTAAGATACGATTTCATTTTTGTTTTTATTTTTATATATATTTATTTTAAATTTTGAAAATTTTTGTAATCGAGCGCCGGATAACGGTCGACAGTCGCGCGCTCGGTGTATGTTGGTCTCGTTCTCGTTCCCTCCTTGCTGTTCTTGTTGGAAAGTTGTGTTTTCTTTTTTATTTTTTGTCTAAATTTATATAAAAAAATGAATTATTAAATTTCCGGGTTTGGTGTGATGAGGGGGGAATTCCCATTCTGTGTCGGTGTTATATTTCGCGGTCCCTTGGTGTCCGCATCCTAATTCGAAACCGGTGTTTACCACCGTTTGAGTTCGATTGGATGCGCACATCAAGGCACCTCACCCAGTTATAATTATTGCTGGTCGTTCCTCAGGTTCCGGCCGACAAATTTCGGCGGAACTCGGGTTTATTATTATTATTTGCGTTTTTTTATTGTTTTTTAAAATCTCTACGCGGTGTAAGCCAGGAGCCATGCAAGCCTCAACCCCCACGACCCATAGCACTTCTCACTGAGTTGTAGCCGGCAAAAATCACCGTGGAGGCATCTGCATGCGCTTAGTGAAATCTGCAGGATAGTAGCCAGCCATCCTGTAACAGTGGCGCCCATTTTAATTTTTATTTTATTTATGATTTGTAGCTTCACTTCCTTTGTCGTGCGCGTCCAGTGCCGAAACCAGTGCTTCGCACTGTTTGAATTCGCATGGACGCGCACACCAAAGCCAGTCTCCCGGTTGGCATTCCTCATCTGCGATCGCAACCAGCACGGGCTGTTTGATTGCGCGTAGATGGGAGTGTCATACCCCTATTCTTTGGACATCCGATTTCCGAGCTCCATCTCATTTCCACTATGTTGTGTCCGATTGTGGTGAAGCTCGGATGTCATTTGTCCGGGGATTAGTTTTAGTTTCATTTTTCTTTTCCGCGAAATTTCTCGACCGAAATTTGAGGAACATAACAACAATTTTTATTATTATTATTTTTTTTAGTTTTGATTATTTAGCTGACATGGTGAGTGGGATCTCCCTCTCCCTCATCATATCATCCGTATTGTTGATTTTATATAAATTTATATTTGATATGTTTATTTGATATTTCCATATTTTTTTGATTTTGATTTTGTCGATCTATGGGTTGCATTGGAACCCTCGGGTATTAGTACTTCATTTTATATTTTTTTGCTTATCATTTTTTTGGATTTATTATTCAGCTTGCATACCGTTGGGTGTGTTGGTAGTTTGAATATTATATTTCTTTTTGTATCGTTTGTATTCATTTTCAACGTGTAATCACCCGCTTTGCGTTGCTAACTGGACCTACGATCCCGATCACGAAGATAATTAAAACAGGTTAGTCCCGCAAGGTGATTACGTACAGAAAAAAAATGTTATCTTCACAGACACTGTATGACGGTATTGTATAGCGCGGCTAATGCTCTGGGTCATTGGGTGGGTCGTTTACAGGCTGTATAAGATCTGGAATAACCGTCAAGTAATAATCGAAAAGAATATGGTGGTTATAGAAAAAAAAGGGGGAAAAAAATGAACCAAATGAGTTGCAACACCTCCAATCCAAATGGATTCTGGAATCTGGTTTACATGACACTCTACCCCAAAATGGTGACTAATTAGACAATCATATTAATTAGCACAAAACACAAAAAAAAAAAAAATATAGAACCAAAATAAATTTAAGCAAAGCGTAAATATTAATAATAATAGAGAAAAACAAATGAAATTTTGAGATATATTATTATTACATTTATTAAATTTATTCATAAATTCCCAAAAATAAAATAACCGATTATGATTGACATAACCCAAAGATAAATTAAAGGTAACAAAAAAAATATAAAATTATACCCAACATTTACAACTAAAAGAAGAAATACGATTGATATTTTATTCGCAGTATTTAGTTAAAATGCAAGTGAGAAAAAAAAAATACACCGAATATCGTATAGATATCACTCGTAATAAGGAAATCAAACATACTTAATTATTTGAAAAGAAACTTACCACCGGTAACCAAAAGTCCCTGAAGAAGCGCTTCTGCAAGTTATTTGATAAACCCGTAAATTATATTAAAAAAAAATGTGTTTTCCTCGAGCTCGAATTACGATTGATTTCCCCGAATTAACTAAATGATGGAATGATATATTTATAAACTAGAATTAGAAATTAATAGTTTACTAAATTTTATAAAATTATACTAAAATAGGGAAAAAAACAAATAATTAACTAAGATCTTAATAATAACATAATAGAGCAAAAAACTAACCGAACATCACAAAAATTTGGCTTTACCGTTAACGTTAGAGTTTCATATCACGAACAAAACTTACGCACGTTTTTAGTGATTGAACAGCAAATTAACTAATTAATTTAAATGCAAAATTAAATATATATTTTTTTCCCTTTTTTTACGAATTCAGAAAGATTCTACTATTACACTACACTGGTAAGAACCCAAACTATCAGCGCACGTTTCCTTTAAATAACGGATGCAGCACACAATATCCCATATAACGGTTGCATATAAATTCTAGATGCCTCGTCCGTTTCCCTTCTTTATATTTTGTTTTTCAAATTCCGTGGAATCTGTTTGATTCCTAATGAAATCAATAGCGAGATAATAAAAAGGAAAAAAACTCAATTAATTTCCACTCAAAGATAGTACGACAGGAATTTGGATAAAAGCACAGTTTTATTACAAGGAATACTAAACACAGTAGTAATTTACACATACCTCTCGAACAATACAAATGCGTTTTCAGCACAATGTCGTCCACGCAATATCGGTAGAACGACCACAAGGTTAAAGCACAAGCCACCGCCCTTTGCCTTTTTTTTTATTTATAGCGTGCTCAAATCACTCTTAGAATTTTTTTTTTCTGTTTTTAAACTTTTATATCCGCACCAGAATTATTAACTTTTATATTAAATTGCACTTTACACAATTAATTTTTTTAAATGAAACGTATACTGTACTCGGCTTAATATTCAGATATTTTTAAGCTGAATGTTTCAATTCGAATAAAAAAATATTACCAAATTTAACCACCGCTAGATTTGTATTCGATGATGGTGTGTGTTGTGAGAGATTCAGTTTAAAAGGGTTACGTATTTCTGAGAATAATAATGAATACAATTGAAAGTGATTATGCATATCCAGAATCGGATGTAAGAATTGCAATTACGCATAAAACAAAAAAAAGTACAAATCATCTCTGTTCATGAATAAGATTTACATACACAAAAAAAATAATGATTATTATGTAGAGTACCGAGCGATATTAGATAATAAAAGAAACGAAAGGTAAGATACCTATGTATATGATTGAGAACAATAACCACAAGCCCAAAACAAACGACGATAATTTGCATTCGTACACTGAATTTACAGAATTTACAAAGTACTTGAATCACTATAACATTGTTTCTCTCTCGGTTTTGTGTTAGGAAGCATCATTTGTCATGTCATACACGAGACATACAAATTAACAAAAAAAAAATTTTCGTGTAGCGATATGAGTCGTCATATCGTTACAAACGAGCCCCTCCAAATTAGGTTCTCATTGAGAAGCGCCAATTTCGAGGATATCTCGTCTTCTCCGTGTTAAAACAATCGTGGGAATACGGACCCCACAAACCACTACAAGGTATCCATTCCTTCTTTTTATTATTATTCTAATTATATTTTTCTCTACGGTTTTTGCCTTATTATGATTTGGTTGTATTATTTCACTATCGGCGTACTATTGGGTTTGTTGGTAGTTTGATTTATTATTATTATTATTTTTTCTTTATTTTGGATATTTAAAATGTTTTTCAACGAGCCCCTCCAAAGGAAGGTTACGAATTTACGATAAGGTACCGCTTTCGAGGGTTTCTCGTCAAATATCCCGTCGTGAATTGGTGGATTACGGGCCTCAGGTTTCTAGTGGATCGCGACTTCTTCTTCCCTAGAACCAAAGTTATTGTATTATTATTTCATTTATATTTCACATTTATATTTTTTGGGGGTTTTTAGTTGTTGTGTTTGTGGAATTATTCCGAACTATTTTATTTGAACCCTTCTGTTTCATTTAAAACTAATTGAATTAATTTTTTTTGTATTATTGATAAATTTAATAAAGATTGTATTTTTGAATTTAATTGTTGCCAAAATATAAAAGAGCAAATTCAATCTCCCTATATCCTTTTCATCATCCAAAATGGATATCACCTTACTAGATCAAGATGAGTTGGAGCAAAACTTTACCGATCAACCATTACTGTCTGAAAGCGGCCTAAATTACACAGGAGACCCAGCGGGCATCACCATCGACATGTTCCTGTTTCAGGTAGACACCATCGGTTCGACCCGCAGATTATCCGACCAAACATTGTTATTTGAGCTACACACCATCTTGAAAGATATCGCCCTGCAGTGGTATTGGACATTCCGTAAACATAGTCCGAATGCGTCCTGGTCAGAGCTGCAAAATGAAATGATCGAACGGTTTAAAGATCGCCGTACCAATTACGAAATCAGACGAATGGTCAAAGTGCGAAAACAACAACCCGACGAAAGTTTCCCAGATGGAGTTTATCTCAAGTGTGGAGTTTATCTCTACAATGTCATACCCCGTATTCGGACGAAGAGCTCATCGAAATTTTAATGACGAACATGAAGCCAGAACTACAGTATCATCTCGCCGATCGTCAGTTTAGCAGCATCAAGGAGCTGATCAAAAGCTGTTCTGCTTGTCCGTGTGCTGATGGTGGATCGTATTACTCGTATGAGAATTATCCCCAAACTGTTGTTCAACTCAATAACTCAGTATCTGCCATTCAATCGGGGAGTAGGTTTCCGTCGGCAGTGGCGAGACGTGCGGACAAATCCAAGCAGACAATTCGAGATCACTTTGTGGAGAGATGCCCCGAAAATCACCACAATTGATACCCAGACTGCTGATAGTACAGAGGATAGAGAAACTCAAACCGATCTAGGAGAATTCAGCGAGCAACACAGACGACACGGAACTCCGCTCCCAATCGAATTCGACGAGAAGGTAAACTCGTCTGCTAGTCATGATTCCTTTCCCGATCCTTCTCCCCTATCCAATCCTTCCCTTCCTGTCGCTCTAAAGTTTTTCTATAAATCCCCATCACTGGCAAAGTTAGATTGTTTAAAACGTTCCAAGAAATACTGGAACCATCGCGTTGCAATGAGAAATGACGCGATTTCCTCCGTTCTATTCTCCGAGGGCAGTGACACTAGGCCTTACGCCCAGGTCTTTATCAATAAGATCCCTTTTAAGGTTCTTCTCGACAGCGGGGCGAGTGTCAGTCTTCTCGGGAGTGGTTGGAGAAACTCATGTCAAATCCATTTGTTGAATTTCATAATTTTCTATCCACCGTAACTACCGCGAGTGGTCAAGTCAAATGAGTATTTGGTTACATACGAACTAATGTCGAGTTTAATGGAATTACTTAATTTATGAATTTTAAGGTTGTTTTTATATTTCGGTATCGATTTTTGGAATCGTTTTCGAATTTCCCCAAAAATCTCCGTGTTAAATAATTCGGACGAATTAGGTGAAACTACCAACACACCCAAATTTCATATTTTAACATCTGATGATCGTCGTAAATTGGATCATATTCGCGAATATTTCCCGAGCAGCGATATTTTAGGTTTGGGCCGAACATCCCTCATCACTCATATGATCGATGTCGGTTCCGCAAAACCAGTCAAACAACGTTTTTATTCCGTGTCCCCAGCTATCCAAAAACTCATGTATGCCGAGTTGGATAGGATGTTGTCATTGGGGGTCATCGAGGAGTCACAAAGTTCCTGGTGTTCACCGGTCACGTTGGTGCGTAAGGCCAATGGCAAAGTTCGTTTGTGGTTAGATGCTAGAGAACTGAACAAAGTAACCGTCAAGGATGCGTATCCGTTACCAATAATCAACGGATTGTTGGGTCGTTTGGGACACACCCGATTCATTTCGGCGATTGATTTGAAGGATGCCTTTTGGCAGATCCCACTCAACCCAGCATCCCGCGATAAGACAGCGTTTACGGTTCCTGGACGGCCTTTGTACTAGTTCAAGGTGATGCCTTTTGGCTTGTGCAACGCACCACAGACGCTTTGTCGCTTAATATACCGCGTGATCCCGGACCAACTGCACGATAAGGTCTTTGTGTACCTCGATGACGTTCTGGTCACATCCTCAACTCTGGTCGAACACTTTGAATTATTAAAACAGGTTGCTGGATATCTGACGGACGCTGGTTTAACAATTAATTTTACCAAAAGTAAGTTTGTGTTGAAAGAAGTAGACTATTTAGGTTATATTGTGGGTGATGGCGGAACAAACCCAGATAAATGTAAAGCAATTCTGGAGTACCCTATTCCGAAAATGACGAAACAGATTCCAAATTTCCACATTCCAAATTTCGCCTCCTTAGCTTCTTCTCTCACCGATCTTACTGGTAGAAACACTAAAGTATGTTGGTCTGCAGCTGCGGATTCATCTTTTAACGCTCTCAAAACCGCCTTGTCAACAGCCACAGTATTGACGCATCCTGACTATTCGAAACCCTTTTTTATTCAGTGTGATGCCAGTGCCGTTGGGGTCGGTATTGTCTTATTTCGGGTGGACGCCGAGGGGGTGGATCGGCCCATTGAGTTTTATTCACATAAGCTCAATGCGGCGCAGCGAAACTACTCGGTGACCGAGCTGGAATGCTATGCCACCGTCCTAAACGTGCGAAAATTTCGTCCTTACTTGGAAGGCTATCCGTTCGTCATTTACACTGACCATTCTAGTTTGCGCTGGTTAATGAGTCAAAAAGACGTTTCCGGACGTTTGGCGAGATGGAGTCTTAAACTCCAAGCGCTGAATTTTCAGATTGGATACCGAAAAGGTTCAGTTAACGTTGTACCTGATGCGCTGTCTTGAACTTTTCCGGATGAATCCTTTCCGGATGATTCTGGGAGTAAGAGCACGCCTGATCCTGGTATTCGATTTGGAGATCCAGACTTGTCGAGTAAAAATATCGACCCTTCTGTGAATGCGTTAATACCTTCTTCAATCCCCATTTTACATGTTGATCAAAACTATGTCGTGTTTCAAGATCCAGATTACGTCGATCAGATCGAAAAAATCCGTAAGTTGAAAGATTGTTCGCACAGGATGATAAATTGTTGATATCCCCGTCGTTCGGATTTAAATATACGGATACCGATTTGTCGAATTGGAAACTTGTTATTACAGAATTCATTAACTCAATCAATCATCGAACAGGCACACGTCCCTCCCACTTCAGCACATTTAGGCGGCAGCAAAACTCTCGAGCGCTTTCAGCGTCAATTTTTCTGGCCTCAGATAGCAAAACAGTTACGCAATACGTTGCTGGCTGCACTAAATGTAAAATGAACAAAGCTGTTAATTTCTCCACACAACCAGCCATGGGAGCACAGGTCACGTCCACTCGCCCGTTTCAAAAATTGCATGTCGATTTTTGGGTCCGTATCCACGTTTGAAACTCGGTAATACATGTATCGTTATCATCTTGGATCATTATTCGAAATTTGTAGTTGTAAAACCCTTACGCGAAGCATCCGCGCTTTTGCTATGTCGATTTTTAGAAAATGAAACATTCCTATTGTTTTCGGTACCAGAAGTCATTACATCGGACAATGGTAAACAATTCATTTCCAATTTGTTCAAAGATTTGTTGTCTAAATACGGTGTCACACATATTCATACACCGGTGTATTCGCCTCAAAGCAACGCATCCGAGCGTGTCAATAGAACCTTAATTATCAGTATACGATCATATTTGAGCGATCACGATCATAATTTGTGGGACAAGAATTTGCAAGAAATTGCAGCCGCGTTACGAAATGCTGTACATGATACGTTACATTATTCCCCTCATTATGTCGTGTTCGGTCAACATACGTCACTACACGGTTCGGACTATGCGTTAAGAAGATTACTCGATGAACCTGATCTCCGCAGCGAAGTCCAGGTTTGGGTTAAGCCAGACCGAGTAAATCTCCTAAAAGATCGTATAATTCATTATTTACGCGTAGCACATGAAAAGGGAGCTCATCACTATAATCTGCGTAGCAATAAGCGCCCGTTTCGAATTAGACAACCCGTTTTTATATGATCTTTTGCTTTGAGCGATGCATCGAATAAGTTTTCCGCCAATATACATCCGCCAATATACATATACAGATCCTACATCTTCATTTGGTAAAAATGTATATTGCACGTCATCTTTTATATGAAGATGTAGTTATTTTTGATCTACAAAAGCAATACCTTCATCAGTTACAAATGGGTTTAATTCATGCATTAGATGCATCTTTAAGAAAATATGATCATATCTCACAGTACTCTAATATACTATTTGTCTGCTCGCTCTATGAGATGTATAAGTTTAGGGTATGTCTGTCGATCTACATATTTCTAAAGTATCGTCTGCCCGATTACATTTTTGTTAAACTTGAAAAGTCTCAATCAAATCGGTGACAGTTTTTAAAAATAATAAAAAACCGTTCTGAATTATTGAATTCATCGTTCTTTGTAAGTGGAATCAGTCTGTGGAACTCATTATCTATTGATATAAGGAACTCCGGGTCAGTGACATCATTACGCAAAAAATATTTCGACAAGCTGCACGAAAGGAACATGTAAACAGGGGAAATCTAAATTTAATTTAATTTATTAATTACAAAAAATAAAAATAAAAATGTTATACGGTTATTATATTATTATTATTATTGCTACTCAGTTATTATTACATATTTTTATTGTAACATTATTATATGGTAAATACTTTCCGTATTTATTATAACATAATAATAATAAAAGCAGCATACATACATTATTGTATGTATGTTGCTTTTATTATTATTATATTATTTATGTACCAGTAATGTTATCATACTAATGAAATAAGTTGTACAACTTCCAAACATTGAAATAAATAAATAAATATGAGGCCTACTATTTTTTAGTGAGTCCTACATGGGCTGGATACACCCAATGACAGATTGTAATGTCTTCCAGATTTTAAAGGATCATAGTTAAATTAGAATTCTGTTTGAAAACAGCATAGTAATTTGATAATATATAAATTATAATTTATATATAAAATATAATTGTATAACATATTAATTATTTTATTATTATTATGGGGGTCACAGGTAGTGGATAGTGGACAGCCTATCGATAGGTAGGTTAGCGGTGAATTAAATAAGCCGCCCCAACCGCAGCTGTGCTGGGAGGAGAGTCTCAGGGAACTGGGGCGTGGTTAACCTCAGTTCACTAAATTGTGCCTATTATCAACTACTAACCACGGCGAACTGGGTGTCACGTGAAACCCTATAAACGGGCATCCCTTAAATGGAATGGGTCCCATTGGGTTGGGATATCCAAATGAATGGGTAAATTTATGGTGTCTGTTGGAGGGGATAGGGGCGCTGGGGGCTGTGGTGCTCGGTGAGCGAATGGGCTGGATTAAGGTGTTATGCGACCCGTGCTAAGGATCGACTAGCCTGGGGGTCAATTTAACAAAACCCAACCATGAACATAGCCGTCTGGATACCAGACGACCTCCAGTTGTATTTAGCCTTACCCGCGTATACGGATCTCTGCGCAGATGAGCCTGTATTTCTCCGATACTCGTGAGAGAAACATGGAAAACAATAAATAAACCAAAAATAAAGGGGCCGGCACTCTTCAAAAACCGGAAGAAGGGAATAACGCTAACCGTGAAGGTGGGGCCCCCTTATCAGTGGGCAAGGGTAACCGACACCTTGGCATCAACGCCAGGTGGAAGCGGAACCGCCAAACAAAGTAGTTGCGGATTGAGGGAGATCCCTCCGGCGAAGCATCGATACAGGGAGAAACGGTCGGCGTTCAAAATTTTAAAAAAACTGGCTGCGACCCCTGAGAGGCAGCTTAGAGTAGAGCAACGAGAATCTGTGGCATGGGCTAAAAAAACTATTGGCTGCGATAGCTAAGAAAAGGTCCTTGTGTCTAAAAGACAGATATTCCAGGATGAGCTGGAAGCAGGCGACAACAAGCGAGCCAAGGCGCAAGCAGACAAGACGTCGGGTGCTCCTAGGGATCAAAAACTGAATCTATTCAGTGAGATCCTAAAGGAGCTCGTGTTGGTGCTAGCCGTCATTGACAGAAGTCAGGAAGATGGGAGCATCACGTCGAAGAAGTGGAGGGTGGTGTACAATGCACTAAACTCCATTTTTCTGAGGATCCTGAGAGAAAATCCGGGACCCCCGCCGTCCTACAGAGATGCGGCATGGTGCCAGGGGCACGTACGTGAAGTTGACTGCGTGCTCGTACCAAAGGCGAGGTGTGGCAGGGCACGAGGATTGAGGCAGTCTGCAGGTAGGAAACCCCGAGCAGGCCGAGGACACGCGTATGCCAGAAGAGATGGTCGAAAGCATTCGGGCCAGCAATCCCGATCTCCCTACGGAAGACTGGAGGATTGAAAAGCAAGAAAAGGCTAAGGGGGTTTTAGTTTGGCAATCATGCTGAACAATAAAGAATCCCGGGCTTCTCTTGCAAAATCAAAGGGTCGATCACCCTTAAAATATATAAAAAGCACGAGGCCGATACGTGTACGAAAGACCAGCCTGGGGGTGCCGGCGAACGGGCCCAGCGGGCAGAGGACCGCCAGGAGAGCGATGTTTCGGTCGTTGGGAGCATAGTGAGGGGAGGTAGCCTCCTCTCTCTCGAGCTTGATGGGGTCACCTGTCAGACTCTCGACGGGAGGAGGATGGCGGCCGAAATAACGAGCCAGATGGCGCTATCCCGATGCAGGGCGTGCACGAAGAGGTAAGTAAGGTAGATTACAAAGGTTAATATTGTACTAAACCTACATCATACGAAGGGTGCCTTGGCAGCTTTTGTTCTCAGACTGACTAAATCAGATGAGGACTTGGTGTTAACCCAAGAACTTTGGATTAGCAATAACAGGATATGTGGCCTCAGAACGAAAGGGTATAAATTATTATACTCAAGCAACTCCGAGAAGATCAGATCGTGTATTTTAGCGAAAATAATCTGAATATTTTTCTTCTTCCTCAATTTAGTAGCGGGGATGTTACAGCAGTGAGTGTTGAGGCTGGCTGTGAACAATTATGGCTAGCCTCAGCCTATATGGATCGCGAGAAGGAGGTTTCTCCGGATAACCTTATGGAACTGATCCGGGAAGCAGATCAAAGAAGGATATATTCGGATTTGATGCAAACGCGCATCACACAATATGGGGAAGCGCAGATATTAACGAGAGGGGTGAGTTATTTTTTGATTACTTATTAAATAACAACCTTTTAGTTTGCAATATTGGGTGAGAACTAACATACATTGTTAAAAATCGACAGGAGGTTTTAGATGTGATCTTTGCGTGAGAAACGATCTTTCATATGATCAGAGGGTGGAGAGTGGCGAAGGAGCACTCATTCTTTGATCACCGATATGTAACGTATAACCTCGACATTAAACCTGTTACCCGGAGAGGTATTACCCGGAGAGGTATTACCCGGAAACTGCAACAAATATGGGGCGGTGTTGGAGGAACTATTGCCGCTGGAGGTCCCTGGACTTCCGGCTACAGTAGAGGAATTATATTGCATGGTTTATATTGTCACAAAATAATGCAATCTTTCATTTAACAAAATCATGCAATCTACATCATCTATGCGTGTCTCTTCATAAAACCTAGGGGCAGGCAGGAACTGATATGGTGGGACACGGAGTTGGGAACCTATCGGAGGGCGCGTAGGACAACTTTTAATAAAGCTAAGAACACAAGAGAGGTTCGGGATTGGGACTTCTATAAGGAGGACCTAAGAAAGTGCAAAAAAAGTTGAGAAAGGCACAAAGAGGGTCTTGGAGACTCTTCTGTTGTAGGATGGAGGAGCTCTCTGAGACTTATCGCCTTCGGAAAATTCTAGCTACTAATCATTGGAACTCCTCATCAAGACCCATTTCGCGGGAAGCTTTGATGACTCGATGGAGCCTGGAGCTCATCGAGTAACACCTTCAATAGAGATGGAGGGCATCGTGAATAGGGAGCGAATCCGGTGGGCGCTGAATGGTTTTAAGCCTTATAAATTGGCGGGCCCGGATCGGATTATACCAGCAGAGATCCAAAAGAACTCGGCAGTCATCCTCCCCTGGCTGGAGGGTATCTTCAGGGGATGTCTGAAACTAGTCTATATTCCTAGGAAATGAACGGATGCCAGAGTGGTATTCATCCCGAAGCTTTTGCTGACAGAGCGAGATTTCTGGATTATGATCTTAAGTAAGCTCAAGTGAAAGCGTAACATTGTGGAAAGGACGGGCAAGGCTAATGTAGCTTTTTAGTCGTGTAGACAGGCCATAGGTAAGAGATGGTGTTTGAAACCAGGGCTGGTACACTGGCTCTATACGGCAGTGATAAGACCTGTGCTGACGTACGGAGTGGGCGTTTAGTGGCAAGCTCTGGAGAAGGTAACATACATAAAGATGATGGAAAAGGTGCAAAGAACATGCTTATAAGCGGGGCGCTTATAAGAGGTTATGGAGAGGTTATGTTCCACCTTATTCCAATCGAATTTTTTGGTAAGCAGATGGCAGCCAATGTGGCTACGAGACTCGCGGCTGTCTCTCAGTAGAAGTGTCTTCAGGCGGAACACTCGACGATAGTTAGATCGCTAAGGGAAGAACTACGGATCAATACTGGAAAACGAGGCACTGCAATTTTTTACGGACGATTCTAAGCTAGACGGCAAGGTAGGAGCCGGGGTCTTCTGTGAGAAGCTTAATGTTAATATTTCCGTTCGTGTCCTTCACTACTGCAGCGTGTACCAGGCTGAAATGGTGGCGATAGGCGAGAACGTGACATGGTTGAAGTATAACTTGGTATCCGTGAGGGATATGGGAAAACGAAAGGTAGGATTGGTCGTAGGGATACTGACAGGACACTACCTTTTTGGGGAACATGCGAGAAGGCTGGGTCTACAGACGAATGACTTTTGTAGAAGTTGTTTGGACGAAGAGGAGGAAGGGACATTATATCTCGTTCTATGCTCGTGTCTGGCACTATCATGCAGATGGCATAAGTACTTAGGAGTGTACGGTATGGACAACCTTTCGGAGCTCACGCGCTGTGGAGTGCGAGATATTTTACGCTACATAAGTAGCTCTGGATGGTTTCAGCCGGAGTAAAGGGGAGATAGGGTCCTGTGGTATCACAATGTGCAACTATTGGCCTAAGTGTGCGATAGGAGCCATCCTAACCTAACCTAACCCACAAATGTGTATGTTGGTCCAAAATACATACAATAATAAATTTTTGACATGATGCTCTTTCGTTCATGATTTTTACAAACACAATTGTGATTGCAGGCCGGAAAAGGGATATATCATTATTAAAAATTATTATTATTTTTCCTTCAACAAAAATTTTGTAGCCAAAATGAAAAACACACGTATTACTAAGCAACAAATCGGTATACATGCTATAAATTTGAATGAAAATAAATATTTAACTTACATCAGCCAATTCTATATTCCATTGCATCGGTTCCGCATCATTCGCGTGTAATAAAAATGCTAATTCATTGTAAGTATACAACCAAAGTGTCGGTTCATATACCGAATCAGCTCCCGAGCCACTGTTTTTTGAATTTATCTCTTTTTGTTTCTCCTTCCACAACTGGCTTCTTAAAATTTTAATTTTTTTAAATTTCTTTAACAGTTACCTTTGGTTTTAACACTTTTTAGTTTATTGCATATTAAATTTAGTTTCGCCGATCGCATAGGATTGTTAGTGTAATTTTCATTTCGCGGGTTATACACATTCATATTTTTGTAGTTCTTCAATTAAAAATAGCGTGTATGCCCGAGCCCATCCATGACTTGTAATATTTTGATTGTCTTCCATTTTAAATTTATTTTAATTAATAAATTTTTTATTTACCTATATGGATAATAACAATTTTTTTATTACACTTGAGACTCCCGGATGACGCTGGGCCCGCCATACACCTTTTTACATTTAACAAGAAGGAAGGATAGGATAGGTATGTTAAATATGACCGAATCGACCCGGTTACAGATACCTATAAGCAGTATAGTTAGTAAATTGTTAGTTAAAAATATAATGTAAGGCGGTTAGCACAAGACAGCACAATTATTTTTAATTTTTTTTGGCAATAAATATTCAGCAATCAGCATCCTAAAAGAGATTTATAATTAATTGAGTTGCTCTGTTAATGGTAAACTAGCTGAAATAAAACGTCATTATTGTGACTCAAAGATTAATTATTTTGAACCGTACGATATAATTAAATAAAATTAATGTAATGTAATGATTAGTATTAACTAAATTAATTTGGTTCTCTTACAATAAATTAAATCAAAATAAAATAAATCGCATCCAGAAATCACCAAATATTGTAATATCAAAGCAGGAAAGGAACGCATAACTTTTTTTTCTTCAACGGATAGAATCCTTGTGAATCTGTTGATTTGTCGTTTGTCCTTGCCATCGCCATTCTTCAAATTTACTTTTATTTCCCTATATCTTGTAAGTCTATACACTTCTTGCAGCGATGCTCCCATCTCTTCAACCCGTCCAAATAGGGCCGTCTTTGTTTGCAAAATAGTTGTTTACGAAGGTGATGGCCTCCTCACCCGATGAAAATCTCTGTCCTCAGAGCGCAGCTTTTAGCTTCGCCTTGGCAGTTCACTGTTTTAACTGTATTTTTGATTCTGGAGTGTAATGGGGTATCCAAGTTCCATTAACAGTAATCAACCGGTGTCAAAACTCTGACTCTCTTAAAGTCAGCTGCCCAAAATTTTACGGTGGTAAATGATGGTCCCCGTATACAGCGTCCAACTGATTTGCGTAGGCGTATTGCTTTTCAAAAATAAGTATTTAATGACAGTTCGATACTCGAATTTTTCCATTTCCATAAAAACACTCAAACGATTGTTAAACAACAATTACAAACAAGTTTAATGCCGCCAAAACTTCTAAATATAGAGGAATTTTTAGAGTCACTTTCAATGGTGTTGTTTCCTCTATTAATTTGTGAACTAAATGTTTAGGTATCCGATAGGTGTCGATAAAACTGTAAGAAAATTATGTAATTAAAAATAACGTGTTAAATAAATAAAAGTAAATTTGGTTTATAATTACCATCGATCGGAAATGGCGAAAGGATCTAAAGTATCCCGTATCAATATAATTCCTGGTTTTGATCTTAGTAATCAAACAATACAACAAAATTGTGTGTCACAATATAAAATAAAGGTTTGAGTAATAAAAAATGTGCAGTATATTTTTGGGAGTTTTTTTAGATAATAAAAAAAACAAAGAAAAGAGGGAGAATAATCAACCAACTTTATTAATCCTCAACCAACCCAAACATTGGTGCCGAAACCCGGGAAAATTGAAGCCAGCAAAATTGACATTTTGATAGGAGCCGATAAGTTTTTCACGAAAAAAAGTACATTTTTGAGATTTATTTATATCCCTTTTTCAACCAAAAAAAATAAAAAATGGCTTAATTAATGTATGTAATGGCGTTTTTGATAAAAAATTTTGCTTGATTTGAAGTACAACCAACACAATTGTATGTATAGTTATAGTGTTTTGACCGGACAAGTGGTGCAGTGGTTAAAGCTTCGGCACTTGGACCGGGAGGTACTGGGTTCGAATCCCATCAGAGGCTAGATGCAAATCGAATTTTCATCATCGATTACAATCGGTGATGTTAATAAACACAACTAAGACCCTCTGATGGAGTGCAGAATTCAACGCCGACCCACCTTCCATATCAATGTACAGGTTGACATGGAGCTTGCAATGTGCAGGTGGTATACTGTAATTGTGTGAGTAGGTGAATAGGTGAATGGGTTAATGATGTGGCGTGAATGCGTGGTATCACAATGGGCCAAAAATGGCCTAAGTGTCAACCACTGAAACCTAAACCTATAGTGTTTTGTTTTCGGATGAAATAAGTTTGAAAGTAATGCGCAAATGTGTAAGTTGGTTCAAAACACATACAAAAATAAATTTTTGACATGGTACTTTTGCCGTACTCGCACAATTGTGTTAGTAAATCACAAAAGGGATATTATTTCATATTATTTTTTGAGTGTGAAATGGTGTGGCGCGACGTCCGAACAAATTATACGTGTTTACTAATACAAACACATTTATTCAATAGTATATAGTTCCGGTAATTCTTCTCTCCTGTCATTATTTTTGGACCAAAATAGGCGTTCAGGCGCCCGACCTAGATCCCTACGATTTCTTTATGTTCCCCACCTTGAAAACATGGCTTGGAGGAAAAAAATTGTGCTATCACCGAGACAGAAGCGTATTTTGAAGCCTTTGAGACAGGACATTACGTCGAGAAATAAAATAAAATTAAAAAACTTGTGTCTGTATTCCTAACGCCGGTATTTACTGATCGATCCTCGTATCTTAATTATTAAAAATATTTGAGAATCTAATCAGACTGCACTCACAGCAGTCATGTATTTTTCACGTAAAAGACGCAGCTTTTGTGTGAAGTTTAGGTATATTATTTTCACTTAATTTTAATTTTTGCAGAACAAACCTGTTACTCTTTGTAACGAGTTCAGAAATTGAGAAAAAAATGAAGAGAAAAAAGAAAAATAAGAAAATGACATCACAATCGAAAAATTGAGATGTAAATTTACTGAATTTTTTATTATCGTTAAATTCACATACTAAACCATCATATTTCATTCGAACTTATTTCTTTCCAGTGGGGCCAAGTTTGTATTTCACTAAAGAGCGCATCTCCTGGACATTCTGTAGAACGGACCTGACGGTGTCCATATAATGTGTAATTACTTTCAATGATTTCCGCCGCCACTCCACATTGTATCAGTTTTGTAGTTGCTTCTAGCATTTTTGGTGGTGGTATTTCATCTAAAATTAAATAATTTAAATTAAAAAATAATTTAAAAAATAAAATAAATGGTTTTAATTTAAAAAAAATAGCATTAAAAGTTGTAATAAGTACAATGTGAAAATTGAATGTTGAATTAAATAAATAAACGATAAAAGTTATATTTTGAACATTGTTTTTCTCCAAAAGAAAAAAAACTATGCGGGGAATACACGGAAATATATACTACTCGCCAAAGAAAAGTGTCACAAAAATTCCAGTGTAGGTGTGAATCCGGACTAAAAAGAGAGAAAATCAAAGTGGAAATAAGGCGGAATTTCGTTGGAAACTCGGCTATATTCCACATACACTTCCGTACTAATTTAACACACTTTATCGCAGGCAAATAGAACAGCTTTCCATAGCACTTTTACATGGGATTAATAATAATTTTCTATTGAAATTAAAAACAAGTATTTGTCGAAATTTTTATATTTTTATTCACCTATTTAATACATATTTTCTATTTTATTTAAATTTTAAAAATCCGCCTATGTAGGGTATTGGTTTACATGGTCACGCGTCATCCAATCCAACTGTTAGGTTTTCTCACAGCATCTTAAAAAAATAATGTACCAAAACTGTTTTTTATTACCTCTTTAGCGCAATCCGATCGCAACCATTTTATAATTAAACTATTGTTTTATAATTAAACTAAGCAAAATTAATGTTACTGTAATAATTAAAAATCATTAAAATAAAACACGACACGAGAAAATAAACAAAAACACACGCATGCACAATCGTGTCCGAAGTCATCCGTCGAATTGTCAAGTTCTGATTTGCACACCCAGTTTTAAATAAGGTTCGACGAAATTTAGAGCAGACAGAGTAATAAACTTTAGCTATTTAATAATTATCTCTCTTTGTCACCAATGCATTGGTCTGATGAAGACATATGAAATATTTTGTTTTTTTACTGTGAAAGTACTGGACGTATAATTGTACTATTCCATGGAGAAAACAGTACAATTTTGCTGAACATCTGACAAAGACAAGAATTCAAATTTACATTAGGGCGACTGAAACACAATTTTTTTATTTTATGATAGAAAAAATTGGAGAAATTTTGACATCAACAAAATGTAACCTATAAATTATTTAAAAAACATGAAAAATTTTAATTTGAATGTTTAACAAAGAATTTTATATCCCAAAATTTACTAAAAAATATAATATTATTTTTGAGACGAACAGAATCATGTGCTTTTAATAATTTTTTTTAATTTTCGAAAAAAATGCTCTACCATAAAATATAAGGGAAAATTTTAGCTTCAACAAAATTTATTCTATAAATTATTGTAAAAAAATGAAAAATCTTTATTTTTAATGTTTGACAATAAATAATATCGTTAAAACTACTAATAAATTAAATAATATTTTCGGGACAAACAGAATCATGTTATTTCATTTCTATGTTATATTCAATTTTCGAAAATAAATAAAAAGTGCTCTGCTATAAAATACATAACCTACAAAATAATACTAGCAATCACGCATTAAATTATTTTTAATAAAAAAAAGTTTCTTCTCATCCACAAGAATTTTACAAATTTCTTTATCTAAAATATTTTTTTTTTTTGACTTGAATCAATTTTTACACGTATGCACGAGACGATAATATACGTGAGTGCAATGTTTGCTTTAAAAAATACTAAACTTTATATTTTTTATGAAAAATTATGGCAACACAACAACAATTTGCTCCTCAAATGCTCAGCAAGCTATAATCGGATGCGCCTTTATATATTTTTATCCCGTTTTAGTTTTGCTGAGAGATTTGATGGTAATATTTTTTTCCCATGGAATAGTACCATAAAAAAACAAACGAAAAAGATAAACACATGGGTAGCATGTCATACATAAAAACGTTTTTTTTATATAAGATTGGGGAAAAAGAAATCCTTTATTTTTACGTTTTTATCGGAGTTATATTGAACATGGCTATCTATCATTCGTTTTGGCTCAAATATGCGCCATTCGTTGTCATTTAGGTGCTAGGTTCGGACTATAAGGTGGATGCATAATTACCCCCATGACGCCTATTCTATTGGGTAATTCAGGCAGCTTCTGATTGATTGCTACCTTCAGTTGGTCCAATTGGGACCACTGGGCAGCAGCTCATATAGTAGATAATTCCTTTTCAATCCCACCAAATACACTGCAAAACCTTCACGGCCATCATTCCTCGTTTGCCCACCGTTTGGGCCGCTTCGCCGGCCTTCGACCATGATCATTTCCTCTGGCCCATTTCTCGTCGTCAGTCACCATCCGTTTCAGAAACGGCTCGATGACGTTCCGTTTGGCCAAAAATTCCCAGATGGAAACTCGGTCCCAAATATCGAGGTTATTTCTTAAGTCAGCCTTAAGCAAATGGTTTAAAACTGTTATGTGGTTGATCTTCAGCTCCTGGGCGATGCTACGATAGTTTGCATGCCGGTCTACTTCGATACCAACCCCATTCAAAAATTTTGTTTTTGTTTACCTCCTTCCTTGATACGCTTTAAATGGCAACCATAGAATTATATTTTATAGTATTTAGTAATATATTATTTCTTAACATTAAAAAAAATATCACTCAAAAATTTTTTGTTCAAAAATGTGTCGCAATTAAAACCGGTATCATAAGCAAACGGGGAAACGAAGACGAAGCCGCTTCTTAACAACCCGTGTGGAATGACTCAACGGGTGTAAAGATTTTACCCATGTAAAATTTGCTATTTCATGTGTAACAAGTCAGAGCAGGATGGTTATATAAAATATGTAACGGGTGATTTTTTAAGAGCTTGAGAACTTTTTTTTAAAAAAAAACGCATAAAATTTGCAAAATCTCATCGGTTCTTTATTTGAAACGTTAGATTGGTCCATGACATTTACTTTTTGAAGATAATTTCATTTAAATGTTGACCGCAGCTGCGTCTTAGGTGGTCCATTCGGAAAGTCCAATTTTGGGCAACTTTTTCGAGCATTTCGGCCGGAATAGCCCGAATTTCTTCGGAAATGTTGTCTTCCAAAACTGGAATAGTTGCTGGCTTATTTCTGTAGACTTTAGACTTGACGTAGCCCCACAAAAAATAGTCTAAAGGCGTCAAATCGCATGATCTTGGTGGCCAACTTACCGGGCCATTTCTTGAGATGAATTGTTCTCCGAAGTTTTCCCTCAAAATGGCCATAGAATCGCGAGCTGTGTGGCATGTAGCGCCATCTTGTTGAAACCACATGTCAACTAAGTTCAGTTCTTCCATTTTTGGCAACAAAAAGTTTGTTAGCATCGAACGATAGCGATCGCCATTCACCGTAACGTTGCGTCCAACAGCATCTTTGAAAAAATACGGTCCAATGATTCCACCAGCGTACAAACCACACCAAACAGTGCATTTTTCGGGATGCATGGGCAGTTCTTGAACGGCTTCTGGTTGCTCTTCACTCCAAATGCGGCAATTTTGCTTATTTACGTAGCCATTCAACCAGAAATGAGCCTCATCGCTGAACAAAATTTGTCGATAAAAAAGCGGATTTTCTGCCAACTTTTCTAGGGCCCATTCACTGAAAATTCGACGTTGTGGCAGATCGTTCGGCTTCAGTTCTTGCAGGAGCTGTATTTTATACGGTTTTACACCAAGATCTTTGCGTAAAATCTTCCATGTCGTCGAATAACACAAACCCAATTGCTGCGAACGGCGACGAATCGACATTTCACGGTCTTCAGCAACACTCTCAGAAACAGACGCAATATTCTCTTCTGTACGCACTGTACGCATTCGTGTGGTTGGTTTAATGTCCAATAAAGTAAACTGAGTGCGAAACTTGGTCACAATCGCATTAATTGTTTGCCTCACTTGGTCGATTATGTAGACCATAAATCGGACGTAAATCGCGAAACACTTTTCGAACCGAACACTGATTTTTGTAATATAATTCAATTATTTGCAAGCGTTGCTCGTTAGTAAGTCTATTCATTATGAAATGTCAAAGCATACTGAGCATCTTTCTCTTTGACACCTTGTCTGAAATCCCGCGTGATCTGTCAAATACTAATGCATGAAAATCCTAACCACAAAAAAATCACCCATTATATGGCTTACTCATAACTCATTGTAAAAACCATAGAATTAGGATTTCAAAAACCATGGAAAAGCGAAAAAACCAACCAAACTGGTTTATGTGTTTGTCAAAGTGGTAGCAAAATTTCGTGCTCTTAAAAAATATTAAAATTATTAACTAAAATATTTAAAAAATCAATCGCAAACACATGGAAGGACGCTGTTGGTGAGTGACCAGGCCAAAGCATCCGGAACAACTACTGGAAACATAGATGAAAGTTACAACTCCTACTTTAAACCAACAAAACTTTTAAATAGATATCCACCACACTACTCCTCGGTCCCGGAGCTCTCAATGTGGAGTGGCACAAAACGTCGTTGCGATGCAGAAGACGCAGAACATGATGACAATCAAGCCGAGTTAGCGGATCTAATCGCAGTGATCGAACATATCGAGAAGGAAACCGGCGGTCGGAGCTCATTGGTAAAAGTTAACCCGACAACGAAGAATCAAATAAAGGATGCGGTATCGAGGGTAAGGATGGCTGCATATAAATTATCGAATTTTAAGCAGACACTACAGACATGGAGTAATAGACCCATGGTAACTGAGAAGAAGCGTAGAATTGACAATGATGGTCAACGCGTGGCACAGCACAACATAGCCACCCAAACTGATCTAAACCCGACACAAAAACAAACTGCAGCAAAGGAGATGTCCACACAAACAGTGGACATAAAGTAAATTTAAAAGAAAACCGAGGAGCTCTGCAACATGATTCACTCGGCGATGACAACACAAGATATCAGGACGATTGTCTCAAAGGAATGGCCACAAAAAGTGTTTCGGGTAACAAAAATCAGCCGCAACAGCTTTATGGATTGTGAAACGTCAACGAGGACAATTTTTATTGACGGAAATAAACCAACTCAAGAATTGCGTAATTTGGGAAAACAACACTGAAAAAAAAAATATTCTGAACTTAAGCTAGTTCAACTTGTTTTAGTTATTATAACCCAGACTTTGCTTAATTTAGGTAAAAATGACCATGGTTTATTTTACTTATGCATGTTTCATAGTACAAAAATGGCTAAGTTAATTTCAATTTAATCAATAATGCTTTATTTTGTTTCACACTGAACTTGTTTGTATGCCAATTCAAGCTTAGCATTTATTTGATAACTTCGGAATAGTTAAACTAAACCATGTAAAAGTAAAATCAACTGAGCTTGATAGTCAATTCAACTTATATGCTTGATTTAATCTGAACATAGGCAAATTCATCTCATAGCAGTTTGATCTTGCAAATATGTCATCTAACCTAAGCATTTGTTTAAAAACTAATAATTTAACAATGCAATAGTTAAATTAATCCATATTTTATATGTTATATAATATATGTTTCATATGAAATAACATAGCAATAGTATAATTGAACTATGGACATTTAAACGGTGATAATGGATAGAATTCGCTAAATCGATATGTTCTTGTGTTATACTATACGTATGAAGCAGATTTGAATTTTTGAAGTTTGGTCGTTGTAACCTGACGAGTTAATGAGAAGACCAACTTTTTATCAGTACGCAACAAATCTGCCAAGAGAGAACTTGAGGAGGTCCTCATTATTTATTACAGGTTTTACATAACTGAAGGTTAATTTAACTAAGTAACCAAATTATAATAATTAATCTGTTCAAAATATGTTGATATACTCTGAAAGTTAAAATAACCTAGTGAAAGTTTAAAGCTTCGGTTTAAATTAACCTACGTGCTTAGTTATATTAATCGTATTTTTGTTGTTTAAACTAAACTGTGTGTTGGCTCAAAATTTCGTTAAAATTAACCTACATGGTTGGTTATACGTAAAGTTGTAATTATTGGTCAAACTAGACTTTAATAATAGTTGTGTCAACATATGCTGTAGGTCAACATAACCTAGCGAATGGTTTAAATTGTTGTTTAAATTAACCGACGTGTTAAGTTGTATTAACGTTTTGCTTAGTTATATTGCCTAACGCAAGTAGGTATAACTGGCAATGGTTATTATTTGAAAATGAACTATTCATTTTAGTATTACGAAACAAGTGCTTAGTTGGCTGAAAAACAATCCATATGCTCGTTTAAAATAACCAATGTTTTTGTTTATATTTACCTAGATTTTTTTTTGAGTGAAGTACCAGGCTTTCAGCAGCTGTTAGACAACCAGCATTTTAAGTATGGTGACGTTGCCGTTATACGAAGCTCAGACAGGATTGAATTAAAGGGCCAGAATCGGCCGGCTAGTGATGGACGTACTTTGCTAGTTGGCTACGTTAATCAAGAGGTAGACGATAATGAGCTAGAAACACAATTTATCGCGTTAGCAAGAGGAATAAAGACTGCCTTCCAGGAATGCACAAAGTTGAGCATCACCTCGACAGTCAGAAACAGGTTAAACTTGCGTAAGATCCTGGAGTGCTGCTATAGCGATAGTGGAGTATGTATCAAAATTTGCGTGGGTGCTATAAGAGAGGAACAAGGAACAAATTGAAAGGCGAGACAAAAGTTAAAGGCTGTAAGCAGGTCACTCAGCCTGACGCAGAGCAAGGTTTCACAGAAGTCAGGTGGCGTAAGAGAAACCCACGAAACTGGAAAGAAACAGTTATAGTTAAGGCAGAAGGGCGCACGTACGCTGATCTATACTTAAAGATGTGAAAGGGTGTTGATATCAAAGAGATAGGGGTGGAGATAACCGCCATAAAAAAGACAAAGACAGATGATCTTATGATCCAACTGAAGGGTGGCAAGAATAAAGCCGAATACTTAGCGGAATCGATTGCCGGAAAGGTATCCCGCATCACTGCGATACACCGAAAAGAAATGGCGGTAATACACATACGCGACCTGGAGGCAGGGACTGTTTCTTATGATGTAAAGAAGGGTGTTCTAGCAGCATTAAGCGAGGTTCGATGCGAAGAAATACTTGTGACTTCAATGAGGCCTACTCACTCGGATACGATGAACGCTACAGTAAAATTGCCAATACAGTAGGCGCATCAGAATAGGATGGATTTATTGTCGAGTCCAATTACGTGCCGATGACCATCGTTGCTACAAATGCTGGGAAAGAGGGCATACAGCGATGAGTTGCAATGGGCCTGACCACAGAAACCTTTGTTTTAACTGCGGTAAAGACGGGCACAAGAGAAGGGAGTGTAGCCAAACGCAAGGCAGGCCATTTAGGGAGAGACGGAATAATGAGGGAAAGAGCTCGCCTGTAGATACAACTAATCGAACAGTGGCACTATTCTGGTAATTCCATGGGAATTGGGAATTGGGGAAAGATTTTATATGTAATTTCAGTTCAAATATTTTTTTTCCGGCCTACTAAGGAGAAAAGTTTCATGTAAATATTTATAAATTGGGAATAATTTTTCCATATCTAAATTGGCAGGGAAAATTATTCCCAATTTTATTTTGTTTTCAAAAAAATTTCCACTAGATTTTTACCTAAGTATGCCACAAAAAAAAATCTAAAATAGAAATTACATATAAAATCTTTCCCCAATTCCCTATTCCCAGGGAATTACCAGAATAGTGCCACCACAGGAGGGGAAAAACTAATATGCGAGTGATGCAAATTAATATGCATCGCAATAGGCCGGCCTTAAAAAAATACTTAAAGATGTGAAAGGGTGTTGATATCAAAGAGATAGGGGTGGAGATAACCGCCATAAAAAAGACAAAGACAGATGATCTTATGATCCAACTGAAGGGTGGCAAGAATAAAGCCGAATACTTAGCGGAATCGATTGCCGGAAAGGTATCCCGCATCACTGCGATACACCGAAAAGAAATGGCGGTAATACACATACGCGACCTGGAGGCAGGGACTGTTTCTTATGATGTAAAGAAGGGTGTTCTAGCAGCATTAAGCGAGGTTCGATGCGAAGAAATACTTGTGACTTCAATGAGGCCTACTCACTCGGATACGATGAACGCTACAGTAAAATTGCCAATACAGTAGGCGCATCAGAATAGGATGGATTTATTGTCGAGTCCAATTACGTGCCGATGACCATCGTTGCTACAAATGCTGGGAAAGAGGGCATACAGCGATGAGTTGCAATGGGCCTGACCGCAGAAACCTTTGTTTTAACTGCGGTAAAGACGGGCACAAGAGAAGGGAGTGCAGCCAAACGCAAGGCAGGCCATTTAGGGAGAGACGGAATAATGAGGGAAAGAGCTCGCCTGTAGATACAACTAATCGAACAGTGGCACTATTCTGGTAATTCCATGGGAATTGGGAATTGGGGAAAGATTTTATATGTAATTTCAGTTCAAATATTTTTTTTCCGGCCTACTAAGGAGAAAAGTTTGATGTAAATATTTATAAATTGGGAATAATTTTTCCATATCTAAATTGGCAGGGAAAATTATTCCCAATTTTATTTTGTTTTCAAAAAAATTTCCACTAGATTTTTACCTAAGTATGCCACAAAAAAAAATCTAAAATAGAAATTACATATAAAATCTTTCCCCAATTCCCTATTCCCAGGGAATTACCAGAATAGTGCCACCACAGGAGGGGAAAAACTAATATGCGAGTGATGCAAATTAATATGCATCGCAATAGGCCGGCCCAGGGCCTCCTTATAGCTACTGGTAAAAAAGGAAACTGGAAGGTGGACTTAGACGAAGATGCTGCGCTAATGGTGCTTCCAAAGGACGTTCCAGTTGCTAGAATCGGTAAAGGAAAGGGAGTGGTCTGGGTAGAACTAGAAGACATTGTAATCATGAGCTGCTATTACTCTCCTAACAAATCTATGGAAGATTTCAGCTTAAGGCTGGGCGAACTAGGTAGTAGTTTGTAATTTAGTTTTTTATACATTACATTACATTTTAAAAGTGTTTTTTACATGTAAAATGCCCAACTTTGACTAAATTTCTTTACTATTTTATTAAATTTATTTCGAATTTACTTACAACGCCAATCTCCGATCAAGCAAATCCCGACGCTCCTAGTATTATATTTTGGGGCATGGGCTCCCACAACATTGAAACCGCGGCCTTCATATATATTACCGTCGCCGCCTATTGTGAAACTGTATCCTATATCATTCCAACCACGCTCTTCTTGATGGAATTGTTGAATTTCACGATTTGCAATCTTACAATCAACTTCTGTAAAACAAGCACTCGGTCGATAAGAATGATGTATGATAATGTAAGGTATTGCACCGTCAAATTTTTCGACTGCTTTTGGTTGTTTAGCACCCCAACTATCCCGTGATATAATGTTTACCATCGCAGAAACATCTAAAAAAAAATTGTATATTATTGAAAGGTAATCTTTCTTTACGTCTGTTATTTATGTTTTTTTTATTGTTCTATGTTTCAAATTATACATGAAGTTTTATACTTAAGTCACAAATAATGAATTTATTATTTGTGCTTAAGTGTTAAGTACACTGAGAGAAAAAAGGAAATTTAAAATTAAATATAAAATGTTTAATTCAAAAATACTGCTTCATCAGTAAGCACAGGCAAAACATTAACATAAGTAGAACCACCTCTATTTAAATTGAAACGAAACCTTTTAAATATGAATCTATGTATGTATATAACATATTAAAAAAATAAATGTATTAGAAACGCTTTAGTTTCAAATTATATCGCATTCAAACTAATACTTAGATTTTAAAATTATATACAATTCATTTTAGTTAATTTTTTTCAAAATATTTGTCAACATGGATAGAAACAGCTGTTTCCTCAAAAATGTACAAAACAACATTACACAAATTTCAAACTTCTTAGGCCGGTGATATAATTCGCCAAATCGATATGTTCTTGTGTTATACTGCAGGTATAAAGCAACATTTGATTTTTTGCAGATTGGTCGTTGCAACCTGCCAACTTTATATCAGTACGAAAACAAACTGCCAAGAAAGAACTTGAGGAGGTTCTCATTTTTTTAAGGGTTGTGTATGTTTGCAAAGTGGTCAGCATGCTTGCTCCAGCGACCGGAGGTCCCGGGTTCTATTCCCGGCGGTGAGAAGGAAAAAATTTCACGGCTGGTTTAGGGTCAATGAATTAATCACTAATTATTCGAAATGAAAATATGATTATGAAACCTCATTTGAGGCGGTCAAATCCCTTGATTGGATATAGTGCTAGAGAGAAATAGAGAGAGAGAGAGGGAGAGAGAGAGAGTATGTTTACAAAATGGGGGGAGGGGAGTTAATTTTCTACTTTTTGTGGTTCATATATTGTGAATACTCATAAACATTGTGAATGTCATTGTCAATATTTTGCCTAAAAAACCCTAAATTTCGTAAATTACACAAAAATTCATATCAATTTGAACAGAAACAATGAAGTAAAATATATGATTTCTCAATATATATTATTGCCAAAATATATTATTTTTGCAGTTTGAAAATGAAATGAAAGAGTAATTGTTGTATTGAAAATGAACATACATATTTGAATTAAAATTTTCTCAATTTAGATTCATATGCGCTCTACGTATTCATATCACTAATGTACCTTATTAAAGTTAGCCGAAAGCTTCCAGCAATTAATAAAATCGATAATGCAGATAGTGTATTAGCTTTCTCAGCCGAAAGTGTATGAATACGTCATCGTTGATCAACATTCTTCAGCCGAAAGTTATCAGCCGAAAATTTTATTTCAACAACACATCAACTGAAACCAATTTGAATGATACGAGTACTGTTAAAGTTAGCCGAAAGTTTCCAGCCGAAAGAACTACTAACCGAAATACTAACTAGACAAATGCAACAATTGTAGAGGCTAACGACTTCGACAACTCTCACGGGCACGCGGGAATTCGCATGCGCTCCCCCCCCCGTTTAGCCCTCCGAGGGGCTTTATTAGATTTATATATATATATATATATATATATATATATATATATATATATATATATATATATATATATATATATATATATATATATATATATATATATATATATATATATATATATATATATATATATATATATATATATATATATATATATATATATATATATATATATATATATATATATATATATATATATATATATATATATATATATATATATATATATATATATATATATATATATATATATATATATATATATATATATATATATATATATATATATAATGGGTCATTCCATTATATTTCAGGGACTTTTTCGCAATTTTCAAAATTTGTCTCTTAGATTTTAATTTTTTGTTTCTTTCGTCTTCTTGATGTACAAATAGTGTGTAGAGATAACGGTACTTTCAAATTTTATTTGTTAACCTTAAATATCGACCTTTCTAACGTAGTAAAAATGAAAACAATATCTTTTACAGAACGGAAAATACAACATTTTATGTATAGACACAATATTAAAAGTGTGAAAGATGTCAAAACTGACATATCGAATAACAGGAATTTCAAATGTCAAAATAACAAATAAAAATACACTTGTCTTCTTTTGGAGGAGACGGAATGAATGTACACCAGGGTGGCTTCTTTGTTTCATTTTTTGTCTTTTTATTTTCTGATTCTGGATCGGGGATGGAGTCCGGAGGGTTTGTTTAGTTTAGTCACACATATTATGATATTGTGTGAGTAAGCGTCAAGGGGGTCCAATACATTTTTTGGTTTTCTTTTTGATCCAGGATCGGGAAGTGGAAAGACGGGGGGTGTGAGCAGGGGGCCGTTTTGAATCGGGGGTGGATCGGGATTTTTCTGCCAGAGAAAGTAACATTATACATATTGGGTAAACTATGTGAAGGCATTTCAAAGTTATGTTTTCCGACAATTTTTTACAAATACTCAGAAATTTATCGATGAGTCGGGACTCATGTGACTGTGTGTGCGTGAGCGCGTGGATCATATTTTGAGGCCAGAAAGCGGCCTCATATTAGTCCTCGTGTTGTTTCTTCAATGTAATTTATATTCATATATGTATTGTAATATATAATATGTACTTTGATAGGTGCTATTATTATTTATTATTAACTGATTTTAATTTTTATTTAATTGGTTTATAATTCATTTAGTTAAATTAATTTTCTTTAATTAATATCGGCAAAAATTTGTACTTAATTTCCAATTTCAAATAATATAAATAATAGACTGCTTGAAAACGGTTAGACCTCATGTCGCACGTGGTATGGAGGATTTCCTATCCCGCAATAAAAAAATTTGATGATAAGCACAAAGTGTCGTTCTTTGTTTTATGATTTTGGAATTTAATAACGTAATTAGTATTTTTTGTTTTGGCTCCCCTGCAAAAATTTAATTTTTGGGTTGTGTCACTTTTTCATGTCATGTGCGTAATGTGTTACGGCATGGCAAAGGGAAAATGGCTTTTAATTTTTATTTTCATGTGCTTTCATGTGCCTCGGGGCTTCTAGTGATGACTATTTTTTTAAGATTGCTTACTGCTGGTGCTATTTTCTATGATATAATTTATCTGGCTCAACAACATTTCTCGAAACAGGTTGGCAATTGCATGGGAATGTCAGACGCGAATATCGATTGATTTGAGTTCTAAATCCTATTCAACGACTTGTTCATGCACCAATTATGTAAGAAGCTTCCGCAGGGTTTTATCTTCCGTTAGTGTCATCACTTCACGTAAACCTTGATCTTTTAGACACTTTTAGCGTATTAAGGCCAAGTTTGTTTCGGCTATGGTGAATGGAGAAACTGGATAGTTCCTTGGCCGATTGTTTTCCTAATTGCATCCGGAATTTATGTTGGAGTATCGATTTACCTCAGCATACTAGATTCGAACATGATTGATTAAGAAAGTGCCTTGCACGGCTGAACTCCAGTGGTGACATGTTCTACCATCACATTTTCGATACATCGAAGTTTATTTCTCATTTTCCTAAACTAAAATGGACAACTGTTTCATTTAAGAATTATTTCTTTTCTATTATTGCTTCCACAACCTACTAGTACAAATCCGAACAAATTGTCTTTCTCTAATTTCGTTCAAGTATCGAAAACAAATTATTTCTTGATAGAAATGGAGTAGAATATCACAATTTTCAATCTAGCAACCTGGTAAATGATATAAAATGAGAAATAGTGTCACATTTTATTCTAAAGAAACGAGACATAATCTACGATAAAGTACCGAAAATGTGATGGTAGAACATGTCAGCACAGAACTTCTCTAAAGTCCACTTTTAAATTCCCACCCAATACCTGATTTGACAATATATAATTTTGGGATATGGTTTCCAAGTTCTATTCAGAATGGTCGAATTGTAGAACTTCATCATAAAGACACGAAAATCCAAATATAAGCTAACCTTTCGTATTAGAATCCTAGCCCAGCTCTGCAAAATGAACTTTAAAGTTGTCAGTTAGAAACCAGGTCGTCGGTTTCTTCCATTATATCCGAATCCCAAAATTTCGTCAAATTCAGCTTTGCACACCGAATTTGACCATCATTTGTTGAGAGATGGCCTAGTTCCATTGAGCATAATGTTAGAGTGCCAATCCAATTCTGCATACCATATTTGACAGTGATTGGTTGTGGAATGGTAAAGCTCCATTGAGCATGGCATATTATGTCCTGTGTAGTATAATTTACTTGGTAATTAATCTAATGTTTTTTGGTGACAATAAAACATTTGAAATTTTTGCGAAATAACCTAAATTTATTTGAAATATCCAATTCGACAGTTAATCTGGCATTGAATAACATTGATACTTTTCCAGGAACCATTGCCTTTGGGATGCCTCAAATATTTTTTGTTAAATACTAATGGATTTTAGAGTAATTTGTAATACAATTTAGATAATTGTAGTTTAGTTTCAGGAAATTCTACTGTAAGTTGTGGAATTACATTAGGATTATATTTAATTAGGATTAAATTAATAAATATTTATATTATTTATGTTAGGAAGCCGGAAAATATTAATTTAGAATTAAATTTCAGGAAATCTAAAGATGTAGGTAATATTTCTTTGAAATATTAATTTTAATTGGATGGTTCACTAGCCAACCCGATTAACTCCATTTTTTGGATTTTTTTTTTAAAATAACCGCACCTGATTGGTATATATTCAAAACAAATTTCTGTAATAATAAGTTTTAAAACCACTAAAGGGACTAACCCAATATGCAATGCCGACGGAATTCCATTTACATTCGTGTTCTAAAACTACACTTCTTCTATGGAAAGAACCATGTGTATCACGCGGAAATTCGTACTCCCCGCCAAAGGAAGTGTCACAAAAATTCCGGTGTCGGTGTGAATCCCAACTAAAAAGAGAAAAAAATCACAGAAACAAAAGGCACGTGTTTGTATATATTTTCCAATTGGAATAATTAATAATTCTTATTCGAAATAAAACAAAATTTTCCATTTATATATAAATAAATACTAATATTTTATTCAAATTATTTTTTATTTGTGTACACATATTTAAATTTCATAAATTGAGTTTTGTATTGCATCCGCCACGTTGCATTGCATCCGTCACGTTGTATTGCATCCGCCAGCATATTGAGATCTTGAAAAAAAAATCATTGAAAATTTACTACGTAAATGTATTTATTTACTACGTAAATCCATTGTGAGACAGATCTCTATTACCTTTTTAGTCCAAATTTGCACATCGCGATTACTAAATAAGTTAATAATTGTTATTATATATTTAAATTTAAAACTATTTACTTTAAAAAATCGAAAAACATTATAATGAAACACAACACTTTAAAGTAAAAAACTAATTATGTAGTGCAACCGTGCACGTCGACTTGTCAGAAGAAACTGAAAATAAAAGATACAATCGAAACTTATAAAACGAAAATAATATTACCGCAAAATAGAAAGAGAAAAACAATTGTTTTTCTCCAAAAACAATATTTTTGTGTTTTTGATATTTTGTAGTACGGAGTTTTGTACGACATTTGAGCAGTTTTTTCCACACAGTGGAATAATTGCATACTGGGAAAATAGAAATATACAATGAATTTAAAAAAAAATGTATTTTCTCATATTTCTCAACTTCTTGTTTTATGGAGTTAATCGTTTTGGCAAATGAAGCATCCAATTGTTGATTGTGTAGATTGGAATCGTGTAGTCATTGTTACTAACTATCGACGTTATATAGATGTCTGTAACCGGGCTGATTAAATTAATCAATTTTGTTTAGGAAGCCTGAAAGCATTAATTTAGAATTTAATTTCAGGAAATTTTCAGATGTACGTGAAATAATAAAATGTTTAACTCAGGTTGCTGATTTAGATAAGCAATTGTTGAAGACCAATAACATTGTTATCCGTTAAACCTCTTAAGCCTTTATCATTCCTCTAGTAGATTAGAATTGTGTTATGCCGTACGATCGCTAAGTGTCGCTAAGTGAAACCGGATCGTTCCGTACCATAATAAAAATCCTTCTTATCATTCCTATTGTTATCTGTCTACAAAATCTACAGCCTGTTGTAGAAATAGGCCCGGCGTTATCCGGGACACTTGTCAAGTACTTGGTCTTACAGTCCAATCAATCAATCAATCAATCAAATTTGAAGCAAGGTTAAAAATATTGCTTTTCAAATTATGACTGATTGATTTAAACATTTGTATTTCTTAAGTTTAAATAGGATTCGGTTTTACAACCAACTTCGCATAATAATACATTCAAATTGGTTTCAGTTGATGTGTTGTTGAAATAAATTTTTTGGCTGAAAATTTTCGGCTGAAGAATGTTGATCAACGATGACGTATTTATACACTTTCGGCTGAGAAAGCGAATACACTATCTGCATTATCGATTTTTTTTTATTTCTGCTGGAAACTTTCGGCTAACTTTAATAGTATCACTAATGTTGCATTTTAAATTTAAAAAAATCAATGTAAGTGTTTACATAGTGTTTACATACAAAAGTTAAACTTTTAAATTAAAAACCTCATCAATACATTTCTATATGTGAACCGATTTAAAATAAAAATTAATATCTCTAATTTAAAGTTGATTTGTTTTTAGATCTATATTTCAATTAAAAAAAAAACAAATATAATTTTAAAATGATCATTTTCAAATCAAAATATTTTGCTTGGAAAACATGTAGGTACGATTTTTTTTATTTTTAAGTTGTATTTCTCTGAGTGAAAAGTAGTAATATAAGTAGTTAACTAACAGTAGTTAAAATAGTAAGGTGTTTGCGGGGCATTGCGATAAGGCAATGTTGCTATATGTACCTTGAAAAAAATTTATGTATATTCTTTACTCTTGCGGGCGGTAGTGTAGACTGAACATAATTACCCTCTTTTACGTAGTAAAATTCTGGGTCTACCTCTACCAGCTCTCGGCTGGTTGTTGATGGAATACTGGTCATCCGTTGTTGTGGAGACCTTGTAACGTGGCCGAGCCATCTAACTCAATTCGATTTGATGAATCCGATGATATCGCAACCTCCAAGAAGTTGCTTTGTCTCGTGGTTCATATGAATCCGATATTCGTTGTTCTCGACTTTAATTTACAAAATAATAGCCAGCTACTTGTTCTATTATTTTTATGACAAATTATTCTAATTATGTGTTTTTGAAGCCAATAGAATAGATTTGAATTTTCTTGAATTTTTTTTTTTGAATTGTTGACTTATAGATGGAAAATGTGTAAGAGTCACAACAATCAGTTTCGAACGGATAAGATTACTGATTTGAAAAAATCAGCCTTCTCATCACGTCGCGACGACTCACATTTCTCATCTATATTCTATACACAACTAACTTTTCGAGTTTACGAATTTATTATATTTTGCTTTGGTTTTTCGATTGTAATGGTTTGTAATTGTTCCGTATATTTGTCTATTTTAATAGAAATTTAATTCGAGACTGCTGAAAATAGACCAATATACGGAACAATCACAAACACAATTACAATCGAAAAACCAAAGTAAAATAGAATAGGATCAAGAGTATTGAAGTAAGTACCACCCCAACAAACAATACCCCAACCAAAATCATAAACAGTAGATCCAGATAACGTGAAATTAATTAATTTAGTTTTTTCACTTACTATAGCAACTTGAGTTTTGCAATTTTGCAAACCATTGTCTCATACATGTAAATCATAATTTATTTCCGTAGCTGTTAAAAAATGATTATCATTGGTATAAGTGAAAGTTAGATCATCAGCAAAAGCTCTTACACTACCATGAAATTTTTGTTTATAAATTGAATTTATATAAATCAAAAATAAGATCGGGCCTAATACGGAGCCTTGAGGTACTCCGGAAACTACGACTTGCTCTTTACTAAATAACCCATTTAGTACAACCCTTTGTCGCCTACCTATTAGGTTGGATGAAAACCATTTATGAACCATATCTCTAAAACCAATTATATTTAACTTTTTTAACAGTATTTGATGGTCAACCATATCAAAAGCTTTCGTCATGCCCGCAAATAAGCCAACACTGCACTTGTTTGCATTTAAGCCATCGTATGGTGGCTACTACGCTCCAGAAAACTGCTAAAAAGGTTAATTTTTTTTAAAAACAATAAAACACGCTTTTTCATTAGTTTCTCAAACAACTTAGTAATGGTAGATAATAAAGATATTGGTCTATAGTTAGGTATCAGTCTAGAATTGCCCTTTATAAATAAAGGAATAACTTCTGCAGACTTTAGTCCTATTGGGAAAATGCCACTTTTCACGCTTAACACTGAAAAAAATCGCGCGGAGATATTTACACATTTTGCTGTGTAAACCCAAATTTGCAATTATTACCAATAATGTTTTTATAAAGTACGAGCCTTGTAAAGTTTGCACTGCAATATTTACAGCGCATTTTTAAATATTAAAATTATTGCTGAGCAGCGTCGGATAAATTTGAGCCGCGCAATTTGAATACATCATTTTCAATGCAAACATATTAAAAATGAAAAAAAAATTGTTTTTTTCGTTGAGAATAAATTACAAAGTGTTTTTAAAATGTTCAAATACTTTTCAAAATTTACTTTGCACTTTGTAAAACAATTTTTGCGGGAAGGTTATAACCAATCAAATCACTTATTCTATACGACTTTGCATTTTGTTCTCCAAATTTTATTTAAAATTTCAAACAAAAATTAGTCTTAAAGTGAATTTTATAAGCAGTACACAAATTGCCACAAAAATGCCAGTTCGTCTAGTTTCCGGAATTGTTGGGAAAAATGGTAATTATTTCAAAATAAATTAAAATATAAATTATATTTATTTTTATCATTCATTTGCAGTTTTTTTGCAACCTTTCTTCGCGTCGCAACAAATGGCAGCTATAGCCTTGAGGATTAAACCATGAAAGCGCTGAAACGATGTACGGTAAACACAAATTAAATTTACAAAACTTATATGTGCATTAACTTATATTTGTTGCTTTCTTGTGCATTAACTTATATTTGTTGCTTCAAGCAATTTAAGAGGAAAGGACGAACTCAGTTCCCTGAACACTAAATGGTTTCTTAAAGGAGGAGAATTTAATTATTAGCAACATTAAAATAATTCAATATCTTTCAAGGCTGTAGAGGAAAAATTTGTTTGATCAAAATTAATACGTAAGTTTAGTGTCAATCCCGAGATGTAATTAATTATAGTCTTTATTTTAAGAAAAATCGATGGCCTTTTGTGAAAAGTGAATAAAAAAAATTAATTATAAAAATGTGTTTTATTAAAATTGGTTTTTAATATGTTAAATATTAAATTCTGCCTCCTCCAATCTAGAACTTTCGAGTGTTTGCTTCTGTGCAGAGTAAATATTAATGCGCTGCAATTTTCTCGATCCGCAAATATGTATTAAAATGCGCATTGAAAGCATTATCCTCCTTGCTGTCAATATTTACCATGCGCTATGTAAAGAATTTCTAAATTATTTTACAAACTGCAGAGTAAATATATCAAAGCAATACCAAATATTGCTTACCCACCGTGAAATAAAAATAATAAAATTTACTCAGCAAGTTGTAATAATTGATTTGCTAGAATCGCAGTAAATACAAAGCGCTTGTGTGGCTAAATTTTTAATCAGTTTTCATTAAATATTACTCCGCTTTTTTGTGAATATGTATCACCGATTATTTTTTTCAGTGAAATTGAATATGTAACACAATACATCGATTAGGAAATAAGAATTCTGTTTAAGTATTGTAGTGGTAACGAGATCTGAGGTATTTGAATTTTTATTATCTAGAGCCCGAATCATTGTCATCACAGCTGTAAAAGGATCAAAATAAAAGCTTTTTATTTCATTTGTTTCAGAAGTTAAAAGGTCGTAACTATCACACAAAAATGGTTTATTGTGAGCTAGTGGTAGAGAATTAATAGCACAATGAACAAAATATTTATTAAATTGATTAGCCATATCGGTTACATTATCTATCACATTTCCATTAATATCAAGTTCAGTGATTGTATTGGTTTTTGATGGTTTGTTCAATATTTTGTTGACTGCTTTCCACTCACGTCTAATGTCCCCTGAACTTTTCTCAAGCTCGGTAAAGAAATATTTGTCTCGTGTTAGTGCAATGCCGTTTTTTACTTTAGCACATAGTTTATCTTTATTATAATATTTTTGGAGTAACATTCGATGGATGTTTTTTAAGTTTTTTACGTACTGAATTTTTGATATTAATCTCCTTAAGCAAAGCAATAGACATCCAAGGTTGTAAGCGCTTAATTTGTTTATTATTTACTTGAACTTCCTCTTTACAAATTTAAAAGTTGACAAAGAATACTAGAAAAATGGCCATAAGCTATTGATGTGTCATTCACAGAGTACACCGGCTCCTAAAATTCAAATTTGAGTTAACAATTTAGTTTTGAATAATTAAAGGTTTGCCGAACTTTAAATGGAATAGATTTGTCTTTAGATTGTAATGTAGAACCGTTATTTGTTTGTAATTATGTAATATTGATCATGTAGTGACCATGGTCTAATATTGTACATTCAATTAGCGATTTGCTTTTTTTATAACGAACAAAAGCATGGTTAATGCAAGTTTTTGTGTTAACTGTTACACGGGTAAGCTCGCCGATATATGATTTTAAACCATGAGAAGCTAACAAGAACAAATAATTATCATTATCGGAACATTTATTTAATAAGTCTAATTTTATGTCACCTAAAACCAGTAGATTTTTAGCATTAATATTTTGTAAAAGTTTACTTAATTTATCTAAAAAGACTATCTTATGGACGTCATACTCATGAAACCTATAAATACAAAGCACAATATAATTCTCATTCTCCTAGGTTAGTTCTTATGTTAAAACATCAGGAGTTAAAAGGCTAGAATTATTTGACGTGCAAGCATAAAATGATTTAGAAAAAACAGCCACACCACTTGAAGCGTACGAATTATTGCAATACCAATAGAGATTGTAACCCGGCAAACTGTATTCTTTCAACTCCGCATCATATATCCAAATTTCTGTTAAAAATACTAAATCACACAAATTTGTAAAACTATTTAGATGTGAAACATTAGCGAACACTTTGTAAGCAGTGTTCAATAGAGCTATACCACGATAGTCCCACATTTAAGTCGGTCGCCTTTCATGCAGCGGACATGCGAGCGCGGTCTTAAAATTCTCCGGCAGATCTTCTTAGTCCCAAATAGAGACGATAAGAGCGTATAGATTTCTTGGAAAGATAGCGCCTTCGGATTTAATTAATTTTGCGGAGATTCGATCCAGATCGGGTGCCTTTCCACTGTGGTATATTCGACAAAGACCTCTTCACCTGGATGAGCTATTGCTCTAATGGGGGTCACTTCGTTATTCCGATTTAGCAGATTTTGAAAGTAGTTTTTCCATACTGAGAGCACGCCAGCTTTACATTTGTTCTCAACTCTCCATTCCCATCCTTTATGGCTGTACATCTTGAGTGCGTAGGTCTTTAGTGAGATTCCTGGCATTAGCAAAACAGTCCCTTGAATTTCCTACTTCCGCTTGGAAGCTGATGTTTTCAATGCATGACCTCATATGATCGCGTTTCTTTTGTCGAAGGTGTGTAGTCGTGGTTTTCTTAGCGCTTAAGTGCTTCTAGTGCTGCGAGCCAACCTTTTTCACGAAGCTTTCGTTTATTTTCTCCATATTCTCCTCTATTCTGATGGCCGCTGTAATGAAGAGTGTAACCATTGGTGATATCATGGATCTCACTCCCAGACCATCTAAGCTCTTGTAGTGCAGTACGTCTAATTTGTAACTCTTAAGTGTCTAAGCACGTTCCATGTTCCCATTTTTTAAGCTTTGTTCGGGTATAATTTCCAAGGTCGAGTTTTTGATGAATCCGATATGGTAATCCGAGGCCTTTGATTAGGGTTCATAACTTAATTGTTTTTATGAGGGAAGGTTGCTGGCCCGCCGCTCAACCCAAGTTATACGCGTGTGGATCACGTACTGGTGAAAACCTTAAGGCATCCAGTCCTTCCTTGAACACATTTGCATAGCGAGCCGCCTGATACAAGACAGACGCTGTCCCAATGACTCGCCCTGACAAGAAGTGTCCATGACTATAAACAGGGTTTCCTCTGCTCGTCTCCACTACATCGCCTGATTAATTGGGTAACTCTCAGCACCGCAAGGAGGTATGAATCTAGGACTTCGCTCCCCCTATTCGCTGTATCGCCAAAGTCAAAAAAAGAGTTTAAAAAAGGCTCTGTGCGTATGAGCGTGCAGACTAATGTTTGTGTCCTCTCTACAGCTCAAACGGTTTGTCCGGTTGTTATAAAACTTCATACTTAAGCTTTTTTTATTAATTCGGAGATCCCAGTTATTTTTGAATGAAATCGGTTCACGGAAGTGACAGCTTCCACAGAAACTTTTTCGAAATCATGAATTCAAAGAAGTGGAATACCGAGGCAATCCTGGTCCAAACAAATCCCCCTAAATAGCGCCAAAGTAAGAGAAGGCATAACATATGCAAAAATGGCTTAGCAGAATGAAAATATCAAGAACGTGTCCAGTCATAAAAAACATGTCCAGCAAGAAAAGCTAAACGCAATCAATTCACATCTGGCTGCGCAGAACCAAAGACTAGAATCTATGGGCAAGCTACTGAAAAAACAAGAACAGAGACTAGGAACACTGGAAAATACATCGATGAGCCAAGATAAAAGAATAGCGGATGCTTCAAGTAAAACTAGAGAAGTTATTGACTACCTTCATTCTAGTCCATTAACAAGAAAAAATAATGATAGTGTTTAAGTGATGCTACCTGGAATGCAAATGGCCTAGCGCAACGCATTTCAGAATTAGAAGTATTTTTAAATACACAAAAAAATTATATATAAAAACTAAAAATAGAACTCTAATGTCCTGCCTGCTTCAAATAGCTCCATTCCCAAAGGAATGGAGTTATTTTAAGGAGGTGTAACGATCAAAGTTTTTTTTCTCGTTACAAGCGGAAATGTTTTTTGTCACAAACAAATAATATTTCGGTTTTGCTATACAGTATGTTAGTTTAGCAGCATTACTAATGACCTCAATTATTTGCATATAGCATAATTTGAGTTTAGTAAAATTATCGTTCGTTTTCTTTTACATTTTCTCAAATACTTTCACCTCTCCTCTTCCCATATCATTCGCAAAGTGTAGAGAGAAAATTTAGCAAATTCTTTGGTTTTTTCATTCTATCGCGAATAATTGATTTGATTATCAATTAGTTTTGTGTGGGTGATATTTGCAAAGGAAATTAGTGGTGGTACTCTCAGACAAATACACTGAAGAATCGATCGAGATTGGGTTTAAAACATTGAAGCTTTGTTCACAAGTCGGATGGAAATCCGAGATTTAAAATCCCACCATTTTAACCAATCAAATCTCACAAATTATACAAAATACACGCCCCCTTTCATCCCAAAAAGTTGAAAAATTGCAACTTTTGAGCAAAAATCCTGCAGACGACCAACTTAACAAATCAAAACTAATTATTCAGCTACATTTTGTAGATCATTATAGTTTTTTTGCTCATTTTTTTGTGTGTTGTAATGAGTACTTCTTAATGACATTTGGTTTTTTTTGTATTGTAAAACAGTTCTGTGTACGTTCAGACTTAATTACCTATCTAAGCTGAGTTACGGAAAACAACAAAACTCGACTATGTTTGTCTTGAAAAAGACATTTTTTATAACTTAATTACAGATTTCAAAAATATCCGAAATTAATATAAAATATTTAAAAGAAAAAAAATTTCAAAACTAAAACAAAATGACGCGAAATTTATATCGAAAAATTTATGAAAAGAAAAATGAATTAAAAACTGAGAAACTATAATGACACGAAATTTACGAAAAATGAATGAAAAGCAAAAAGAATTTATTAAAACTGAAATACTAATATGATATTATGATAAACAAAACGATTTTTTATTTAAAATGCCAGAAAAATTTATAAAACACAAAAATACGAAGAAAACTATATTCACTGTAATTAAGCCAAGCGTAATTAAAAATAAATTTGTATTTTGACAGCTATGTCACAAAAAATAGACCAAATATATAGAGCAAAAAACATAACAAAAATTAAAAAAATCTCGGATGTGGGATTTTGGGATTTCCATCGTCTTGTGAACACAGCTTGAGATCAAACGAAGATTAGATCAGTCTGATTTGGATAATTATACCAAAATTAATCGGTGGAAAAATTATAATAATTAATGTGAGTGTTAATTAATAAACAAAAATTTGTTGAAATCTATCTAGAAACTTCACCGTATATTAACAGATAGAAGTGATTTTTGTGTTCCGACTTCTATATGTGAGACTGATGGTTGTTTGAGGTCGATTCAGCTGACTGTATAATTCGTAATCTGGACCGAAAAAAAATCGTAATTCTTCCAAGTGTTTGAGATACAACAAGGTACGTTCATTATAGCTTTACAATGATTTAAGTTTAATGTTTTTTTATTTTGATCAAACTGTTTCAATAAATCTAATGTGTTCCGCTGGTTTTTGTTTCGTGCCTTTCTTAGAGAAGAATTAGTGCTGTATGATAACTGCGGTTACATCATTTTGATACCGAGTGATAGAATTGACGACCTTCAAGTTCCAATCTAGCACAAAAATGTGCGAAAACACGTGCCATCGCGGACCGGACATAAGCCATCTCTAGTCTGTTTTTTTTTGTGTATAATTGCCTTAGGACGGCTGGGCATATTATGTGCTCGGAATTATTCTTTTGTGTTAAACACAGCTACATTATTGCGTGTGTGTAGCTATTTATTGTTGTTATTTTTATAATTTATTTAAATTTCTTTAAGTTAAAAGAAAAACCAATAGTGATTTTTCTTCTATTAATTATTAAGTGCGTAAAATTACAGTTTAAAAATAGTAATCTTTCTTAAATTAAGAATCAATTGTGTAAGATTACAGTTTGAAAATAATAGTTCGTTAGTTGCGGGATTGCGTGAAAAAAAAAACAAATTATTTTTTAAGGTATACCAACACCATGTGGAAAGCGCTTTCATCATGGCCTTGGTAAGTGTACAATTTACGTTTCATTATATTACGGAGTGTGGTATTTCACCGCGATATTCTTTTCAAACCGTTAATTTTTTTTGTGTTTACTTTATCCTTATTTTATCTTATATTTGTTTGAAGCCAAATTTAATTTTTACAACATACATATATTTAACTTTCGTATTTTATTAAATGATCAGTACCAATTATGAATTAATATATTAATTACAATTCTGTATGATAGTATTTTTGCTTGGTACTAAGTTTATTTAAAGTAGTCATTTCTTTCACTATTGATAAAAATAAGTATTTTTCTAGTAACTATTGGAATGATTACAGAAAATATTATAAAAATATACGAATATTTAATGTTTTTTTTATAATATAAAATTTATTCTTCATTTTTATTTAAATATATTTTTTTTCTTGAAATTAAAAATGCATTGTTAGAATTTTCATCCTTGTTATTATTATTACTATTATTTGTATAACTGCGGTGTATACAAGATTCTCGTACGCCCTGAAAACCCCCACGCCAATCACCCTGAGCTTAAGCCAGCTATATATCACCGCTCAGAGGCCAATGCGAGGATATTCTGCTAACAGTTGTTAACCTGTCCATTATTTTCAATAACGAACAGTGTTGGCAACGTTACAGTGGCAGGACATTAAAATGTGAGTTTCACTCCAGTAGAAAGCCAACCTACTGGCCTACGGACCCAAATAAAATTCCTGTCCTTGTGGATTTCTCTACATCAAGAGATATCTCCGAAAACTACTAAGCAGTTTTAATGACAATAAGTGACATGGTAATAAGAAAAGCAAGGCCTCCAAAACTAACAAATAAGAAAACCAACTGGGAATACTTTGCACAGCTAGTCGAAGAAAGCGTCAATTTACAAGTGCAGATCTCGAACGCTTACATGATAGAAGAAAAACTGGAAAACCTCATTGAAAGTGTGCAAAAAGCGGCCTAGAAAGTACTCCTGATCAGCAAGAAATATAACAAAAAGTATATATTATCCAGTTCAAGTGAGAGAGTTGGTTAACGAAAAAAAGAGCTTGTAAGACTTAGCAGAGCCCCTGAAGACAAAACAATCCAAAACAACTTGTGCAACAAACCTAATAAAAGAGATTAAGAATGAGTCAGTTGCAAGCTTCCTAAGTAATCTGGCAGGTAAACCTGGCACAAACTATTTCCTGTGAAAAGCCACCAAAGGTGTAAAAAGGCCTAAAACGCAAGTGCCACCCATTAGAATGGTTGATGGAACCTGGGCTCGCAGCGAAAAACAAAAAGCTGATCTGTTTGCCGAACACCTAGAAAATACCTTCAAACTACCAACTGGACAAGCGGATAATGAATATTTAACGCCTATAAGCAAAATAGACGAGGCATTTGTGCTACCAGTTACTCTGAAAGTAATCAAAGAAGATGTAAAAAAACCTTAAAAATAAAAAAGCCCCTGGAAACAACTTGATAACAGGGCAAACCATCAAAGCTCTACCAGAAAGAGCACTAAGGAAACTTCAGCACATAAACAATGCTATCTTTAGACGATGTTATGTTCCGAGACAGTGGAAAACACCGGAAATCATAATGATTCCAAAACCTAATAAACCAATAAACGACAGAACATCGGTTATTTATTTGCTTACAACAACATCAAAGATTTTCGAAAAACTGTTTCTTAAGAGACTAAAGCCAATTATAGAGAGCAGAAATCTTATACCAGAACATCAATTTAGGTTTCGAGAAAGGCATTCTACGATAGCACAGGTACATAGGTTTACTGATACAATTGAGGAGGCGCTGTAAAAAAGGGAAGTATGCTCAGCAGTATTTTTAATCGTAACTCAAGCATTTGATAAGGTTTTGCACCGTGGTCTAGAATTTAAGTTCCAACGAGATTTGCCAAAACAACATTTTGAACTGCTAAATTCTTACATCCACGCAGCCTTACAGCGTTACTTCCGTGTGAGACAGGAAGAGGAATACTCAAAACTGAAGAAAATTTTAACAGGTGTTCAATAAGGCAGTGTTCCTGTACACAAATGATCTACCAAAAATAGTAGAAGCTAGAATAGGAACGTTTGCCGATAACATAGCTGTTATGACGACCGATGAGTTCACAAGTATCGTTGAGTTCACAAGAAACGTACAAAATGCTATTATAGTGAATAACTGGACAACAAAATGGAGAATAACACTTAACGAATCTAAAATCAACTCATATCAACTTTACAAATAGGAAATTAGAATATATTCCGATTAGACTGAATTCGCTACAAATTCCCGATAACGCTAAGTACATTGGCACGACGCTAGACTCCAAGCTCAGGTGGAAAGCGCATGTTAAAAAGAAAAGGGAAGAACTGAATTTAAAATTCAGAAAAATACACTAGCCTATTGGAAGAAACTCCGAACTAACAACACACAACAAACTGCTGTTATATAAACAAATCTTAAAACGTATCTGGACGTATGGTATTCAGGTTTGGGACAGTGCAATGAAAACTAAAGTGAAAATCATTCAAATATTTCAAAACAAAGTACTACGTAGCAATGTAGATCCTCCATTGAGACATAAACGTGGAATACGTCAGCGATGAAATACAATAATTTACAAGGAGTCATACTCTACGATTGCACAGCATGACAACGAGGAGCTGCGGAGCCTACTGGATCGCACCAATGGATCAAAACACTTAAAAAGAACAAACTTTTTAGAAGTAGTGGTTACCTGAGCGACTTAAATCAAAGGATTGGCAGGGCTGGGATGAACCTATAGGTTTTTATCCAACAAGAGTAGACTACTAAACTAATACCTTGGACAGACACAAAAATTATCGCGATTTCTTCCAATCGCGATTATATGTCAAACAAATAAAATCGCGATTTTATAATTATGGTGACAGACACAAACCCGTTTTGTAACTCTGCAAACGTTCAAATTCATATTTGATTAATGAAATAAAACAATTTCAATGCGTATTTGCCGATTTTGAATTATATCGAATCAGTTACAACAAATTAATATAAACTAAATGTATAATTTCTGTGACAGTTAAAAAATTTTAAAATTTAATTTACAATCTAATAATTTTTCTGTGTACATTCAATGAAAATGACTTATGTCTCCAGCCCCATACAATCCTACTGATTTTTTCTTATATTTCACATTTATCTTCTTCCTACAACCCGATTGTAGTAATCTTGTTCTATAAACGCAGTAATCCTGTTTTGCCAAAATCGTGTGCTGACAGGCTGAAAAATAACTACGTAATCTCGAATTCGCGATTAGCTAGTTTGTGTCTGTCTATAGGGTATATAATACAACAATTACTAGATAATCCATATGATTAGTTGTAATACTATACAAAACTAAAGATTGCTTAAAATAAAAAAATAAAAAATATCGACTCTTGAGCTTTACCGTTTTTCGCAAATATTAAAAGTATATAGCGTTTACGAAAAAACGATTAAAATAAAAAGATTTTAAATGAAATTTCTGTAGTTAGTTCAGTATAGGAACCAAGCGCACATTTTAGTGGAAAAAAATATTCGATATAATTTTTTTCGTTTAAATCAAAATGTATGTATGCAGCCAAAACTGCTATACAAATTTTGTGCATGCAACCCACATAAAAACTAACTAACTTTAGACAAAATTTTATCAGTATAGTAGTATTCAAATCTCGCTGGAATTCTGACAGTTCTCGCGCAGAAGTAATATGGCGGATACACAGTGATGTATTAAGTATAATATTCATGTTTATTGTTTACATTTTTACGTTATATTTGTATTTAAATGGAATAGGAATTTTAGGATACAATTAAAACACAAAGTTTAGATTTTATAAATTAAAATGATATTTAATTCGATAAGTTAAGAATTAATTCAAAATTCCATTTAATTGAAAACTGAATTTGCTTTTCTATGTTGTTGTGGTTTTGTGCGATACGAATAACATTTGGATATTTATTTTCCCTAGTCCGTACCAAAATTAAATGTTGACATTGTTTCCAAAAGGCGTGCAATAATTTTTTAGACCTATTAATTTTCACTTGATATATGATTGTAATAACATAAATACATAATAATTTTGAATGTTTTGTGTATTAAAACTGAAATATAATTATTTTTCATTGTTATTTATTATTTTATTTAGGTTTACTATCTAAGATAAATGCGACCCATCAAAATTTTTATAAAAAAAATTTCTACACCACTGAAAGCTGCGCAGAACAGTTAAAAAAAATTTTTTTTTAAGATTTGAATATTACTATACATATGGAGGTACAGATAAAAAATTTGTTGAGCAAAATTTTTTTTTATTTAGAAAGATACAATCAAATTCTTTTATACATACATATTTATATTTTTATTGAAAAAATGTCTGGATGCTTTGACCTATATAATTTGACTATATTTATTTTATAATGTATACATGATCCAATTATTTAAGTATTTTTATTTGGAATTAAATAAGTCAGTATTCGGAAGCAGCTATAATTATGAACATATTATGTAGATTTTTGATCATCTTTAAAATAAAAATTTTTGTTTGTTGAACTCAAAATTAAATATTTCATTCAAATTTAAAACACAAACGGCGACAAATTAACACAAATCGAAACGTGAAATACCAATGCGAAATGTCCAGTTGTTTGTAAACACAATAAAATAAATCAAAGTTGCACATACGTCTACTATGATTAAAAAAATATTAAAAGGTGAACGTACGTTTTTCTAGCATTTACAAAAAATTATATCGAATTTTTTTTCCACTAAAATGTGCACTTGGTTCCTATACTGTATAGGAACCAAGCGCACATTTTAGTGGAAAAAATATTCGATATAATTTCTTGTAAATGCAAGAAAAACGTACGTTCAACTTTTAATATTTTTTTAATCATAGCAGACGTATGTGCGACTTTGAATTATTTTATTATGTTTACAAACAACCTGACATTTCGCATTGATATTGACGTTTCGATTTGTGTTAATTTGACGCCGTTTATGTTTTAAATTTGAATGAAATTAAATTGAGTTCAACAAACAAAATTTCTTATTTAAAGATGATCAAAAATCGATATATGGTCATAATTTAGCGGGTTCCGAATAATGACTTATTTAATTCCAACGGAAAATCTTAAAATAATTGGATACATATATGTATATTATAAAATAAATATAGTCAAATCATATTGACCATTCATTTTTTCAATAAAAATATAAATATGTATAAAAGAATTTGATTGTGTCTTTTTAAACAAAAAAAATTTGCTGTGAAAATAACAAAAAATATTTTATCTGTACCTCCATATGAACTGATAAAATTTTGTCTAGATTCTGACGATAAGACTACTAAGACTATCTTAAGACTTTCTTGTTAAGACTTTATTTTTTAAGACTAAAGCCTTCATTGAAATTCTGTAGACAGTAGTCTTAAATAACATATTAGAAACTCTCCAAAGACTTTTGTAGAGCTGTCGAAACCAAATTTTTACCATATTGTTTCAAATTTATGAACGAAAAGCGACAGTTCAATTCGAAATTGGTAAAAAAAACTCAAATTTATGTTTTATATATGCTGAGAGAGTACATAATATTGTATTTTGAATAATTTTTCCGGTTTTATAGTCAAATACATATAATTATTGTTTTTGTGTAAATGTCAAAATTATGATTCCTAAGACCACCTATTTCGCTGATATTAACGAAGACAAATTTTTAAGACTACTGACAGATAAGACTAACCCCCCGATTCTAACGTACAGTCACAGACGTATTTTCAGTCTTAGCGAAAACTTTTGTCTTAACGAAGACTAGATACTTTAAATTCGTATTCTGCACTCTTATCTGTCAGTAGTTTTAAAAAATTGTCTTCGTTAATATCAGCGAAATAGGTGGTCTTAGGAATCATAATTTTGACAATTAAACAAAAACAATAATTATATGTATTTGACTATAAAAACCGGAAAAATTATTCAAAATACAATAAATACTCTCTTAGCATATATATATAACATAAATTTGAGTTTTTTTTAACAATTTGGAATTGAACTGTTGCTTTTCGTTCATAAATTTGAATAATATGGTAAAAATTTGGTTTCGACAGCTCTACAAAAGTCTTTGGAGAGTTTCCAATATATTATTTAAGACTTCTGTCTTCAGAATTTCAATGAAGACTTTAGTCTTAAAAAATAAAGTCTTAACAAGAAAGTCTTAGCTAAGATAGTCTTAGTAGTCTTATCGTCAGAATTGGGGAGTAAGTGTTGAATACGAATTTAAAGCTGTTTTGCTTTCGCAAAGCCGATTAGCTTGAATGTTAGAGGCCAATTTTGCTTTCAGCAATATTTGTTTTGAATTTCCAGTAATGGAAAATAATTGTTCATCATAGTGGGCTTTTTTGTCAGTAGTAATTGTAATCTGAATCAGTTTTATTAAAATCTTTTTTTTTTTTTAGTTTTATGTAAAAGCCAACTCTACTTTAATTACTACTGATAAATTCGCCAACTATGATGAACAAATATTTTCGTTACTGGAAATTCATAAACAAATATTGCTGAAACCAAAATTGGCCTCTAACATTAAAGTTAATCGGCTTTGCGAAAGCAAAACAGCTTAAAGTATCTAGTCTTCGTTAAGACAAAAGTTTTCGCTAAGACAGAAAATACGTCTGTGGCTGTACGTTAGAATCGGGGGGTTACTTAGTTTTTATGTGGGTTGCATGCACAAAATTTGTATAGCAGTTTGGCTGCATACATGCATTTTGATTTAAACGGAAACAATTATATCGAATATTTTTTTCCGCTAAAATGTGCACTTGGTTCCTATACCAGATCATATATTAAATTTTACTGGAAATGAGTTATGATAAAAAAAATCTTTATTTCACCAAAATTCGGCATCTCTACAAACCAGGTGGGTCGACTATTCAAGTGGTGGTGAGCTGTTTCAATTTTTACAAAGAAGCTTAAATTTCACTGTGCTAGTTGAAAAAAGTGACAAGCTGGTCACCCAGGAGGTAAACCTAATTCGAGTACGCTGAATTCAATGATGCTAGTCCCATTTCAAAGTTAGTCCCCATTTTTGAGATATCGCTTTCGACATGTTTTGGCTCTGAGTCAAAAATTTGTCAAAATATACACTCATTTTCACGTTGATAGCTAATTGAACCATTAAAATTTTCGTTTTGCTTTTTTCAGCGAAGTTGTCTCTATTATTCCGGCTAAATAATTGCACCCAGTGGGGTTTTTTATACAAAATGTCGTAAAACACAAGCTTTTTTTCGTTGGTTACCAATTGTATATGAACCATTAAGATTTTCGTTATGCTTTCTTCAGCAAAGTTGTTGCGCAAGTTAAGATAAACAACTTAGCCGAACATATCAAGACCGAAAAACCACATCCACCATATATGCGTATTTTACTTAGGCCAAGGCTAGGTTAAGTTAGATTGGAGTAGCTGCTCTCGCACATTTAGACCAGTAGTGGCCCGTTGTGATACCACAGGATCCTATTTCCCCTTTACCCCTGTTCAAAACCATTCGGAGCTACGTACGTAGCGCAAAATATCTCGCAATCCACAGTCCGCGAGATCTGAAAGACAGGCCTAGAAAGTTACCTAAAGTCTCTTCCTCCTCTTCGTCCAGTTCTACAAAGTTATTCGTTTGTAGAACCAGCCTTCTCGCATGTTCCCCAAAAAGGCAGGGTCTTGTCAGTTTTTGAAAAAGCTTCTCACAGAAGACTCCGGCTCCTACCTTGCCTGCTAGAGAAACATTGGTCCACCCGTGCAGAGATCCGTATACACATGTATGGCTAAATACAACTTGAGGTCGGCAGAACACATCAATGACATAACCAAATGAAAAAACAGTACATCAAATTAAGTTTCGCACAATACATAAAAACTGAAAATCATAGGTACACTAAATTCAATAAAAATAACCACTTTGCAAAGAATCAAAAAAGAACGAAATTAGACAGGTTGGAAAATCTTGGTATAAATTTTGGCCACAATTTGCCTCATGAGTCATGGAGACATTTGTATACTGTACGTATACAAATTTCTCACGAGTCATGAATCAAATTGCGGCTAAAATTCACACCCTGAAAATATACAAAAACAAAAGCACCGACAATTTAGTTAACGACAAAATCAACGCAAAAGTCAAATAAATTTACAACCTTTTGGGGTAGATACTCGACTGCAAGCAATTTGCTAGCCGAAATCCCGACTACTCAATCAATTTTACCAAGGAAATTTAAATTTCAAATTATATTTTCAATAAGCTTTTTGTTTTTTTTTGTGATTGCACAGTAGAACAAACACAAAAATTTGCTATTTAATTTTTGAAGCCGTAAATTTTACTGTCACATCGGTAGCCCGGATGGTTTGACTGATCGAGATGAAACTTCATACTTAAGTTTCTTCCATAAATTGGGAAATCCTTGCGAAATTTGGTGAAAATCTGTGTGCCGGAAGTGACAGCTTCCATAGGGCCTTTACAATTTTTCCAATGATGTTGAGAAGTATAGCATTTACAAAAAGACGACGAAGGGTCAAATAAATGTAAATAATAAATTTTTAACAAATATTGACCTTGTTGGTTTAATTAAATTTAAGAGGGAATAAAGATTTTTGATCACACAAAACACATTTTACCGATATTCTGGTGAGTCAAATTTTTCGCTTTAGAAATCAAGTGTGGTGTGACATGAAAACCGATATATTTTTGAAAATGTCAAAAAGCTTTAAAGAATTGAACGCCTTGTTAAAGCTCATTTCTTTTCAGGGCACTCTGTAAATATAATCTACAAATTTACTTATCGATACACGTAATCATTTTAGATTATATGTGCGTTATAAATTATTTACACTTAATTGAAATTATGAATTATTTTGAACACCAAGGTATATATATATATATATATATATATATATATATATATATATATATATATATATATATATATATATATATATATATATATATATATATATATATATATATATATATATATATATATATATATATATGTTATTATCTAAATAACCTTTATTCAGTTTTTATTCTACTAATGCAATATCAAAGGGGGTTTACTTTAAAAGCGCATTGTACAATTTTATTGTAATTGATATCGATAAACTGAATGTTTTAAATATACATGTTTTAGACTTACACGATGATGCTGTTTGAAAATATAAAAGGTTTATTAATAATGACGTCATTTATTAGAATTTCAAGTGTACAAAAATTAAAATTAACTCCAAATCTAATTATACGCAGCTCAAAATTTTACGAACGTATACACATTTAAATAAATGAACTACAACTGGCTGATTTAAAATCATAGTTTAAACATTTATATAAATTTTATTTCTTTCTTTCTTTAATACGAGTGTAAACACATTTAATATTTTTAATCGCATTTGTACGAATACATAATAATATGTATATTGAAATTTTAACGACTTACATAATATGTGTACTTACATACGTACACACGCTCTCGTACTAACGCCAGTACATATGTCATCTAATTTCATCTAACAGATCATCACTACTGTTACACGAGTATGTACACAATTTCTATGCGTCAATAGTTGGTCAATAGATTTGTTTGCAGAGAATTTATTTTATAATTTCTTCGGCAAATGGAATTATGTGCAGACAATGTAGCTGCGATGTTTTACTACAATAATTAGAACCGTTTATAATTAATTATTACAAGTTGTATTGTTTAGTTGAAGAACATTTACACAAATCGCAAATAATAATAATAATAGCACATAATTAATAATTGGTATAAAATTAGGGGATTTTTGTAAAATTAATGTTGTATCAATTGACCGGATATTTCCACTATTTTTTGGTGTTTTTGTTTTGTTTTAAAGTTTTGATGTACGTAGTGTGTACCTCCATTGTACCCCGGGGGTTTTCATAAATTAATATTTTTTGTACTGTAGGGTGACTTGATTCTATAATTATAATAATTTTTATTGTTTTTTGTAATTGATTGTTATATTTATAAACTTTTGTAAGAATCTTTAAGACAATTTTAAAACACATACGAATTAATTCTTCGTACGCTTTAAAAAATGAATTTGGTATATATATCGAAGATTTGCCATTATATCGAAGATTTGCACTTGACCCATCGTGGCCAAAAATGTTACATTTACTTTCACTTCTGTAAATATTATCACTTCGTTCCAGAATGAAATGTTCTTCTCCATGTGGAAATTTGCGAATTCTAGACGTCTTATTTACATTACTGATAAGTTGCTTTTTCTGGGTGTTTTAGAGAAAAATCCGTGCCGGTTTAAAGTTTTTTGAACTGTACGCGAACTCACATTTGCTCCATAATCTAGGTGTAGCATCGATTGAATTTTTGTGCTAGACGTTCTGGGTTCTATCTTTATAGTTCGCACTACCATTCCTTCTTCCTTCTCACTAAGAACACGTAGGCGGCAAGTTCTATTTAAATATTCAAAATTCCCTGTATTTTTAAAAGTTTGCACAATGTACTGAATATAGTAGATTTTTTATTAATAGCTTTGATGACGAAGAAGATATACTGAACTTAAACATCATACCATTGGCAAAAAAACAAAAGTTGCACCAATTTTATATAGTCGCTACAATAACTGTACGAAGAATTTGTTCGTAAAAAATTGCATACAAATTGAAATTTTTGTTATTTTTTAGATTAAAACCGGTTTTAATAGAATGGATTAACATAATATTTTGGTTTTATTTTTTGTCTTATTTAATTTACAGCACACTACGATTTCATTTAGTTCAAAGAACAATTAGCAAATTCATTTTCTAAAGCGTACGAAAAATTAATTCGTAGAGTGCGTACATAGTTATTAATTATTTTTAATTGAAAATAAGAATTATGATATGATTTGATATTTTACAACGTAGAACAGCTGTTAAGCTGGTATCATATAACATACTACATGCAATTTAGTGCTCTAAGTCCATAGTTGATACATTCGTTTGATGGTGCAGCAACTGAATGACCTGAGCACTTGCACTCTACTACTACTGCATTCGATTATCAATTAATCACCCAAGAAATGTCTCAACCTGAGACAAGATTCGGTGACCGAACTGACTAAGTATTCTGATCCTACGAGGTGCTCCAATTCTACATGTTTGAGATTTGTTATAGGTTCTAATAATAGAAGAACTACCAGAACAAACTATGCCGTTATATAACGTACCCCAGTTCGATTTTTTCTTCTTCTATAATTACCAATTACCAGTTTTCTAATCCCCGTTAATATTTTGATCATTTAAATGAACTGCAGTTCCCAGCCGCTATTCACCCAAAATTCAACCCCCTCCGAAGCACGAACCAATATAACACCACTTCATGTCAATACTCCCAACTACCAACCCCAGGTTGAAGACTAGTCAACCACGGTGACGGAAAATCCTAACCACCGCCCCTTCTTCATTGCTGAAAGCAATAATTCTCGAATAAACAACAATTAAACCCACCCAACATCCCACTTAACAACCATGTTCATGACAAAACCTAAATGCTAAAAAGAAAACATATCCAATCTCCTCCTGCAAAAACAAAAATAAATATCTATTTTTAATTTACATTTATTATAACCTTCAGTATTAATTGTTAATTTCATAAAACAAAACAAATAAAATACATATTTGAATTTATAACAAAATAGTATCAAAAATCAAAATTTCTACGTAAAAACATATCACATCTAAAATGATGCAGTTTTAAAAATTCTATAAAAAATTAATTCATATGTCTGTAACTAATATAATGACAATGTATAATTAATTTATTAATATTTGGTAGGATATCCATTTTATTTTAAAACCGCCTTGAGTTATTTTGCTTCTCTCTTCTAACAATGACTTTTTTAAGCCCACTACCTTGTTAATCTCATGTTTTCTGATTTCGCTTTCAAGTTTAATCCATAAGTTTTCAACAACACCGATGTCCGGTGTTTGGGCAGGTGTTTTCATGACATGAGGAGTATTCCAAATGAGCCAACTTTGAACAATTCGATATTTGTGTTTCCGATCATTCTCCTGGTAGAACTGAAAATGATCCTTAATATTTAATTTTTCAACACTTTTCTCCAAATTACTTCTTAATATGTTTAAATTAACATACATGTTTGTTCAAATTGCCTTGATGACATTTTTTATTTAAATATTTTTCAGCTTATCTCGGCCCACTTCGGAGCGCTTAATTTGGGGTTTTCTTTTATTTTTCGGACAATCCATCGACAATCTTTTACGGAAAATATTTTATTGTGCGCTTTTCTAGGCTTATATTCAACACAGTGTTGATAAATCAAGCGTTCATTAATAAATATGCTGAACAGTAGAAGAACTTGTTTTCACCATTTCTGCAATTTTTCTATGATTTTTGCCATATCTATAGTGTTTAATAACTAATTCATGCGTTTCAATAATTTTGCGGCGACCCATTTTCTCAATTATTACAAAATTTCACTTATTTGTCTACATTGACACACTATACTGACTATAATCGAAAAAAAGGTTGTTTAAAATTGATGCGCAAAATTGTTTTACACTGAAAATTTTGTTTTGTGTAGAAAAAGGACCGCTATTTTCGAAACAAAGAGAGTGCATCATTTTAAGCCTAGTACTCAGTTCCGACTTCACGTGAAATTTCAATACGATTTTACCAAAGTGGAATTAGAAATGAAAAATTCCACTTCGGTTTTCATTTTGTAGTACTCAGTTCATCAGCGAAAAATCCAAGTGCGTTCAATACATCAAAGATGGTGCGCATAAACTCTCTAAATGATTGTCATGTACAAATAATGTCTCGGCACATTATTTTCACGCGAAATTTTACATTTGTTTGTATTTGGCAATAAACAAATTTTTTATACCACAAATCTATTAATTTTAATTAAAGTCAATTTAATTTAATTTATTTACGTAAAATAAACAAATTCAATTACATATGTATGTCCACAAATGTATACGTTAAAATTAAACTTTCTCCAAATAAAATTTCATTTCTATTTCACGCGAAAATAAATAGATTTTTGGAGACCGCGGTAAAATTTCATTTCATTTTGAACTGAGTGCTAAGCTTTAAGTTAGATATCCAGCTCGCGCTAAGATAAATTTTAACGCGGTTTCTACAAGTCTCCACTAAATTACAGATAAATTAGTAAGCTAAAAAGTTTATGTAGAGATAAATTTTGACGTTTGTTTTATTTCTCCTACAACAAACAAATAAATAGTTCAATAGACTATATATACATGGATTTTTCTCTACCAACAAACATAATGTTTGTTTCTCTTCATTTTGCAATTCTTTCGTTTTAGCTTTTTTATTTTTAATGTTAGTTTTGGCTTCCTTTTTCCACTTTCTAAATTTCCTGTATCCACTTCTTCGTAGTCAATCATAAGTATTCTTCTTGATATTCACAACTTTCATAATCTATAGAATTGTTTCGTTCATACATTTAAAAAAAAATAGCTGTGCTGTCAAAATTTATCTCCATTTTATCATTCTAGGCAGATAAATTGCTGTGAAAACGTTTGTAGAGTTTCCACTAGCGCGGTCTATATATGAATGAGATAACTACAAACTTTTCGCGTCAGCTGCGAAATCGCGTGCTAAATATTTTTTTGTTATTTCGCTAGCTAAATTTTACGTCTAATTTGTATGTAAAATTTATCTTAGCGCGAGCTGGATACCGACCTTTACTGCGAGTTCATACGACGGATAAAAATCTCGGATTTTACTATCCCATCGTTTTAACCAATTACATCACGTAAATTATACAACGGGCACGCCTCTTTTCATATAAAAAAGTTGAAAATATTGAAAAAAAAAAAATCTGGGATAGAAAAATCCGAGATTTTTATCCGTCGTATGAACTCGATGTTAGATGTGACAAGTTTTTACGTAGACATTCTGTTTTTTGTTATTATTTTGTTATAAATTGAAATTTTTTATTTGTTTTGTTTTATGAAATTAACAATTAATACTGAAGCTTATAATAAGTGTTAATTTAAAATAGATATTTATAATTGTTTTTTGGATATTCACTTTGAAAAAAATAAAAATTGCTTGCATCATTTTTGATTTTATCTTTTTCTTCTCAATACTATTTCCATAAATAAGACATAAAATATAGACAAATGTACCTACAATTAAACTGGGGAATATTAATTTTATTAAAAACAATAATAAAATTTATTTTATTTAAGTTTTATCTAAATATACAATATAATCACAATTTTTTTTTTTTTTTTTTTTTATATCATTTGCTTAGGTTAACTAGCACTTATAGCTGTATATGACCAGGCAATGTATTTTTATCAATTATATTTTTGTGTGTATCCAGTCGTAACTTTCGTTACCACCGGGAATCGAATCGAACCCGAGACCCTCTATACACACAGCAAGCGTTCTACCCACTGTGTTGCAGAGGGCGACAAAAAAAATTGAAATCGAAATTATTTTCGTAACATGTCATTTTTCCTTTGCTAGCGAGCAGACGAAATGTATTGTTTCACTACCGCTAATAGTATCATTTATAAAATCAGGTCAACATTTTGGGGAAATGTCATGTGGATTTGACACACACACAATGATACAAAATCGGGTTCGAATCCCATCAGAAGCTAGATGCAAACCTAATTTTCATCATCGATTACAATCGGTGATGTTAATAAACACAACTAAGACCCTCTGATGGAGTGCAGAATTCAGCGCCGACCCACCGTCCATGTCAATGTACAAGTTGATATGGAGCTTGCAATGTGCAGGTGGTATACTATAGTTGTGTGAGTAGGTGAATAGGTGAATGGGTTAATGATGTGGCGTGAATGCGTGGTATCACAATGGGCCAAAAATGGCCTAAGTGTCAAACCACTGAAACCTAAAAAATCTAATGACACAAAATGACAGCACACAATATTAAAAGTGTATATTATCAATGCCTCCTAAACTACAGGCCGCTTACACCAAACGATGACGACACGCTATGTCGACGTTTTTGTTGCTTTCTCTAGTTTGTTTGTTTGTTTGTTTGTTTCTCAGTTTTTTGCGGTCAGATATTTCTATCCATATGACCTAAATTTCCTTTTTTCCAAAAACCGCTTACAAATTCTTCTCATGGGAAGGGCTGAAGCTTTTGATAAGTTGGGATGTAATATATGACTTGTAATTTTTTATTTCTAAAAAAAAAGTCAATTCAGTGTTGATTTCTTGTTACTGCTTTTAACTTCTGTAACGATGATAAAAAATTCATAATAGTTGAAAATGAAGTTAAAGTTTATATTGATGTGATAGAATTCAATTCTACTATGGATGTTACTACTGATGGAATTAGTTTATGGATGATTGTAATGATGCTTATCTAACTACTAAATAACTAATATTATTGTTAGTATCAGAAAAACAAAACTTAGATACTATTGTTAATATTAAAACTATGGAGGTATAATTAATTCAATGTAATAAATATTTCATAATAATTGAACATAATATGTCTATAATATATGTAGAGAAATTTAAAGTTATATTATTTTTTATAATAAAACACTTAGAATTAAACATTATTATAAACATAATTAATATTGAATTTAAATAATAATATGAAGTATAAATTATGAATAGTGTGAATTTATATATAATTTAGTTTAGACATTTTAAAGTTTATTTATTTGTTTTATTTTAAATTTACCTTTAAAATATAAAATTTAAACTATACATGCTGTTAGTGTATCTAGATGATATATCAGTGCTAATAAATAAAGTAGATTAGTATTGTAAGTTTTTGTTAGCAAGTTGTGGAATTAGTGAAAAATTATTTTAATATATGTTTTAATGGTTATAAGTGGTATTGGATTTGTTTTAAATATTTTATTATTGTCTTGTATTTTGTATCATCTTCACTTTTGAGTAAGTTTTGAAGACTATTTAAGCTTAATAAAGGATATCTATTCCTGACTGTATTATATGTAGGGCATATGTTAATTATATGGTCATTATCTTCTACTATATTGCAATTTGAGCAATTTGGAGAATCTTCTATTTTTATTAAAGATTTATAGTTTTTATTAAAGGAGTGACCAGTTCTAATTCTTGTAATTTGTTTTATTTCCGAGCCTGTTAATTTAGATTTGCTAAACCACAATTTTTTTGGAGGATCGTCCCAGATATGCCTGTAGTACTGTCCTATGCTAGTAGTCATATTATTATAAATTGTCCCCCACTCAATCTCTATTTCATCATTTATTAAGTTTATTGTGTCTGTAATAGTTGGTTCGTTGGCAAGAGTATGTGTTGGTCTTAATAATGTAATTTTCGCTAAATTATCGGCAATGGTATTTCCCTCAATTCCTACGTGTCCTGGTATCCACTGAATTATTATGTTTTTGTTTTTGTTAAGTCCTACCGTGTCAATAATTTGATTTTCAAAGTGTTTATCAGTAATGTTATTCAAAGCAGTATTTAAGGATTTACATGCACTTTGAGAGTCCGTTAAAATGATTACATTTTTATTATTTAATAATTGTGCTAGAATGCATGCTATTTTTATTGCTATAGTTTCGGTAGTTTTAATATCTGTTGAATTTTCTAATTTTATTGCTAGTTTAATATTCTTTACTGGTATATATATTCCTATTCCTGTTCTTCCGTTCACTTTTGAACCGTCTGTATAGATGTGCCCATGGTTTTTATAGTTTTCTAATAGCTGCCTTGTAATTTGTTTTAATTCAGTATTGTTATTTAATTGTTTGTTAATGATATGTTTTATATATGGTGTTATTTTAAGATTTTTGGGATTTTTTAATGTGGTTGGGCTTAATTTTTTTTAGTATGTGTTATAACAACAACACTTATATCAAATTATGACATTGAATATATCAATTTTTCCATATACATATACATCCGTTAAATACTGATGACACGGAATATGTATATCGGTTTGCATATTGACTAGGGCATTTACATTTAATTTTACATTTATTTTGCATATTCAATAGTTTTATAAATGATCTTTTTTGTATATAAATCAAATGAATTATGGAATAAATATTAGTTCTTACACAACAGTCAACGTGTTTCTGTCCAGCCCTGACCAGCAGCAAGCGAAAAACATATTAAGTACTTGTCAACTATCAAATTTGTGATTTGACCAAAATACGGTCAAACATTGGTCCTTCGAGGAAAAAGAATCACGCTAGGTGAAACGCTCCACAACAACAACAATAACAAAAATTTATTATGGAGAAATTATTAAAACAACAAAGTGATCTGGGTGAACAGATACAAAGACTAATCTCAAATATAAGGAAGGATCCAGCTCCTCGGAAAACAAAGGCCCACCTGGAAAAAAGGAAAGAAGAAGTCGCGGATATCTACACAAGATATAAAGAAAACGACAAGCTATTAATTAACTACGAAGGCATAGACAACTTGCCTTACATAGAAGAACGCAAACATATAAAACGTGCTTGTGATACCATAACAGCTGAGATCAACTATAAGCTGGAAACTGCTGCAACAACTCCAACTACAAAAGCAGCAGATGACAACGCAATTGAAAAACTGCCGATAGCAACAACAACTGAGCTAGCAGAACTGAATGAGTTGGATATCGAAAGCACTCATACAGCCAGCACAACTACGGCACAACAAAAAGTTGTATCCAAGTTGGTAATCCCGACGATTCAAGCTAACAGCGATGATCCCAAGGAAAGGCTGCTCAGAAAGCAGTTAATAAAAATAAATCACTTGGAGAACATCATCATTCAAGCATACGGCCTCATAAACGGAAGAAAAGAAGCTGAATACCTGAGACAAAAAAGTAAACAACTAAATACGACGATGGAAAAAATAGATGAGCTGCACGAAGAAATACTGCTAGAAACAACTGAAGAAGACTTAGAACAACAAGAATATTTTAAAAACAACATTTACTTCGAGATTAGCAGCCGTGCAGAAGAATGTACTGCTAAGCTACAACAAGCGGTACATAAGACGCTTGAAACAAGTGAAACACACACCAACAATCAGCAATCAAAAAATTACAGGTTAAAGGAAATTGAGATACCAAAGTTCAGTGGGAACTATCAAGATTGGGTTGGGTTCCATGAACTGTTCTCAAAATTGGTAGATCAAAACGTTAGTCTAACAGATACACACAAAATCATGTATCTCAAAACACATTTGGAGGGAGCAGCGAGCAAAATCATCCAACATTTGCAGCCAATAGGAGACAATTATAAAAGCGCTATGGAAATACTAGGCAACAAATATCAAAACAAAAGGTTGCTAGTAAACAACCATATTTTTGCCCTACACAATATTCAACAAGAAGCAGCATCTGCAATTAGAATATTGCATGACACCGTCAGGGAAAATTTACATGCAATAAAGAATTTAGGAGTCGACATTGCGACCTGGGGTGCCTGGCTAGTTCCATTTCTAACGAAAAAACTTGACAACGAGACTCTTAAATCATATGAGATGTCATTAGAAAATCCAAAGGAGATTCAATCTACCAACGGACTTCTCAAGTTTCTGGAACAGCGATATCAACTGCTAGAAACCTTACGACTACCAAAATTAACGCAAGCAAACGATAGCATTCGCCATAAACAACAAGCATTCAGTGCAACAATAGTAAAAAATCAATCGTGCATCTTGTGTTCAGGAAATCATAATTTAGAATGCTGTCACAAGTTTAACAAAATGAGTCACATAGAACGAATACAGCTTGTCAACTTACATGATCTATGCAAAAGGTGCCTAGCCACTGGACACAATTTTCAACAATGTTATATTCAATCAAGATGTAAAGAATGCAATGGCAAGCACCACAGTCTACTTCATACAAAGCAGTCTACAACTACAACTTCAAGAAGCATTTCAACCAACAGTGCGATGAAAACGCATGAGACAACACTTTTAGCAACCGCCCTTGTCAAAACCACAAGGTTTGATGGAAGGGAAGAGCTTTTAAGATTGCTGATCGACACCGGCTCACAAACATCATTTATAACAACAGAAGCCAAACAACGTTTAAATCTATTAGGTCGTAAAATCAGTGCAGAGGTCCATGGTGTAGGCGGACAAGTTGCTGGCAGAGTCAATAGTATTGTAAATATCAACCTACAACCAAGATATCCGTCAACATTTTCAATAGAAATTGAAGCTCTAGTATTAACCAAAATAAGCAAAAATCTGCCAGAAAAACCGTTTATGTCTGAAAAATGGGAACATTTGAATGAGCTGCTATTGGCCGATCCGAACTACAACATTCCCGCACCGATTGATATACTACTGGGTGCAGATTATTACACGCAGATCTTGAAGCCACAGTGCATCAAAGGAAATAAAAACGAACCAGCAGCACAGCTCACGGAATTCGGATGGGTAATTTTAGGAAGAATATCTACACCCAACAAGACAACAGAGCTAAAATCCAACTCACACGTCTCATCGACTGAGATAGATGAACAACTAAAAAAATTTTGGGAGTTAGAAGAAATGCATCCCCCACGCATTCACACAAAGCCAGAGAAGGAGTGTGAAGAATTCTTTCGTGACACGCACAGGCGACTGAACAATGGGCGCTACGAATTACGTATCCCATTTCAGAAGGATCCAGCTATACATTTGGGAGATTCTAAACGCATGGCAATAGCAAGGTTCCTTCAAGTCGAAAAAAGGTTGTCAAGAGAACCAAATCTCAGAAAAAGCTATACAGACTTTATGCGTGAATATGAACAACTTGGTCAAATGGAGATGCTAAAAGATGAGGAAGACCGAACTGTAGCATATTATCTACCACATCACGCAGTGATGAAATCAGACAGCACGACTACAAAGCTTAGAGTCGTGTTCGATGGTTCGGCAAAAACAACATCCGGTGCATCATTGAATGACTTAATGCTAAACGGTCCAACGTTACAACAGGATCTAATATCAATTCTAATGCGATGGAGAAAACACAAATTTGATATCAAAGCCGACATAGAGAAGATGTTCCGCCAGATCATAATCAATGAAGAAGATCAAAACTATCAACGACTCCTGTGGAGAGAATCACCAAAAGAAGAAATCAAAACGTTTAAACTTAAAACAGTAACATATGGGACCACGTCAGCAACATATTTAGCCACTAAAGTCTTATGTCAACTAGCACATGATGAAATAAAAAACTACCCAATCGCGTCAAAAATAACGTTAAAAGATTTCTATGTTGATGATCTGCTTTCGGGAGCTGATACATTAGAAGAAGCATTAGAAGCCCAATCACAACTCATACAATTGCTGAAGGCTGGAGGTTTTAATCTAAGAAAATGGGCAAGTAACAAAAAAGAATTGACAACACATCTACCTAGAAACGCTCGCGAAGATGGGCTATGCTCCATAAACATCGATGAAACAATTAAGACGCTCGGAATAACCTGGAACCCAGTTTTCGACAATTTTGGGTTTAAAATATCATTGTCCGAAAATATAAAAGAACCAACAAAAAGGAGCATATTGGCAGAAGTAGCCAAACTATTCGATCCATTAGGATGGTTTGCACCCATCATCATAGAAGCAAAATTATTAATGCAGAAACTATGGATAGCTGGTGTCGGATGGGATGATACTCTAAGTATTGAACTACAACAACAATGGAGTAAATTCAAAGAAGGTTTGAATGCAATTGAAAATATTACCATAAACAGATGGATAGAACAAAGGCAACAAGGCGAAAGTGAGCTACATGGATTCAGCGATGCATCAGAGAAGGCATTTGCAGCAGTGGTATACTACAAGACAATAAATTCCCAAGGCACACCGGTCGTTTATCTAATAGCAGCAAAGACCAAGGTCGCTCATATAAAAAACAGAATATCGTTACCAAGGTTGGAATTATGCGGTGCCGTACTATTGGCAAAGTTATTAAAAACAGTTCAAGATGCCATGGATTTGGAACACGCTACTACCTATGCGTGGACGGATTCGATGATAACGCTTGGATGGATAAAAGGCGATCCCAGTAAATACAAAACTTTTGTGGGTAACAGAATAGCTGAAATTCAGTCGCTTATGCAACCAAGTCAGTGGTATTATGTAAAATCCAGTTATAACCCCGCAGATGTAGCTTCACGTGGCATGAACGCACAAAACTTGCGCAACTATAAACTTTGGTGGGAAGGACCAAGCTGGTTAAAAAACTCAAATTATCCATTAGCGCTTGAACCAACTGAAGAAGCAGCCAATGAGGAACTAAAAACAAATTGCTTATTTATCAACGCACCTCCTCAACCAGAGTTCATAGACTTTTCACGATTTTCATCGGCTCTTAAAATCAAAAGAACTATAGCGTACTGCTACAGATTTATTACTATCATTAAAAATCGAATACGTCAAGTTCCTGGAGAGATACCCAGTTTTCTAACAGTAGATGAACTAACCAGATCACACAATGTAATCATAAAAACAATACAAGATTCGGAATTCGCCGCAGATATTAAACTCCTCAAATCAACGAGTAAAGCCAGAAAAAACAGCAAACTATCATCACTAAATCCATTCATGGACGAAAATGGTTTGTTGAGGGTCGGCGGTAGATTACAAAAATCTCAACTTAAGTATGATCAAAAGCATCAGCTAATTCTACCAAAAAATCATATTTACTCAAACCTAATCACAATTGAGGCACACCATCTTGTATTACACGGAGGCGTACAAGCAACTCTAGCACAAATACGTTCAAAATATTGGATTTTGGATGGTAAACGTCTAGTACGCACAACAATCCACAATTGTGTAAAATGCTTTCGATTCAGAAGAGCAGCATCAGAACAGTTAATGGGTATGTTACCGGAAGCTAGAGTCACTCCATCTGCCCCATTTTCTAATACGGGCATTGACTACGCAGGTCCATTTGCAATTCGTGTATCCAAAGGAAGAGGAAACAAGTCCTACAAGGGATATGTCGCATTGTTCATTTGTTTCTCTACGAAAGCAATTCACTTGGAACTGGTGAGTGAGCTAACAACAGCAGCATTCCTGGCAGCATTTAGAAGATTTACTTCAAGAAGGGGAACGCCTTTAAACATATACAGTGACAACGGTACCAACTTCGTTGGAGCTCGGAACGCACTAAGTAAGGAGCTACATGTGGCTATACAACAAGCAAACAACAATGCAGCTCAGGAAGCAGCTAACTATGGAACAAACTGGCATTTCATCCCGCCCGGTAGTCCCCACTTCGGAGGCATTTGGGAATCTGGAGTCAAATCAACGAAAGGCCACTTAAAGAAAGTGATCGGTGAAACAACACTGACCTACGAGGAGTTCAGCACCGTATTATCACAAATTGAAGCCTGTTTAAATTCCAGACCGATTCTTTCACTGTCATGCGATTTAGATGATTTTGATGCTTTGACACCTGGACATTTTTTAATCGGGAGACCACTGATTTCACCCCCTGAGTCAGACAAAACCAACATAAGCCCAAAACAGAGGTGGACTCTACTTTCAAAGATGACTCAAGGATTTTGGAAAATATGGTCTAAGGATTACTTGAACAGTCTACAACAAAGGTACAAATGGAAAGAACCAAAAGCAAACTACAGGATTGGTCAGCTAGTTCTAATAAAGGATGAACAACTTCCACCTACAAAATGGGCAATGGGAAGGATAACAGATACTCATCCAGGGTCAGATGGTCTAACCAGAGTGGTATCAATAAAGGGTCCAAAAAACACCATCTTCAAGAGACCGATTACAAAGATAGGTCTCCTTCCAACTGAGGATAATCAAGATCCAACAAGCAAATCAGATGAGGATGTCACAGTAGACGACAACAAGGCAGGACAACACAAGGTTGGCAGGTCTCGAGTTGCCAGAGTTACCAAGAAGATCTATGCACCACTACTCATATTACTAATTACATTCAGTTTTTGCCATTCGAGCGCACTACCATACAATATCACAACGTTCGAAAATCAACCAGGTATCTATTTTGAATCCATTGGAGAGCTCAAACTTACAAACAACGATTGGAACATAATAGTGTATTATAATCTAACCAGCTATTATGCAGAACTGGCTGCCTATAAGCGTTCCATAGACAGACTAGCTAAATATTGTTCATATCCTGACGACAACTTCACAAACTCGAGTATCACTAAAAGATCAAGAGAAAATACATGTGGACTAATAGAACCATCGTTCGAGCAATCTTTACAAGAAATGGAGCACAAGGATTTATTGCTTCACCACCATAAGGTGAGTTTTGGAAGAAGCAAACGTGGACTTTTTAACTTAGGAGGAAATATAGCCAATGAGTTATTTGGGGTGCTAGATGACAGGGCCGCGGTACGTTATGAGGAAGAAATAGAAAAACTCAAGATGAACAACAACCATTTCACGGCATTATTAAAGAATCAAACGTCAATCATAGATGCGACTATAAACGTCTTCAAAAATAGACAAGAAGATGTTAACAAGCATTGGCTAGTGTTCAAGAATCAGTTAGAAGAGGCGTTGGAGAGCAACGATGAAAAAAGCAACTTTCTAACTCTATCAATACATACAATGTTACGCATGATTGCATTCAAGGAGATTCAAGATACACTGATAGAAGCAGTATTGGATACGCACATTAGAGTCATTACTACAAGGCTTTTAACGACCCAACAACTGAAAAAAGAAATAGATTTTATGACGAGAAATCTACCACCTGAACTAATGCTTCCCAATATCGATGACACAGATGACATATTGGCACTATACCAGCTAATGACAGCCAAGACAAGGCTGCAAGGCAAATATTTGATATTTGAGGTGAAGCTGCCATTAGTATATAAGGAAATATACCAAATATACAAGCCGATACCGCTGCCTACCCCCAACAGTCCATCTATATTTATACGGCCACAAATAGAACTTCTCGTGACAGATTTGCATCGGCACACGTATTCTTCAATGACAACTTCTGAATGGAAAAACTGTATCAGCACCAACGACTTTAGCATATGCCAGCTAACCCAGGCTATGCATCAGAATCAAGAAGATGATGTTTTATGTGAGCTGCTCCTGCTACGACAAGAAAAAGTGAATAAAAAATGCGAGGTGGTCGAAAGGAAGACGAACAACATGCCCGATACATGGATCCAACTAAGAGATTACAGATGGCTTTATTCAGTACCAGCTGAACGTACGATCAGTATCGTTTGTCAACAAGAGCCATTTTCTACAAAGATATCAAGAAGCGGAATTCTAAGCTTAGGCTCTGGTTGTACACTGAAGGGAAGAACCATAAGCATACCAGCGAAGCAATCGTACTATCACAAAGTATACTCCTCAATACTACCAACATTTAATCTATCAACAGAAATGACCAAGCAACCACAAGGTTACTCCCATCACTTTCAAGACTTGTCAAAGGTACAAGGAATCGAAGAACTACAGCAAAGAATAAAGGCAGTAACGATGAATACAGGACAAAGCTTATCTCATCACCACGTGCACCACTATGCACTCACGTATGGGCTCCTTGCGCTCGTACTCATAGGCATAGTCTTCGTGGCAATCAAAAGGAAAATTGATGCAACCAAAAATAAACCAGACAGAGTCACTCCTCTAGAGGCTCTGGTATAAAGCACGATAATCTCCACATCTTGGCCGGGGAGAATGTTATAACAACAACACTTATATCAAATTATGACATTGAATATATCAATTTTTCCATATACATATACATCCGTTAAATACTGATGACACGGAATATGTATATCGGTTTGCATATTGACTAGGGCATTTACATTTAATTTTACATTTATTTTGCATATTCAATAGTTTTATAAATGATCTTTTTTGTATATAAATCAAATGAATTATGGAATAAATATTAGTTCTTACACAACAGTCAACGTGTTTCTGTCCAGCCCTGACCAGCAGCAAGCGAAAAACATATTAAGTACTTGTCAACTATCAAATTTGTGATTTGACCAAAATACGGTCAAACAGTATGTCATATCTATTATACAATGAGTTAAGTTTTGGAATTGAATTTTGAGTTTTAATGTCATTTGCTATTTTTGAATTTTGATATAGATGTTTTGTAATGTATTTGACTGTTTTTTTTCTATTATCCAGTTTGGTGGGAGTCTCTAACGATTCCGATAATACTATTGGAATAGGAGTCGTTTTTGTCATCCCGAGACATATTCTTATACACTTGTTTTTGATTGTTGGATAAATTTTGTGAGCTGTATTATTATTTTCCTCTGTTATGATATAAGAATATTCCATTTTTGATTTTATAATTGCTTTATAAATGTTTAACAAAGTTGCTGGATGGGTACCTCCTTGCCTGTGTGTCAGTGTTTTTAGAATGTTTATAGATTTTTTGATGTTGGTTTTTGTTATGTTATAGTGTTTGTTTAACGATAGTCTGTTCGTAAAAGTTATACCTAGTATTTTAGTTTCTTTTTTCTCTGTTATTTCTGTATTATTTATCTTTATTGTTATGTTTTTACTGTTATTGTTATTTGTAAAAAGTCTAAGAAAATGAGATTTAGAAGGATTTAGTTTCAGTTTAAGTATGTCCAGTTTTTGTTTTAATTTCGTTAAAGTATCGTTAGCTGTTTTTTCAAGGTCGTCGTGATTTTGTGCCGTAACAATACATACAAAAGTCGTCTGCGAATTGGAAAATATTTGTATCATTTTGGTTGCTGAGCTCATGAATTGTATGGGTGTAAATGTTAAAGAGTGTGGGGCTCAGACAACTTCCTTGTGGTGTGCCGACATTCGTTGTTTGTATTAAAGGCTGATTTGTGTTATGTATTGTAATTAATCTATTTGTTAAAAAGAGGTAAATCCAGTTAATTAAGCGATATGGGAATTTTAGTTTTATCATTTGAGAGATTAATGTATTTTTATCCAAGTTGTCAAAAGCTTTTGTTATATCTATGCTTATTAATAAATTTTTTTTTCTTCTTTTTTTTTCTAGTTGGGTATGATTGATCATTTCCACCATGTAATCAGAAATGTTCTTGTTTTTCCTAAAACCATAGTTGTTGTAGTTTAATATTTGGTTGATGTTTAAATGGTTATTTATCCTGTTAAGAACTAATTTATTAAATAATTTTGAAAAAGTTCCAGGTTTTATAACTTATTTTGTCCGCTCCAGGTGCTGTGTTTTTTGAATTTTTTATTATTTCTGAAATTTCTGCTGCTATAAATCCCCGAGGCGGGGAGACTCAACAGAGTTTGGGAAATTATGATTTAGGAATAACACAGCTTTGCTATTATCTTCTAAAACTTTAAAGGTTGATTGTTTTTTATTTTTTTGTGCTGTTAATTTTATTCCATAAATCTAAATTGTTGGATTTGTGGTTAATCGTAGAGAGAAATGTAACCCAACTTTTCATCTTTTCTCGTTTTATTTCTAATTTTAATTTCTGTATATGTTTTTTTAGTTCTAACGCAGTAAATAGAGTTTTATTTCTATTGTATATTTTTTGTTTTTCTGTTTTAATGTCCCATAATCTTTGTAAATATTTATTCCACCATGGTTTTGGTTTGTAATTCGTTTTATAATTTACTGTTTTTGTATTTTTATTGATGATATCTGTTAGATATTTTTCGATTTTTTCCGGTGGCTCATGTATTGTGTCGTTTATTTCTTTTCTAATCATAGTCCAGTTTGTTATTTGTCTAATGACTCGTTCATTTATTTCATAAGTTATTTTTATTGGCAAATTATCAGTACCAAGATTGTCCATAGTAGATTGCCACGTTAGTCTATTGATAATGTTTGCAGTACATATTGCTGATTCTGTATGTCTGTGTTTGTCTTGCCTTGTCGGAGATCCATAATTTAATAAATAAAGATTAGTGTCTGTTATAATGTCCGCAATTTTCGTTCCGAGAGCATCAGTTTTGTATCTATCCCAAAGTCCGTGATGAGCATTGATGTCCCCAGCTATTAACGTTTTGTTGTTATTGTTGTCTTCTAGTAATCGTTCGAATTCAGTAGATATTTCATCCATATCTCTATTCGAACTATTATAGAATGTAATTAAGTCTAAGTCTATGTTTTTAAAGTTGATGTTTATTTTTAATTTTTCAAGTCTATATTATTTTCCACGATATGTTTTTTTTAATAAGAAAACCCACTCCTCCGTATCCGTCAGGTCGGTCTTTTGTGATTAAGTCAAAGTTGTTTACTTGTATTTTTTCTAATCTATTTGTCCACGTCTCTGTAAGTAGTACTACATCTATTTTATTTAGTAACCTATATTGTTCCAATAAGTTCTTATTGCTTTTAAGGCTGCGTATATTAATTTGTAAAAATTTCACACTATTCATTATATTCATACAATTCAGTCGGTAAGAGTTTCTGCGATGTTCATGAGAATTGTATCTACATCTGCTGGGTGGTTAGTAGTATCTTTATTAATCAGTTTTTCGTTGATATTTTTGAGAATTTTGTCTCTGGTCTGTAATTATTTTTTCAGGTGATCTACTAGATCTCTTAAAATCTAAATCTCACGCTTGTTCCTGTCAGATGGCCAGTTTAAATTTTCCGAATTAAATTAGGAACGCCTAAGTACTTGTTTTTTACCAAATAATTTTTCTTTTGTTTCTCTATAAGTAGTCTTATTTATGGTCATAAATTCTGTTATCTGTCTCTGTCTCTGACGTTCTTGACATTCCCTATAATTAGTGATATGGCCTTCTCCACAAAATTTACATCGTGGTTTTAAATCACATAGATGATTGCCGTCCAAAACTTTCGCGCACGTTGTACATCTTGTAAAGTCCGTAGCGTTACATCTTTTTGCAGTATGTCCGTAATTAAGGCATTTTCTACAATGTAGCGGATTTGGAATATAATGTTGAACTTTAATAAGTATATTATCATACATCACTACATTATATGGTATGTTGGAGGATCTAAAAGTTAACTTGACCAACTCCATGTTGATTGCCTTTTCAGTTTTTGGGTCCCATTTTGTCATTCTTTCTATTTTGACGATTGAAATATTCGAATTTAAATTTTCCTGAATTTCTTTTTCGGATAGATCAACTGGCACATTTCTAATCACACCTATGGTATGGATAAAATTATTTGGTATGAAGGTTTCGTACTTGTCAAACTGTTTAAATGGTTCTGATCTTAAACAATTGTTTGCGTCATGTAAATTTTTAAATATTATTCTAGCTAAATTTTTGCTGATTTGTTCTACGCTTTCAATATTTGCAAACTTATTAAATTTAATTGATTTCCCAAGATTTAATAGATTTAAATTGTCTTTGCTGACCATCACTTTGAATGGCGCATTGTCGTGTTTATTATACGTGTTTGTGTTTTTTGGGAGCACGTGTACTGTATTAGCAGACGTATTTGGTCCTGTTTCAGTTTCGTTTGTCATTTTGTTAATTTCACTATTATTAATTTTAATTTTTTTTGTGATATTTTCTAACGCGTCTTGTTGTCGTTTTGTGTTCAATTTTTTGGTCGACCCATCTGACAAATTTTTTAACCTTTTTTCCTCTATTTCAATATTGGAGTCAGGTAATGGGTATTCATTATGATTCAAGTAGGAAATCCTACTTTCCTCATCTATGTAGTAATTAGTATTAACGTCTATTTTATGTAGTTCACTATTTTCCAACACCACTTAAAACTACTAAAACTTACCGAAAGATGTAAGGTATTTTATTCCAAAAAATTAAATGTATATAAATATAAATCTATTTTATACGAATATATCTTATGTATTTTCACTAAATTCACCTTTTATTAACTTAAAATAGTATCTATTTTCATCAAAAGATGAATCAAGAATGTTGCTTTCTCTAGTTGTTTTGTTAGTGTAAATATCTTAATATGATTATTGCGCAGTCTCGGTTTAGACATAAACTGACGGCATGTGCAAAAAATGAGAGTAGTAAGAGACTTGTAGTTTAGGAGGCATTGATATTATACACTGTATACGTATACAAAATCCAACTTGAATTGATTTTGAAAAGACAACAGAATCCATGTCCTGATCGAAAAAAGATACACAGTTTATTTTTCTCGTTCTTTCTTCCATGTTTGAACTAAAAATCGTTTTATCAATTTAAAAACATAAACAAAAAATAATTATGTGTAGCTGCAGGTGCAGGTGTTATTTAATTTTACGATTTTATGAAATCAAAACCAAATTAAAAATAAAATACTATCCATATGTGTGTGTATATATATACACACACATTACATAATTGGGATTCATCTAAAAATAGTTAATAACACTGTAAGTGCCATTAGCTAAGAAGGTAATTTGTTTTATTTGGAAACACGGGCTATAAAGAATTGCACGTGCGCATTAACTAAATAAAAATTAAAATTATTATTTCATTAGAACCGTTAATTTTTCCGTAAACGTTTTTTATTCTTGTTTTTTGTTTTGTCATTTCATATTAGCAAGAAGCTAAGAATGAGCTTACATCAATGCTATACTAATCAAATGAATAGATCACTTAGAATTGTTATTTGGAACGCGAATGGATTACCACAGCATGTTGCAGAGCTAGAAATTTTTCTAAACTTAGAAAAAATAGATATATGTCCTGTCTCGGAAACTCATTTAATAGAAACTTTATTTATTAAAATACGTGACTATATATGCTACCATGCTATTCATCCAGGAGGAAACGCTAGAGGCGGGTTTACGGTAATTGTTAAAAATAATATTAAACATTACGAAGTGCCCGGCATTGAGGAAGAAATTATGCAAGTTAAAACCATAAAAGTTGACTCAATCAATAATAGGGAACTCAGTATCTCATCTATTTACTGTCCCCCACGCCATCAATTAAAAAAAGAAGACTACAGTCGACTTTTTAAATCATTAGGACTAAATTTTATCATAGGCGGTGATTTTAATGCAAAGAATACATATTGGGGATCTAGACTTACAACCTCTAAAGAGAAAGAGTTATTTAATGCAGCTCGCGAGAACGATTGTGAATTCCTCTCTGGCGATAAACCAACATATTGGCCTGCTGACATACATAAAATTCCAGATCTTCTTGACTTCTTTGTAACAAAAGAAATTTTAGTGGACTACACATGCATTGAAAATAGTGAAGGACCACCCACCTGTGATCATGACGCTGAGTACAATGATAATAAAAAAATATAATTCACCTAAGTTAACAAACAATAAAACCAATTGTTATCTATTCAAGAAATTAATAGAAGATCGAACAAATTTCGGCGAACCAATTAGAACGAAGGTGCAGCTGGAAGATCAACTAGAAATATTTAATAACAATATCCAACAAGCGGCTTGGGAAAGTTCACCGATTTCTCATACCAACGCTACAATGAAACATAACTATCCTCTTGAAGTCACAGAGCTACTCAAAGAGAAACGGAAAGCTCGCAAAATCCGGCAGAACTCTCGTGCACCGCAACACAAAACTATTTGAAACGAGGTTGGAAAAGTGGGGGAGTAGGAAGTTGGGGTATCGGACCCCGAAGTAGGTACTTGCCTGTCAACCCATCACTCGGGCGAAACTGCCAGTGGTTGTATCGTTAGGGGCCTACTCTAGCATTATAAGCCCTAACTAACATTTGTTAACAAAATACAACTAAACAAAAAAATACGGCACTAACATAAATGTTGTTAGTATTAAGTAATAGTGGTATGATACCGAGGTCAATAGAATAGGAAAAAGAGCCGCTAATGCGACACCGGTTTCCCACTACTGGCGGTCAGTTGCAACCCACTATTTTTATATGGTTTGTCAGTACAATTACTTACCCTAATACTGACCAAAAATCCGAAGAAAAATAAATCTATACACACACTGAACAAACCACTAGATTTAATATCCTGAGCTCACAGTTTTACTTTATTGACAAAACTTAACAATCCTTTCGACAAAAATTTACTTAGAACTATAATTATTTTATTTAGCACAAGAACTCAAAAAAAAAACCCGGACAAAAACTTGACCGCACGTTGGTCTATCTCAACACTGACTACCTAAAAACATCCATACCAAAAAAAAAATAGCAACATTTTGTGAAATCATCACAAAGTGCCCTGGTAATAACAAAACCAACGTGCCGTGAATTTTGCTTATTCGTGGCCACGCGCAAAATTTGAAACCAACAAAAAATATTCATTCAGCAAAATCGATAAATATAATTTCCATCCGCGGTAAATACATAGTTCATTACCTGTGTCGTTTACTTCAAGAAAACAAACATTTATTGCAAACAAAGTGATCGAATTACATTTAAGTGTATGCTCGTTCAACCACAATATGAATTTTTATTCATACCGTAATTTGATCGCCATATCACAGAAATGTGGAAATTTAACATGACGGTGAATTTTGTTAAATATATTTAGAGATGTTAGTCTCGAAAAGGTCATGCTAATATGTAAATATGTAGAATATTGGGATAGGTTAGCAATAGTACCAGAATTAGATGACATTCCGTTACATATTCTAAATTTTTTGTGCAACAAGTTAAAACAACTAATAAAGGAAATAAAGAACGAAAGCATAACTAAGCGATTACGAGGTCTTTCTGAACTAAAGGATGATGATTACTCGCTTTGGAAAGCAATGAAGGGACTAAAAAAATCCAAAATGCATGTGCCGTCATCAAACAGCACAGACAAACAGCAAATGAAAATACAACAGTCGTAAACAAAGCAGATAACCTTGACATAAGGCATGTGACTTTATTGGAGCTTCAAACTGAAATCAATAGTAACTTAAGTACAGAAAAGCCCCAGGTTATGATTTAATAACTAGACAAATCGTGAAAGCCATTCCCGAGAAAGGTTTGCGTAAATTAAATCAAATAATTAATGCAGCTTTCAGATTGAAATATGTTCCACGACAATGGAAGGTGGCCGAAGTAATAATGATTCCTAAACCAGGCAAACCAGGAAACGATAAAAAATCATATAGACCGAAAATCACTCTACAGTTGAACAAGTTCACAGAATAACGGATGTCATTGAGGATGCATTCGAGAATAAGAAAATATGCTCCAGTATTTTCTTAGATGTAGCTCAAGCTTTCGACAAAGTTTGTTACCAAGGGCTTGAATTTAAACTGCATCGAGACCTGCCTAAGCAATTTTATCACATTCTTAAATCGTACATAGCTGATTGACACTTTAGAGTCAAATTTGAAAATGAGTACTCCGAAATAAAAAGAATATCAGCAGGTATACCACAAGGTAGCGTACTTGTACCTATTCTGTTTATTCTTTATACGAGAGACTTACCGAATATTGAAGGTACTACAGTAGCAACATTTGCAGACGATACAGCTATTCTAGCAGTTGGAAAAGATATTTCAGAAGCAACAAGCAAACTTCAAAGTGCAGTTAACACGGTGAGCAACTGGACTAAAAAATGGCGCATCTCATTAAATGAAACCAAATCAGTACACGTCAACTTAATACAAATCAAAATGTAAACTATGTTCCCGTGGTTCTCAACTCAAACCAAATTCCATATGCAAATACAGCTAAATACCTTGGCATGACCCTCGATGCTAAGCTAAGATGGAAAGAACACATCAAGAAGAAAAAAGAAGAGTTAAACATCAAATATAGAAAAATGTACTGGCTCATGGGTAGAAATTCTGAGCTCTCAATACACAACAAATTGCTTCTATATACAGGCAAATGCTAAAACCAGTATGGACCTATGGTATCCAACTTTGGGGTTGTGCCAAGAAGACCAATGTACAAATGATACAATGCTTCCAAAATAAAGTGCTACGAGGGATTGTGAATGCCCCATGGTACATTAGGAATGACAACGTCCATAGAGACTTGAAGACGGAATACGTCACCGATGAAATAAAGAACCAAGCAAGGAAACATGTACAGCGCTTATCTGTACACGGAAATGCAAATATCCGTCGTATGTTGGACACTACTAGCGGAGTGAGGAGACTCCAAAGGCAGAAACCGCTGGAGCTGGGCAGTTTGGTTTAGAATAAGAATGTATTATAAAATGAGTAATCAATAGGTTACTCATCTTAATCCGACAACTTAATTTAAGAAAGATAAATTACTAGATGATCTCTGAATCAGTTGTAATATTGTATAAATAAATAAATAAATTTATTAAATAAAAAAAAATCATATTAGAATTTGTGTGTAATCGCAGGTATTTTTAATCATAAAAAAGAATAATTTTCAAATAAAGTACTCATAAGGTAACCATGAACCCACGAAATCAACAGGTTATCGAACCGAGTAAAACCTCAACCAGTCAAACTTAAGAGATTAAGTTGTGCTCCGTTTTGGACCACTTAGGAGAGCGGTACGACCACCAAAATTTTAGAGGTCAGTTGTTTATTTGTGACGAGAAACCTATAAAATGTTGGTGATTGTAGCACTAACCGAAGTGGTGCAATCGGCGTGTAACTTAAGCTCTTAAGTCTGACTGGTTGAGGCTTAAGTACTAATAGAGCAGATACTCTAGTTATCAAAATTATCCGAAGAAATTAAATATATCACATCAGGTTTACATTTATATTCTTATTTATATTCTTCTTTATATTCTTTCCCCTAATTGAAAATAATTGTTTAATCAAAATTATTTTTTAAAACAATTTATCCCTCTAGAAAGTCGAAAGGCAGGAGCACAAAAATATGTTACATGCCTAGTTTCAAAATGTAATAACAAATCTGCTAAATCCAACTTAAAATTTTATCGCATTCCAAGTGATTTGAATAGAAGAAATAGCTGATTATTTTCAATTGGCTTAACGTCGGATAATTTAAAACTTCAGAATAATTTTGTTTGTGAACAACATTTTCTTCGGGAACATATCGGACACGAACAATTTGCAAAAAATGCTGTCCCTTGTTTAAATTTAAATAATAGTTATAGTGATATCAGTGGTCAAATTGAGCTTCCGCCCTTTGTACACAGTGATTTAGTGTCTGTTGCCACTCAGTGACAAAATGGATTTCGACGAAGAGACAGAATTTTTAAAATTAATAAATTCAATCAATTGTTCATATTGTGATATTGATAGAAATGATTCAGAATGTGAATAGTGTATAAAAAAGTCTAGGCAACTTAGTCATTATCTGACTAACCTAAGAAACTTGCAAAAAAAGTTTATTCTTTTCAAAATGGCAAATTATAGGTCCAAACGAAATTTTTAAATTTGTAAAGTGAAAAAGAAGCGAGAAACTGTCGATGAAGTAGTCGACAGCCTTAATATTAATGCGAACTCTAAAAACGTGAGTAAATTAGTACTGAAGCAGAATTTCTATTATAACAAGCATGAAAAGAATTTCGCCCAATGCTTATACTACAGATCAGCCTCAACTTACAAATTTTTAAGAAATGTGTTGAAACTCAATCTACCAGCGGTTTCTTCTGTGTACAAGTGGTCTCCCATACAATTTATCCCGCCGGGTATTAACGATGTTCTAATGCAACAACATAATCTCTTTTTTGCAAACATGCCGCCAATGTTTCTAAACTTTGCGTTTTCAGTTTCGATGAAATTGCTATAAAACGAGATTTAACACATAACATCAGTTTTCAAACATCAGTTTTTTTTTTCATGTTACGCTCAATAACCGGGGACTGGAAATACGTCAAATAAAATTATATTCTCATCGACAGATCATTTACTGCTGTAAAATTGAGTAACCTAATTAAAAAGAATATACAAATTTGTGAGGAGAAACTTAATTTAAAACTGGTCATGTTGACCGACGATCAAGGGACTATCAACATTCAAACCTACAAGCATCTAGGAATTACACCCGAAAAGCCCTATTTTGATTTTAACAATCGAAAGATTTTCGCTCAATATGACCCCCCACATCTGATTAAATCGGCTCGAAACGCTTTTGTGAATAATCAAATTTCCCACACTGAAATTGGATTAGCAGACATAACCGTCTCAGGAAAATATTTGATCTAGATTCAACACAAAATTGCAAAATTTTACCAAAACTGACCAGAAAACACCTGTACCCTAACTCTTTCGAATTAAAAAAATGAAAGTTTCGTTGATCACCCAGGTGTTGAGTAACACTGTTTGTTGTGCTATTAAAACGGCGGTACAAACTTGCCCAAACAGTTTTTGGTACTCACTTGGATAAAGCCCTACCGGCTGCAAAGTTTATTGAGCAGTCTAACTCTAAGCAGTCTTCTCGTCACTTTTCATCAAAATCGCCATTTGAAAAACCACTACGACTAGGTAATGAAATATATAATTATTTAAATAATAGTTTAGGTTTTTTGGAAAATTTAAAAATAATTTCAGATTTTAGTAATGTAAACCACATATTAAAAGAAAATGCATTATTATATTATGTTGGCTTTTGCGCCTATAAAAAGTAAACTGTAATCAATGCTGGAACAAAGTTTTAAAGGAGAACGATGAAATTACAGAAACCAACGAGACTTTCATAGTAATGAAAAATTTTATTAAATCTATGAACTTCGGGGCTCTCAAAGCACCAACGTCGGAATATGACCGTATAGCATGCCTGTTTGACTATATTCGAGCAAACGTTTAAAAATGAATGCTATAAACAAAATATATATTGACATCTTTATTTGTCACACTATATTTACACGCTTTATCACAATATAATTATATATATTTTAAGTTTTAATAAAAAACACTTTCTTAATTTTGTGATATATTTTTATATATATTATATAAACAACAACTAGTTTCGAGCTATCTGCTCATCATCAGGTTGATTTAAAAACTGAAGTAAAAATTAAACTGATACAATTAATACATATTAAAATTAAAATTAATTATATACTGCTTATATACTAATTATATAATCATATAATGTGTTCACTTTGGATCTATCGTTGAGTATATTCGGATTATGTCTGTGTTTGTATATCTCTATTTCTTCTAATCTATTAGAAGAAATAGAGATATACAAACACAGACATAATCCGAATATACTCAACGATAGATCCAAAGTGAACACATTATATGATTATATAATTAGTATATAAGCAGTATATAATTAATTTTAATTTTAATATGTATTAATTGTATCAGTTTAATTTTTACTTCAGTTTTTAAATCAACCTGATGATGAGCAGATAGCTCGAAACTAGTTGTTGTTTATATAATATATATAAAAATATATCACAAAATTAAGAAAGTGTTTTTTATTAAAACTTAAAATATATATAAATATAAACAAAATATTTCTTCACAATTAACAGAAAGGTGTCTTACAGTCATAGAACGATTTTTCCAGGATTTTCACCCTTAGTATGTAATTAGTATGTAATTTCATCGGAAACAAAATACATAACATTGTCAGCTACATATCAGTAGGTGAGTCGGGAACCTAATTAAGTACTTATAATGTCGTAGCATAAAGCAAAATATCTATAAGAGGACTCATGTAGACTTTCCGAGGTTAATCTATTTTCCTTTTGGCAACCTGTATAAGCCTAACAAGAACAATAAACTATAAAATAACTATGCCGATATGTTTTTACGATACGTATATGTGATTAAATATAGAAAAAATTTAAATTTGTGTATATAATTATATTAAAACTATAAAATAAGATTAACCTCGGAAAAACCTGCCTTTAAAATTTGCACTACTTGATTTCTCTTATATATTTATTGCTCGATGGTCGTAGCAATACCACTATATACATAATATATAATTGTAGTGGTATTGGTCGTAGCTATAAATGAAATTTTAAATTTTAATACAAGTTACAAATTGCACATCTTCCAATAATATTATGTATTATATTTCATCAAGAAAACAAAGCAATTAATTTTTTTTATATTTTGCTGCCGTACGTTTCTGTACAACAACAATAATCAGAATCATCACATAATCGAAATTTTCATTCACATATTTAAGTTCGGTATGGTTTTTGTTTTTTATTGGTTTTCATTTCATAAAATTGTAAAATTAAATAACACCTGCACCTGCAGCTGCACATAATTATTTTTTGTTTTTGTTTTTAATAACAAATTCTTTCGAAACAAAATTTTGATCTTAGATCAAAAAAATGATTGGCAATACAATAAATTTGTTCGAAATGTCATTGAAATACATCGCATTGCCAGTCATTTTTTTGATCTAAGATCAAAATTTTGTTTCGAAAGAATTTGCTATAAGTTGATAAGACCAAAGAATTTCTAATAATAAGAAGTGAATACACGTACCAAAAAGTCGAGACATCCACTTTTTTTTATAACTCCACGAATTCCCGAAAAACCACATGCCGGACGATTTTATAATCAAAAATATCCCGAGAAACGAACCAATCATGATTTCTATGATAAAATAAATACGCTTTCTATTTTAAATGTAGAAACTATTTTTGTTTGAGATCACGTGACCTCGATTTTTTTTGATTTTTTGGTTTGTTTGTTTCGGTATGTAAAACGAAAATTGTCACACACAAAAAACGAAAAACAACAATAACAAATATTGAAATTGGTTCTCGTGTACTAATGTAATTTTTCCATTTTTTCGAAAATTTTGTTTTGTATTTGCTCGAATATATAAAACAAATACATATAGGTATGTATGCATATAAATATACTATATACATGTGCATTTCGGAATATGTATTGCAAGTTGGAACTATTATATAAAATGCGGTGGAGGTAAAGTTAGTACATAAAGGCATATTTTAATTCTGTAGTTTTTAGTTTTGAAATGGTATGGTGGTGCTGGTGAATGATCCGTTAGGATAGCAACTTATTATATATGGAGAACGACGGGAATAAAAAGACGATGACAAACGAGTTTTGCGTTGTCTCATCAAATGGTTTTTAAATTTTAAAAGGACAACTATCTAAATATATAGATGTAATAAAAATATGGAAAATACTTTATGTTGTTATATTTAATTGAATTCTGTTACGAATTATGAAATTATATAATGTATTGAATATGCAGAGCTACGGCTCAAAATATTAATTGTGAATTTCACTAGTTTCTTTTTTCAAATTTGTCAACTATATTTGTCTCAACTCAGTAACTGACCACATTGAGCTGGATTTAACGTAATGATTTAAATTATTAATATTTCGGGTGCATTTTCACATAAGTTTTTTAGTCACCCAAATATCTAAAGACAGATCTAAAGAGAGTGATCGTATCCCCTAGGGGGATATTAAAACTGTATTGCTTGTAAACAAAATGGCATCCAAATTCTACAACTTCGTTTTAAAATCAAACTACCTCATTTATGTAATTTGTGAAACTTCATTAGAACCCGGTGTAACATTTGTCTAACCTGGAGAATTGACGTGACCTAAGATACAACATTTTATCGGCTTTAAGGGGGTTTGGAGATGGTTGCGATCTAGACGATATACCCTCTTCTATTCTGAAGGAGTACGCTGAAATTTTAATAATTCCATTATGCAATCTATTCAAACATTCCTTAAGCATCGGCGTGTTTCCAAAAAAATGGAAAATTTCAAAAATTACTCCAATTTTTAAATCGGGTAAGCGTAATGATATCACATTCTACAGAGGAATATCAACTACATAATCAATTCCGAAATTATTTGAGTTAGTATTATGCAACAGCTTTAAATCCACAATTACACGTCATATATCAATAAACCAGCATGGGTTTATGCCTGGCAGATCCACATCGACTAATCTGGTTGAATTCACCAGTAAACTAATTAACGAGATAGAAAAGCACCGTCAAGTTGATGTAGCGTACACGGATTTCAGTAAAGAATTTGATTATATCTGTCATCATAAAGCACTCCAGAGTTTATTCGATTTTGGGTTTTCTCTCGATTACATAAATTGGTTTAAGCCATATCTATCAAACCGGCGACAATTTGTAATAATGGAAAGTGAGAAATCAAACGTTGTTAAAGTTACATCTGGTGTTCCCCAAGGAACACACCTCTGGCCTTGCATTTTTATTGTTTTCATAGACCGAACATCCGAGATAACCAAAGTCAGACGTGCTCATATTTGCAGATGATGTGAAAATTTTTCGTACTATTAATGATTTGTTAGATACGGAGAAACTTCAAGAAGACATAGATAGATTAAGTGAGTGGTGTGATCGAAACTCACTATACTTAAATATTAAGAAATGCAAAATTATGTCTTTTCATCGTAAAAGAAATCCGGTTATTACTTCATACAAAGTCAACAACGAAGTACTGCAAAGAGTCAATGAGATTATAGACTTAGGTGTTACATTTGTCGAAAACGCCAGTTTCAATAGGCATATTGAAAATTGTATTGCGAAAGCGAATGCCATGTTCGGATTTGTTAAAAGATGGACAGGTGAATTTAAGGATATTTAAACCTTATGTTCACTATATTTCGCTTATGTTCGATCTCAACTGGAATACGCTGTAATGGTCTGGAATCCATACTATGCTGTGCACATAAAATGAATTGAAAGCATTCAAAAGAAGTTCTTAATTTTTTTGTTAAAGAAAAGTGACTGGGATTACGACCACAACTTACCATTCCATGAAAATGTGGCTCGCTTACCTCCATACCCAACAAGATGCACGGAATACAAAATATGCACGCTTGAAAATAGACGACTTCTCTTGGGCGCGGCTTTTATTAGTAACGTTTTGCTTGGTCAAGTTGATTTAGCTTACATCTTGGAAAACATATCAATTCACGCGCCATGCGGAACATTTCGAAACCATGGATTTTTAGCACTTGAACACCATTCTACTAACTATGGAGAAACAATACATTAATAGGATGCCTAAATCGTTCAACTTAGTTGACGACCTATTTGACTTTAATTTGTCAAAGAATAATTTTAAAAATATCTTGAAGAACTATTTTTAAAATTTTTAATTGTCAAACTAAAATTTGGTTTATATTTTCTTTTTTTTAAGTTTTTTGTTTGAAATTACTGTTTTAACTATTGTAAAAAATGTGAAATCATACATCTAAATTACAAAATAGCTTTCTTTAAATAAATAAAAAAAATACCCTGCCCGCTTTGCCGGTCGTATGATTTTAAATGAAAGATTATTTTTATTTTTTGTAATATTAAATTAAAATGAAAAATGAAATCAAAAATATTTTAATCATATAAAAATTGATTAATTTACTCCAATGCTCTTTGGTATAGAACATATTTTGCGGTCACATATAATGATGACGGTTTTCCCACAAGTGAGCGTCCACCATCTAATTGACAAAGTCAGAGGCATGGGTATTCCAAATTTAAACCACAAACTTCAAGTGACTGACCCTGTGATTTGTTAATGGTCATATCAAACGCTGGACGGATGGGGTATTGTATTCTTTTAAAATTAAATGGCATATCTGACGGAATTATAACAGAAATGCTTGGGATTAAAATCCTTCTCCTTTGTATTTGCCAGTTAATATGGTTGCTCCAATTAAATTTGTCATTCATTTTTTAACAGCAAGTCGGAATTACAAAGTTTTGGTTGGTTAATATTTCGTAATAAAATGATAGTACACCAAATCTAATAAATTTAAAAATTCTGTAGGATAATTTACCACTTCATCTTATCTTGATCTATAACACAATCAATTGGTTTGTATGAAAATGTTTCACCAACATTTTTATTTTGAATGGTAGTATTTATATCATTATCGTTTTATGATGTCAATATTGGTCGATCATTTAACCAATATGACTTGAATTGTTGTACAATATTTGATATGCTTTCAATTAATTCTTCTTTTAAGTCTTTTAAAATACAAAAGGTTTGTGGAAATGTAATTGAATCAGTTACACTATCAATTTGAATTTATCCATTTCCAATGTCTAATAATTGTTTTGGAAATGTTACAGCAGATTCATCGTTTTGCAATTGAAAACGCATATTTGTTGTTAAATTTAATTTAAATTTTTAAATGTTTCCCCAGAAACGTTAAACACGCGTTTAATTGACCAGCTGGAGTTGATCGGGTTATAACAGGTACCTATGTTAGTGTCTGTCTAAAATCACCTGATAATTATATTGTTGTACTATCAAATATCTGTTGGTTGTTGCATAAATCTTGTACCGTTTTATCTAATGCTTCTAATGATTTTTGATGTGCCATTGTGCTTTCGTTCCAGATTATTATTTTGCATTATTGCAATACCTTTCCTGATGTTTTTGGTATGTTACATGTTGCATGTTTTAGGGAGTTTTAGTACTGAATGGAGTGTTCTATTACCATCTAATAATGTTCCTGCTATTCCTGAAGAAGCAATTGCTAATGCTATGTATGTTGATTTGCGATCTTATCAATGTAATAAAAAATCGAAAAGCTCCCATAGAAGCTGCCACTTCCAGTGGCTCACGGCCCATAGAACATATCTATACATTTTTATTAAAGTCGATACAGTAGTTTTTGAGTTTGCTCCTATGGAAGCTGCAACTTCCGGTGGACCATTTTCAGTTAAAATCCATTCTCATGACCCATATACACCAATTTTTAACAAAATTGGTACAGCAGTTCTTAATGTTACACGTCATTTTTACATACATATATAGAAATTCTGGATATAAAATTTGAACATCTTGTGAACGACAAAATGTTCAGTAACTTAATCAAGAATTCCAAACCCAAATTTATTTGATTTTTTTCATAGTTGTAACGAAATCCCTAAATTTATCATCTTACAATATTACCACTTTCAGTTGTTATTAAATAAACCTACCTATTAAACCTACCTAAATTCCTTGCTGTTTAATTTTTCTTGTTCAAATAATTCATGTCAATTTTATATACTTACCTAAATTTCCAGACTTAACCATTTTTATTCATACTTACCGACTTTTGAACATATACACGATTGTGTTTCCTTCTTACCTACCCTGTGTTGCATTACAATTCCGAAATTGATCAGCTGGTTAAAATGGTACTAATTAGTACAGGTGACGATATTGGCAAAGGGGAAAATAATTAAAACGCGATCTTCTATGACAACCGAGCCGTAATAAAAAATCGTTTTTGAGGTTGAAAAAGAAGTTATGTAGTTGGAGACTTCAAACAAGAAAGGTCGAAAATCGACAATAATATTGTGACCAAAAATAAATAAAAAATAAAAATAAAAATTTACTTAAAAAGTTCGTTTTTGTAAATTTAATGAAGTATATATAGTTATACCTGTGTATGAAATGATAATGTTCATTTAAAAGTTTAATATTTTGATATGCTTGTTTGCCTATAAAAAAAATCATAATTATACTATATTGTGAATAAATATTTTGTCAAAATAAAAATTGGATGGTGTAAAACAAAAATTTTTGTGCATCGAGAAACGGGTGCATAAATATACTAAAATCTATATACAGTTAATAAATAAATTATAAACTATTTGGGTGTTGTATTATTATTCGTGGTACAAAAATTCACCGAAAACACAAAGGTTGACTTGTGTTGACTTGTGTTGTATTTTTAAATCTTTAAATTTTTAGTTAGAATTTTTTTTTTTCTTAACGTACTTTTTATTTGATATCAAAAAATTTCATTTTTTTTTATTTATTTTTGTTCAGATAATAATCTTCCTATGAAGATTTTTTCTTTCGTGTGTGTGCTCTCCAATATAAACCATATGACATTTGCTCGGGCCTGTCGGTAAATATAATATGTGCTAAAGTGTTGTGCGTTTCGGGATGAGGTGCTATGGGATGAGGTGCTATGTGATTACAAGGTTCTATATGCTTTTCGGATTTTTTCTTTTATTTTGATTCTATTTTGGGAATTTTAGGCACACGTTAAATTTTTTTTTTTTCATCTTTGTAACATGGCTGCTGGTTAGCGGTGGATAGCGGGACCCCTCAGTCCGACTACGACCTATCAGAAGTGTGCGACCACCGTAACAGCCTTGAGGCCAACCCATGTGGTTACATAGTTTGATAGTTTTTTGGATCTGGCATTCCCGCCGTCAAATTCAATAGGTTTTTGAAATTTGGAATCTGGGGTAGATTACGCAAACATTAAGTCATTACGTTATTTAAAGCATTTTGGATTGTCGGTTATAAATGCGAGACACATATCCTAATGATTGATCTTTTTGTTGTTTTCATTAAAAAGTTGTCAAAATTAGTTTGAGTCGATAATCGTAAATCGTACTGAAGGCTGCCGCTGCGGATTCAAACACATTTTTAACTTTGTTATGTTGCACCTAGCTCGTAGACAATTTTCAGTCGGCAGCCTTTATTCGGCTTGTATAATTAGCCCCTAATATACATCTTGAATATATAGAAAAAAATTTGAGCTTGAGATGTAATTTTAAACAACAAACAGATCTGCTTTTATCTTCAATATCCCTTTTGTGATTTACTAACACAATTGTGTGAGTACGGCAAAAGTAGCATGTCAAAAATTTATTTTTGTATGTGTTTTGCACCAACTTACATATTTGTGCATTCCTTTCAAACTTATTTTCGTTCGAAAAAAAAAACACTATAACTATACACACAATTGTGTTGGTTGTACTTCAAATCAAGTGAAATTTTTTATCAAAAACTCCATTACATACTGTGATTTTTTACTCACACATTTGTGTGGTTCGGACTTTAATTAAGCCATTTTTTTTGGTTGAAAAGGGATATACATACATTAGCTATACATCGAAACAGTGTGAAAAAATAATAATGATACACATGGAAAACGAAGATCAAACAACTGAATTACTTAAATTTACTTATAATATATTGTATTTGTTTTATACATAATTCTAGTTTATGTTAAAATATTAGTTTATTGTTTCTAGCTGTAAAACCACATTAATTAATTACAAAAGTTATTATTATATTTGTTTTGCGTCGCATTACTGAGTTGTACTACTGTAATACTGGAAACTAGCTACATCTATTAGATTCTGGTAAATCTAATTAGGAATAAAATCAATCACCCAAGCTACACGAAATTTTAGATTCTGGTAAATCTAATTAGGAATAAAATCAATCACCCAAGCTACGATTTACTGTCAGTTTATCGTGAACAATTTATCGTGAGCAATTTATCGTAGAACAATTTATCGTAGAACAATTTATCGTGGAAACAATTTATCGTGGAATCAATTTATCGTGGAACAATTTATCGTAGAACAGCTTATCGTGGGCAATTTATCGTATAACAGTTTATCGTGGACAATTTATCTTATAACAGTTTGGAACAGCTTTAGTATCGCAGTCAAATTTTTTTGACCGTCTGAGCGACGGTAGCGCCACTTTGACCAAGAGCGGAATTGTTTATAACTAAAAATGCGCCTTTGCTTAGCATTTTGGACCTAGCGCCATCTATTGGAATAAAAACGAACTAAAAATTTTAAAAAAATACGTTAAGGCGTGCTAAAAAAAATTTAATAAAAAATTTTTAAAAATAAATTAAATTTAATATTTTTTTATGAATATATTAAATTGAGAGTGGGAGACGCACTGCGTGCCGCGCGTAGGAGCAGATTATATAGAATCTATTAATGACACCTACGCTCCTCCCCGTAGCCCTGCGGGGCTCCTTAGATTTTAATTTCGGGGGGCGTAGGAGCCGGGATCTTCAAACATGTCGCACTGCGTGCCGCACGTAGGAGCGGATTATATAGAATCTATTAATGACACCTACGCTCATCCCCGTAGCCCTGCGGGGCTCTTTAGATTTTAATTTCGGGGGGCGTAGGAGCCGGGATCTTTAATCGGTTAAGAAACTACCGAGTTCCGTCCCACATGGCCATATTCCAGAATTTCTTCCAAAAATCATTCAATAATCCCATTTCCACCCAACATACCCAATCCCATCATAATCGGTTAAGAAACTACCGAGTTCCGTCCCACATGGCCATATTCCAGAACTTCTTCTAAAAATCATTCAATAATCCCATTTCCATCTAACATACTCAATCCCATCATAATCGGTTAAGAAACTACCGAGTTCCGTCCCACATGGCCATATTCCAGAACTTCTTCCCAAAATCATTCAATAATCCCATTTCCATCCAACATACCAAATCCCATCATAATCAGTTAAGAAACTACCGAGTTCCGTCCCACATGGCCATATTCCAGAACTTCTTCCCAAAATCATTCAATAATCCCATTTCCATCCAACATACCAAATCCCATCATAATCAGTTAAGAAACTACCGAGTTCCGTCCCACATGGCAATATTCCAGAACTTCTTCCAAAAATCATTAAAGAATCCCACTTATTTTTTGATACCACGCATAAAACCTTTCTACGATAAATTGTCCACGAAAAACTGTTCTATGATAAATTGTCCCACGATAAATTGTGTCCACGGTAAATTGTGTTCACGATAAACTGTTCTACGATTAAATGTTCACGTTAAATTGAAACACGATAAATTGTTTACGATAAAGAGACCGTCACCCCCTTATATTATATTAAAACAACAAATTTTTTTGTATTGTTTTATTCTGCTGTCTCTAAAATAAAATTTAAACAAAAATCTACATCTCAAAAATGGCCTTAAATTTTTTTATTTTCATTTGTTTTTTCATTTCGGATTCACTGAAAAATTTAATTTCGCAGTTAAAATGGATTTTGTAGGTAAACGGGGAAAGAAAGGAAGGTGAAGCCGGTTTTATGAGTCTACATGTAGCACGGTTGAATAAACTTTACGATTGCGCCTTTGGAAAAATTACCAAAGGAATCCGTTTTTGGCTAATTTTTCGGTTAATACTTAAAATTTAGCAAATCGCCACCGTCAATCATCTCAGATTTTTTTTTCTGCGTTTTTTGATATATTATAATCTAAGTTTTGTTGACTGATATCGTCACAAAGGGAACCAAAACTTTTGCGATTTTTGCGAATATTGTTTACTTTGTAATGCCATAGCGGAAAATCTAGATGGAAAAATGAAAAAAGCCACTGTCAATTTTTCTAAAAAACTTCAATTAAAATTTTAAGACATAAATGTTGGCGATCGGTTGGTTAGTTTTTATGCTATGGTACCACGAAAAGTCGTGATTTTGCAAAATACGTGAATAGGGGCCTTAAACTAAGAATTATTTAAAATTTATATCAGTTTTCATAGCAATAAGCTATGTCAACCGATATAGTGCTAGTACTTTTAGCAGTTACAATTTAAAAATTGTATCAAATCAATCTGAGCTTCGTGGAGGCAAGTACCGTCCGGGTACGCGGTCCACTCCAGTTCAGCATAATATGGTCGAAACTGCGGGAGAACTTCGTTGCTTAGCAGTGCTGGCAGTGGTAACTCGTGTAGGTTTATGTTACTCAGTCACTTTTGTTTTAGTGACATGACGTCACCTCGTTACATTCGAAAAGTAACTGATTGACGTCTTCTACTTCTGAACCGCATAAACATTGACATTGGTTTCTTATCTTAAATTTCTGAAGGTATAGGCTTTAAACTTACCATGACCAGAGATTACTTGGCTCATAGAGCATGACTTCCACTGGCTGATTCATTCCGCCTTCTTTGTCATAGGTTAATCGTCCTTTTCTCTATTTCTCCTTTATTATTAAATTGAACGTTAAAATGATCATGCCTACCATCTGCTCTTCTTAGGTGGTACATGTGGGCTCGCTTTTTGATTAGAATATCTACAGGGAGCACGCCGGCCAGAACCACAATGGCATCTTTGGACACTGTTCGGTAAGCCTTTGTTACTCCTAGCAGAATATTTCTCTGGGCACTTTCCAATGATCTGATATGGTGACAGTTTAACCTGTCGTACCACCCAGCCGCTGCATGCGTGAAGAGCAAGATAGTGGCATTTTATTTGTATCGCACCATTGTACCATATGATTAATGGCGATTTGACTCTGGCGCTGAAGTTCAAGCCTCGCATTGCCGTGCACCAGAATGACTTTATCATCTGCTAATGCTACTTCGCCCATGTTATCTATCATGCTCGTGTTAAACACGATGGTCCAGACAAGGGGACCTAAGATTGATACCTGAGGAAATCCTTTTGTTATTTCTTTTGATACAGAACCATATTTGTCTCTGATTACTGCGGATCGTTCGCTAAAGTAGCTCCTAAAAACATTAATAGTGTTTTTAGAGAGATTATAGACTGATAAACTTGCGATGACAGAAGGCCACGTTAAGTTATCAAATGCTCCGGCAATGTCCAAGAATATGCCCATAACATATTTTGAACTTTGGGTTTTGACAGTGTTTGTTAGGCAGACGATCGCATCATCAGTAGACATGCTACGTCGGAAGCCGAATTGTTTGTCCGAGAACAGTGCGCTCTGTCTAGGCGGCTAGCAACTGAGCACACGAAGTCCTCTACTTTTCTTCCGTTTTCATCGGTTAAACGGACATGCCACATTTTACTTCTAGCGTTGAAGTCTCCTACGATCATAACCTTTTTTTTTTGTTGACCCGACAGAGAGCCTAGGATCGTTTCGATTTTGCACAGATGGTACTCGATCGGTTCACTATAATGGGCGTATATCGAAAATAGGTAGAATGAACCAGCTTTCGATGATATATCAACACACGTGCAGTGGCTATCACAAACCTGAATTAGCTTCACCATAACCATGCGAACACTATGAATACTAATTGCAGTCTTGGGATTCTCAGAGCATCCTGTTGCTACTCTGGCTGTAGAAGGCATGCCGCTGTTTTAACCGTTGACCGAGTGTGGTTCTTGCATACATAGAATATCTATGTCGTGGGTGGAAATGCTTTCACATATATCTGATCCGACTATTTTAGCGCCCTGCATGTTGAGGTGAGCGATACGTAGGTTGCTGTTGCAATTTCTTTGATTGTGACTAATCTTCATATTTAGTATTAATCTTAGGCGTTGTACAGCTCTTTTGTATGCATTTACACATACATTACAATACACACTTATATGTACTAAAAGATCAACAACCACTAAACCCTGGAACGATCGCGACAAAACAAGTCAATTGGTCGACCTCTAACACCACTGCACGTTACAACAATCGTTCAATCCGACCAAACCCGACACTCTTGGACAAACGTTGACGGAAAAAATGCAATGGAACCCACCTCATGGGTCACGACGGATACGACTCATCCGCGCACAAACCGCATACTGCGCCGACAACACCAAACGAGCGCTTACACAACCTCTTACAAACCTCGCACACTTAATTTGAATACACATCTTCCACATATCAATCAACATGCTATAAAGTCATATTCTGTATATCATCTCTACCGGATACTCACCCAATTCAATCGACGAGAACCTGAAAGCATAGGACACTCGCATCGGTTCAGTGCATGCAAGACCAGCATATCTAAGCGTCCTTGTAAGATATCACATCCTCCCTACATACACACAAACAAGAACATATACACAAACACACTTATCGGTGAACATTCCTCTGAATCTTGCCGTGCTGATATTCTACAACATCCAATACTACACTCACCATTCAGCTGATCCGAGATATATTCTCAATCCGCATAATTATTCAAAAACCAATTCAGTCATTTCGATTCAACAATCCAAACCACACTCTCGTTGCCTGACGTTAGTCAACCACCACAAACAAATCTAGACAACACGTACGGTAAATCAAGCATTACCGTACTTGGTTATTTTAAATTATATACTACTATGCTAGGGTGGTTGAATCCTTCAGGTACAACATTAACTCAATTGTTGAGTTTTTAAAGTCCAGCTGATGAATCCTGGAGATGGTGATGTTTTATTATTCTCACTCGGCGATTTAGTCGAGTTACATCGATGCATGTTACGAAAATTGCCAAATAGCCTTTAGACTAGACTACTCTAACTGACAATCCTTGATATGATAAAACTTGATTGTTTTTTGAGTATGTAGTACAATTTCATACAATACATATTCTTTACATTTTACTAGGCAACGCCAATTGTGTAAATACCTGAAGGCCTGTTGAAACCTGTTGAATGCAATGCACAGCAACAATTTAATATTGCATGTACAGCCGAATGCGCATCAATAGTGAGAACTGCCGATTTCTGATATTCCTTAAATCATTTTCAGCTGGAGGAGACACCGAACGAATTTATTTAAAAATGTGTATTTATGTGTGTTGTTTTTATTTTTATTATTTATAGTTTTAAAAGAGAATGAAATTTCGTGTCATTCTATTTACCATAACATATAATATTAATGTTGACGTTCTCATTTTTGCTTCAAACTAGTTAATGTTTTGTTTACATTTCATGATTTTAATAAAAAACTCAAATCAGAATCAGCTTTATATTCCACTGGATTGATACCTCTGAAATAAAAAACAATTGTTTAAAAATAATATAAACCGTATTGTTGTATAGTTTACCTTCTAAAGAGTCTTGCACTTGAAGAACCAACTAATTTGGCTATATTACCTGTAACTTGTACAGCGCAGCCTTCTCGAATGCCTAATACTGGTGAGTCAGTATATTCAAGAAATTCGTTAATCCGTTGTTCACGTGTTTCTCCTTGATGTGTCGTGTTTTCAGTATCCAAATAATGAGGATTTATTTGAAATGGTACAAGTCTTAGAGCATCGAACGTTGGCGGATATATAATTGGCATATCATTAGTGGTTTTTATACTAAGTGTAGCAACATTTGTCCCAGCGCTGCTACCTATGTAGGGTAATCCATCGTTGAGAACGGAATGTTGAATAGCTTCTATCAAATTATTGTCATAAAGCGATTTTAACAGAACAAATGAATTTCCACCACCGATAAATATTGCTTCTGCTTCAAGCACAGCTTTAATTTTATTAGGGTTTGAATGAATCCCTTTTACGGTATAACCCCATTTTTCTAACACATTCCTCACCTTTATTGTATACGCATCATGATTTCTTGAAGCGTACGGAATAAATAAAACCTCCTTTACGCCATTTCTGAAATTATAAAACAGTGATATGATTAAATACGTCAATATAATGTTTTTTATATTCTAGTATTCAAAATTGTATTACAAGATTTTAAAAATAAACTTTTGGTATGACATATCGGCCTCGATACAGAATAACTATGATCATTTTTATATCTTTTGCATAATCTATCATCTTTTGCTTTATTTATCTCTACTTTTTTCAAAGTATTACAGTACTATGCATATGATTTTTGGTTGCATTTATTAGATTGTTCCTTCTCAGATCATAAACTCATACTGTCAAGTCTAAATTTTGAACCAAAAAACTATGGCCATGGAAAAATTTAAATATGTATATAATTTTACTTAACTCATTTTTAATTCTCGATTTATAAAAATGAGAAATCTATGGTAAACTGATTTTTCTATGATAAAATATTTCAGCGGAATAAAATCTTAGTAATAAGTAATAGTAGCAAAATCTTAGTAATAAATAATACTTCTATGTTTCAGTTTTTTAGCCTCGGATAATTTATCGGATAAGCTATTTTTTCAATCAAGTAACAGCGCATCCCCAATAGAACTCCTTTAACTTTTTCCTTACAGAAAAGTATAAAAAAAAACTTGAGATAAATTTTCTTTTTCTCAAGATTTTTTTTCATACTTTTCTGTAAGAAAAAAGTTAAAGGAATTCAATTGGGGCTGCGCTGTAAGAAATAACACTTTTAGTTATTTGAGTGAAGGAAATTGTATTTTATTTAATAACATAAATTTGGTGTAACGAAAAGATATTATTTTTATTGTCTTGACATCGAAACTTCGCGCTGTATATTTAATAAATCCGTTCAAATTCTTAGATATGCAGATGATATTATGCTTCTTGGCCGAAGACCTAGCGATATCAAAGAAAGTTTCATACCGCTCGATCGCTACGCAAGAAGACTTGGTTTGGAGGTGAACAGCAGTAAAACCAAATATTTAGCAACACCTAGGAACATTTCTATGGCAAATCTCGGAATTGACGACCACAATTTTAATGGCGTCGAAAACTTTAAATACCTCGGGTCAGTTATGACATCACCGAATGAAATGCAGGCAGAAATAAAAGCCCGAATCGCTGCCGGACAACGAGTTTCCTATGCCCAATCAAGATTATTGCGATCGAAACATCTATCGCAGTCGTGCAAGCTCACACTTTATAAAGCACTCATAAGACCTGTGCTGACTTTCGGAAGCGAAAGCTGGACCATGATATCTAACGATTGTAGATTGTTATCTACCTTCGAAAGCAAGGAAAGGAAAATAACGAATATCGGATTCGTTTGAATCACGAAATAAGCAACTCCTCGGAGGTAGCGATATCATCGAACTCATTCAATCCAATCGAGTGAGATGGCTCGGCCACGTTACAAGGTCCCCACAACAACGGATGATAAATAAAGTGTTTCGCAAACAACCAGCCGGAGTGCGTCGTAGATGAAGACTCCGACTACGCTGGCGTGACGACATCGAACAAGATCTACGAGCATTAGGATGTCGAAACTGGAGGACGAGAGCAATGGATTGAGATGGATGGCCATTGTGCAGGTGGCGAAATCCCTTCATGGGATGTGAAAGCCAGAGAGAGAGAGAAAAATGAAGGAAAATTATGTTGCTTTAGAAAATGGCAAAAATATCTTATTTGACGTATAATTCTGCAATAATAAAAGAACACAAAAAAGTTTCTGTTCTGACAGACAAATATCAGAGAAAAAAAATATCGCATTTATCGGATAGGTATTCTCTCTGTACTCTCTGATCTCTCCAACATTAAATAAAACACCCAGCGTTCCTTAAAAATGATAAATTGAATCACCTATGAAGTAAAAAACTCAATAGATGAAATTTTGCAATGTTCCATCATTCTTTCTTTCGACAAAATGGCGGATTCTTAATGAAATGATTCTCTTCCTTCATATTATGATGAAATTTGGTTAGAAGTATTAGTTACTGATTCTTAAAAGAGCTTTGAACAAAATTCTAGAATCTGTTCGTGCTGAACTAATCTATAACCAATCCTTATGAAATTTGCTTTTGGGGTAATTGATTTGGGATTCTATTTTTTTCAAAGAAAATATTAACTGTCCAGTGGATTTAACGTCCTTTGAAGGTCAATTAATACTCTCCTTTTCAATCACAGATACACCAACCATTCACAAAACTACAGTATATCAGATATTACCTGCACATTGCAAGCTCCATGTCAACCTGTACACAGACATGGACGATGGGTCGGCGCAGAATCGTGCACTCCAACAGATTGCCTTAGTTGTGTTTATTAACATCACCGATCGTAATCGATGACCAAAATTTACATTGCATCCAGCCTCTGGTGGGATACCAACCCGGCACCCCCCGGAAATTTGCATCCCCGTTTTATAATATAATTTTAATATGTATTTTGAACAAGGTTCTATGGGCGCTTCTCCTCAACTTCTTTACAAGTAACCATACAAATGAGTTGCATTAAGGGACAATTAAGGGAGGTTATCGTTATGGCTTTTCTCAAAAACTCCAACAAGTAACCAATATTTTCGGTTGTTTTTCTAATAACGAAGGTCTAAGACTGACTAAATAAGATATTTTCAGTTTTTGTCCAATATCACAAAAACTCCTACAAGTAACCAATACTTTCAGTGGCTTTTGTAATAGCTAAAGTCATACTGAGACGACATGGGATATTTGGGGACAATTTATCTGTCAGAATTTTTTTTGTTAGAATATTTTTTGTTGTTGAGAATATGTCCCATATCTCAAAAACTATTTTTTGAGTTATTGGTCAGAAGGAAAAGAAAAAGAAATTATATGGCCGCAAAAATCAAAAAGTTCTAAGTTTTCCCCAAATGTTCCATGTAGTCTACGTATAATCTTAACTATTAGAAAAATAACATTACTTGTGGTAGTCTTTGAGATATTGGCCAGAAACTGAACTAAAATTGATTACTTGTGGGGATTTTTGAGATATTGGCCAGGAACAGAATAAGTCCTTTTGGCTGGATAAAATCAAAAAATCGTAGTTTAAATTCTAACTATAAATTTTTCCCAAAATTCCCTGGTAGTCTCAGTATGACCTTAGCTATTAGAAAAACCACCAAAAATATGATTCGTGCGAAGTTGATCTTAACTATCTGGAAAGCAATCGTACCTTTTAGTTACCTGTAGCGAATTCTAAACGATAATCTCTCTTAATTAACTTGTAGTCACAAGTTTTCTATCCAAAAATCAAATGTAAACCATGCACAACTTTACTTAAAGGTAAAAAATGGGAGAAACATCCATCAATAACACATTTCAAACCCTTGTTCAAAAATACATATTAGAATTTGTATATATAAATGCTACACAAATTTCACAATTATTGATTCACAAAATCAATCTAGAAAGTAAATTTCATAAGGATTGGTTATGAAATGGCTAAGTTTAGTCCAGCATGAAGAGTTCCTAAAGTTTTGTTGAAAATTCCCTTTAGAAACCCTAACTAGTATTGGTAACCAAACTTCAACATACAAAACTCGTTAAGGTCCCGATTCAAGATAACACGTGGTCGATTTTCAAAGCTAAGACAAAAAAACTAGTTTATTTTATCTTATAGATGGAGCGTACAGTACCATTTTGAACTTTTCCCCAAAATTGTAAAATTTGTAATTTTTAATTTTTTATTTATTTTTTACCGTTAGGAAAAGGTGTATCGGAAATAAACGCAAAACGATAGAATGAAAAATGTTTTTTTTTCAAATACCTAATGACCCGTTCCACACTGTGCTTCTTTGAAGCACTGCTTTACGGTTTAAAATAAGTCGTAATAGATTTTTTACTGCTAATTTAAAGAATTATTTTATATTAAGACAAACAATTTTTTGTATTGTTTTATTCTGCTCGAGAGGAAATAAAATATAAATTGAAAAAAAATCAGTGTTCTCATCAGGGGGTCGTTTTTGTTCAAAATCCGACAAGTTGACGAAATTACCGGAAGTATATAGTAGTGGTATGTATGTTTGAGTTAGGGCGGATGTGCGCCATTTAATTTTTTGGACGACATTTCTAGATATAATTTCCATTTATAATTTAAAATTTGTAAATGCAATGCAAATATGCTTTAAATAAAATTAAATTTTAGTTTTAAAATAATTTCTAATTCTGTGTTTCTGCGAAAACAAAACATTTATTCGACATAGCATTGAAAAAAAAATTAAAATTAACCACATATTTTTTCTTAACCCATTAACGCACACTTTCTAGATGTGTGTGCTACTCAGGAACAAATTTGATAACTTTTGTAATTGCAATGATATTTTGTCGCGGAAGAGAATGTATTGCTGAGAAATGAAAAATATGACGAGTTATCCCTTAAAAAATGAAAGTTGTTGCGGGAACGTGTTAAAAAACTAAAAAGTTGTATGACTGCTGTAGCAATCATTTGCACGAATGTGTTAACTCGCCACTCGAATACTAGGTAAGATGTCAAAAAAGTTAGACGACGAAAGGACATAAGCACCAAAAAACTGAACCGATTTGTACCGATTCATACTTTTTGATGCTTAAATTCGCAGAAAACAAACAAACATAACTACAGAAAAATTACACACACTAATATAAAGTTGTATACTATACTCCTCATACGTATACGAAAACGTAATGTTTCGTTCGTTGAATTTTGAACAAAATCGACCCCCAGGTCGCGACGACTGATGTTGTATTATTTACATTGGAATATTGTCTATATATATAGAACAACACCATGTAGTTGTAGTGCTAGCGAAAAACTGCTTAGCCTACGAAATTCGATTCTTTCACATTTTTCATCTATATTTTATTCTCACAATAAACTTTTCGGCAATGAAACCAAATAGCTAAAACTTTTTTTCATCCTGTCATTAGAGCATATCATCCGACAGTACATAGAGCAGCGCGCTCCTTATATTATAAATCTAGTCAGCTCGTTTTCGTTAAACCGTCCATAAAATGAGCTTCACATCAGCGTTGTGAACAAGAAAATGTCAGTTACTAGAGAGCAACCACACGGTAAATGAGAAGGATGAGAAAGTTCGATTACTTAGAATCAATGATATCTGAGCAAAATATAATCTCTATTCTCTATATAGCGCAAGAATCACCGCATGGTAAAATTACATAACCGAATTACACACTATCATTAAAAATTTTAATGTTTCGCCAAAAACTACACTACAAAGAATCTACAAGCGCTGATAACACCATATTTCACTGCGAGTCTGTTGATAAGAAGCAAATTTTTATGAAAGTACGGATTGCTTCAACTCTTTAGAATACGAGAGGATTGCTAAGGTTAGATAGCTTATGATAGCCGATACATTTAAAGAATTTCTTCATTACTACATCCCCTGTAAATAGCACAGTAGTGTAATAATCTCGAAGTAGTAATGTGTTGTTATTAAAGCAATAATAACGGGTATCGGTCTCCTTGTTTAACTAGTGGACCCTATATTCAACTCGTTTTCTATGCAAACCAAATCATTTAAACCAGCTTAAAATGCAGTAAAAAAGGTAATCGTCATCGTTCTTGAACATTTCGAGGCAGATAATATCATCCCAATTGAATTATAATGTTTCATATTTAGATAAAATTTGTTTAAATTGTTTATTTGTTTTGTCTTGGCATGTACAATCCCTCTGTCTGCATTCCAACCTTCCAATGATATAGGTGCAGAATCAGAAATTTAATTAACCAAATTTGAGAACCGATACATCCGAATTGAAAACAACAAGTACAAGTATAATATAATTTACTGGTACACACACACACACACACACACACACACACACACACACACACACACACACACACACACACACACACACACACACACACACACACACACACACACACACACACACACACACACACACACACACACACACACACACACACACACACACACACACACACACACACACACACACACACACACACACACACACACACACACACACACACACACACACACACACACACACACACACACACACACACACACACACACACACACACACACACACACACACACACACACACACACACACACACACACACACACACACACACACACACACACACACACACACACACACACACACACACACACACACACACATACATAGACGACATAATATTATTTTAAATCATATTACTATGTTGTCTACGTGTGTCTACCAGCAGCAACTAGACAAATTACACCATATACATACCTAATTTGTACAAACAATTAATCAGAAAACTCACTTTAGAAATAGAAACATAAAATAAAATAAACTTCGGAATTCACTATTAAAACGAAAATTCGAAACGTGCCTTTGAAATATACAGAAAACCCACGCTAACTACATACAATGCTTAACTGCTCCACCATCCTTATCAACATTGAATATCAGCCTACAATCATATGATTAACAGAATGAATACACATAGTTCAGCGGATGAATAACGTACCAATGATACAACATGTTAGAGGTGTAACTTTTAAATAGAGTTTACTAAAAACAAGTAAAATCAATTCTTCTTTGGCTTAGCAGAACAAGAATTGATTTTAATTCTCCATACAACGGAACAGTGTTAGAACTTAGATAAACAATTTTTGTTCTACTGCAGATATATTGTTGCTCTGAAACCATAAATTACGAAAAATTTTGTATGAACAAAAATATTTATTTATTTAATTTTAACTGCTTAATCGAAAGGTGTACCCAAAAGTGGGCCCTATTGTAAGAAATTTTCTCCTATCTTGCATTTATTAAAAAACTTAAACGAGCCCTGTATACATATAATAGTCATCTAAGGCCTTTTTCCAATTACCAACTTATTTCAGACTTATTGACTTTTTTGACGCCATCTTGAATAAGTCAGTCAATTTGTTCCAATTCATTGTACCGACTTATTTGTGACGTAATAACAAAAAAACAAAACGCAATTTCTATTATATGGAAGAAAAAATTTTCTTGACATATTGGCCGTTGCTACTAGATTTGAAAAAGAAACTGCATTTTACATTTAGTCAAGACACTTTTTTGGAAAGATTTCTGTGTAGACATACTTATTCAAATAAGTCTCCTCGCGAGGTGACTTATTTGAATAAGTCGGTGTCCACAAATAAGTCGGTAATTGGAAAAGCGCCTAAAGAGTTTTACTTTCTTTTACGTAATAAAATTAAGTATAATGGGGTAGATACTCGATCGGCTAGCAAGCAAGCAATTTGCTAGTCAAAATCCTGGCTACTCAATCAATTTTACCAAGGAAATTTGATTCTCAAATTATGTTTTTCAAAAATTTTTTTTTTTTTTTTTTTTGCGATTGCACAGTAAGTTTTGCGGCTTCAACAAATGAACAGCAATATTTTGTGTTGTTTTACTGCGAAATTGCAAAAATAAACAAAAATTTTGTCAAAAATATAATTTGAAATTCTTTTCTATTCTATTTTTTTTTCTTGGTAACATTAATTGAATAGCCAGGATTTTGACTAGCAAATTGCTTTGCTTGCTAACCGATCATGTATCTACCCCAATTTCCTGTAAAATTTTGACCTCGTGATTTTGCAAATTTACTGGTAGCTTCTATAGGAGCGTTTCGTTTTTTGCAACTATTTTGAAACATATTTATCATGTACGAGAAAAATGACTAAAAACTGAAAGATTCTAAATTAATTTTGCAACAATAGCCGTGTTTCTTGACGCTTATTGATCCCATCAGTTCAAATTTTATATGGAAAACATGGCCCAAATTTTATTTTAGATCACAAATTTTGATTTTAGAAGTGCCTTTGTGTTGTTTCATGAAACATGAACTGAACTGGTTCAGATCGAGCTTGACACTCGAATCACAGCTAATATCAGCCCAGACCAGTTTCCTAAAATTTAAGTGGAAATGACGATTATTGGTAAAAACTGTTTTTTTTAACAAAAAATTTACCCCTTTACAGCCTGACGGATTGATTGATCGAGATGACCTCTTATCATAAATTAAAAGATCTCAATTATTTTTGTTCAGAATCGGTCCAGCTTCCATTTTTTGCAATTATTTTGAAAGTATGTATTGATTGATTGATTGATTGATTGGACTGTAGAACCAAGTACTTGACGAGTGTCCCGGTTAACGCCGGGCCTATTCCTACAGCCTTTTATACACATAACAATAGGAGGGATAGGAAAGGTTTTTTTTTTTTTGGACAGAACGACCCGGTTTCAGACACCTAGCGATCGTACGGCACAACACAATTCTAATCTACTTCTAATCTACGGAGGGGGGATAAAGGTTTAATAGGTTCAATGGATAACGATGATATTGATCTTCAAAAATTGCTTCTTTAAATCAGCAACCTGATAAAAAAATATTATTATTTCACGAGCATCTGGAAATTCCCTGAAATATAATTCAACATTAATAATTTCCAGCTTCCTAAAATAAAATTGATTGATTAATTCACTCCGAATACAGTCACCTAGGTAAATCCGATAGTGATTAATAGAAACACAACACAATTCTAAACTACACAATCATCAATTAATATTTTAAAGAAGTATTAGTCCACAAACATCTTAAGACTCCTGAAATTTAATTCTTCATTAATGTTTTTCGGCTCCCTAAATAATACAAACATTTATTGATTAATCCTCCTAAAACTCAACAACTTACAAAAGAATTTCCTGAAATCATAGTTATTAGAATTATATTAATTATAAAACTAAACTGAAATCCAGTAGCATTTAAAAATTATACTGTAAACATGGTTGGGCTGTATAGTACTTAAATTGTCAGACTAATATTTTGAAACTTACAACCAATTTCTCAGAATTCCATCGTCAAACAGCGAAACACTTAACATCAAATTGGTAAGAAACACAAAACGAAATATACAAAATTTCAAGATCAGTCTCGAAATTTACGTAAAAATTTCAAAATTTAGTAAAATATTATAAGTTCCATCTTATCGATAACTACACCAACGATAAGTTTTGTTTTACGCCGCAATGATTTTATTGGGTAATTTAACTATATCCCGCGAATCTCTTTTTAATTAATGTGTTCAAGATAAAAAGGTAATTCAATTATTACAACAATAATGTTAGTTCCGAATAATGAAAATTAACTGAATTATTCATTAATTTAACAAGTATGAGCACTTTAAGTAAGAACTAACAAGCAATTTATTCAAGATTTCAATATTCTTAGCTTATTAAAGAATCAAATCAATTGCATACATTAAAGGGGCAATTAAATATCTATACTTAAAAGATTTTTTCTCAGTACAATACAGCCCTACCCTTCATAATAAGCCAAGCTTAATAGTGAAATATTATTTGCACGTAACAGTACATAATAACAATCTTAAGAGTTTATACAAAATAATAAGAAATCATATAGTGATTTAAACAAATAATTAATCGTTCGTTAAGAGTTAAACTTAATAACATCACAATACTGTTAGTAAGATAAAAATTAATTTACATTTAGTGTTCATCTTCTCAGTATATTTCATTTCACTTATTTATTAATACTTTAAAGGCAACTTGAATGGTCAAATGTACCGAAACTTTTTGGAAAATGAACTGCCAATATTACTTGAAAATTTGAACTTAGAAGTGAGACGGAACATGTGGTTTCAACTAGGGAATCCAAGTCGGTTCTACCCGACCTCATGCAGTTGGGCAACTACTCACCCCCAGAGACACCCGAAACCATCGGGCATCGCCGCAAACAACCGAAACCGACAACCCTCCAATGCATCTGAACGAAAATGGAAAAAACATAAACGTATGTACTAGGGAATCCAATTACCCGACTAGGGAGTCCAATTACCCGAACTTCGGTTCCGTTTTTTCACCATTACCCCACCGGTTTCTACAAACATACATTTTTATTTTTTTCCATTTTCGTTAAGACGCATAGGAGGGTTGTCGGTTTCGGTTGTTTGCAGCATTTCCCGAAGGTTTCGGGTGTCTATGGGAGGTAAGTAATTGCCCAACCACACGAACTCGGGTAGAACCGACTTGGATTCCTTAGTTTCAACATGATGGTTGTCCTGCACACTGTTCGGTGGTGGCACGTGAAATACTTGATCGTGATTTCAATGGTCGCTGGATCGGTAGAGCTGGTCCTATAAATTGGCCCGCCAGATCACCAGATCTTACTTCGCCAGATTTCTTTTTGTGGGGCTATCTCAAAGACAAAGTTTACAAACAAGAACCAACAACACGTGAGAACATGATTGAGCGAATCAGAAATGCGTGTGCTGAAATTCAACCAAACACACTTCTCAGTTGTGTACAATCATTGGAAATGCGCATTAATAAATGCATTGAAGTCGCAGGCCATCATTTTGAACACTTATTTTAAGCTAAAATTATTTTATTCACCTGCCATTTACATTAATAAATTGTTTTGATGACGAATTTCGAGTATTTTCAATGAAAACGTGATGTTTTTTTATTTCAAACGTATTGCAGAATCGAATGCATGTGTTCTAAGAAGAAGAAATTGAAAAAATGGAATTTCGTCGATTACAATGCCATCTATCATGAACCGAACAAAATATTTCATCCAAATCATACGTACTTTTAGTCGTAGAATCCGTATCTGCAATAAAAAATATGGCTTCCTATCTTAGTTTAAAAGTTACCCCCGCCCCACCTACAAAGCGGAGGGTGGGGGACTATTTTTTTGCACTAATGTATTTCCCCCGCAGTATGATTAAATTTTGATTATGGACATTTTTTCCGTAGAGTGGCTATTTTTCGAGATATTTGATCGTCTCAGTTTAAAAGAAACAATTATTTTGAAAGTATGTATGTATTAAAAATAAAAACGAAAAGATTGTAAGTACAGATTGGTTGTACGGTCCAGAGTTGTCCGGATTGACTATTCGGAAAAACTTTAACTTAAAATTCTTCCATTAAATAGGATATCCTTGCGAAATTTGGTAGAAATCTGTGTATCGGAAGTAGCAACTCAATTGGAACTTTTTTGATTTTTACAATGTTGTTGAAAAGTTTAGGCTTTAATAAAAACTGACAAAGAATTAAAAGATTTAAATAAATTTTAAGATTAAATTTTCATAAAACAAGGGTTCACTTTGTTGATTTTCTGAATTTAAACAGAGATAATGTTTTTTGATTGTACCAAGACAGTTTTACCAAAAGTCCGGTAAATTAATTTTTCGCTTTAAAAATCAATGTACTCGTGATCTTTGTAAACATTCGTGATAAAAGAACATCGGATGTTGTTCACAACAAATTAATCCCTCCATTTTTTATGCATTAATAGCTTTGATAAAAATGTATATTCCTTTTCACGCCAGCGATCACAATTGTGTACGATACGAAAGTGAACCATGAAAAAAAACAAAAACCATTACAAATTGTGGTTATTTACTTACACATTGTACACGGTAGGTGGACTTAAATTTAAGATTTTTTTTTTATATTTTTTACGTTGTTGTTGTTTTATTGTAATGGTTTTGTTGTGATTGTTCCGTACATTGGTCTATTTCAGTATATTTCGAATTAAGGCTGCTGACCAATTTTAAGGTAAATCTAGGGTAAAAGCCGTTTTTAACAGTGTACGCGGTAAATTGAAATACCGTACTAAAAAGTAGGGTAAAGCGAAGACACAAAAGGTAACTAGTAGTGGTTTTTGTTTTTGCTAACCAAATCATGAAAATATGTCGGCCATGTTTCTAGACATAATTTTTTTATATTCACTAGCATTTCCCATGAAATAAAAATGCGCCTCGATATTTATGAACACAGTTTTATATGCTAAAATTTTTATTTATTTTTTCTAATAGTTTATTGTGTATATTACGCAACAAATTTGCGAAAATATACAATTTAAATTTATTCGTATAAACAATACGAATAATTGGAACAACGACAATAAAATTTATGACATTAGTTCGTGTACCTACATACCAATTTTTGTAAATTCCTAGAAACAATGTGTCCCTTTAAGCCGCATTTACCTAATTTTATTTACTAGAGAATTGGTACGATTTGAAAAGTAATTTGTACTAAAATTTCAATTTACTAGTACAGATTTACCTAAGAATTGGCCCACAGTCTAAATACACAATCGTAGGAAATTACTTCCATTTGGCGTGAAATCTGTGTGACAACGACTATGATAATTCATACTTACTTAGACACAATCAACTCCCCAACCTCTAATTTATCGCGGATAAATTAGAATTTAATTTGAATTATAGATGGAAGATTTGCAAGAATCGCAACAATCAGTTTCGAACTTAATGAGATTATTGATTTGAAAAAATCAGTCATCTCATCAGGCCGCGGCGACTGACGTTGATATTTTACATAGGAATATTGTCTATATAGAGAGCAATACCATGTATAGCACTAGCGAATTACTACCAAGTCTGCGGAATGAAGTATAGATGGAGAATATGAAAGAATCGAATTCCGTAGACTAGGTAGTAATTCGCGAGAGATGACTGATTTTTTCAAATCAATAATCTCATTAAGTTCGAAACTGATTGTTGCGATTCTTGCAAATCTTCCATCTATAATTCAAATTAAATTCTAAAAAAATTTTGTCTGGCCGGAAAAGGGGTATAATATAAAACCCAATTTTGAATTGGTTGACATGTTACAATTTTCTAAAGTAGTAACTACTTACTTGTTCAAAAAATTTTCTATGTATTTCCTAGGTTGCTCCAAATATTCATAGCCGTAAACATTTGACGATGAAATAAGTAATAATTGTCGTTTGGACATGTTGTTGTTGCAGGTACATCGATTTCTCGTGCGAACTGGAAATAATCATGAAATAGATATACAATATTACATTTCAAATAATATTTTGCAAGAAAAATTTTAAAAATGATAATGGTATGGTACTATCGTTTCCATAAAAAGAATTACTTTATTATGATTTAATACTAAATATTTCTAATAAAGTACGCTTCACTATGATTGATTGATTGATTGAGACTCCCGGATGACGGCGGGACCGCCATACACTTTTATTACATTTCACAAGATGGAAGGATAGGATAGGCACGTTAAATATGCGGATTGACCCGGTCACAGACACCTAAGTAGTCAATAGTTAGTAAATTGTTAGTTGAAAATATAATGTAAGGCGGTTAGCACAAGACAGCACAATTATTTTTGTTTTTTTGGGTATAAATATTCAGGAATCAGCATCCCTAAAAAATTATAATTATAATTAAGAATTTATAGTTAATTAAGTTAACCAGTAAATTTCCAGAATAATTACGTCATCATTATGAGTTAAATTATACTTGAATAAAATAAATGTAATGTTATTATTAGTATTAGCTCAATTAAATTGCTCAATTAAAACAAATAAAATAAAAATAAAATAAATCGAATCCATAAATCACCAAATATTGTATGATGTATACTAGTATCAAAGCCAGAAAGAAACTGACAACACGATATATTCAAGGGAAAAAATAGTCCTTGCCATCCCTAATCTAATACAAGTTTGTTTATTTATAAAAATAAAAAATATAAATAACAAAAATCTCCAATCGAAATCTGGTTCCAAACACAGCTAATCTGGAATCTGTAAGGCAATATATCAATATTGGATGTTTGGCACAGTTTTAGAATCCCCAATACCTGAACAAATTAAATCAGAATTAGGAATATGTAAGATGACAGAATTAATAATAAGTATAGCTAGCACAACTGTAGGATCTTTGATAACCAAATAACCCAATCGATTGTTAAACGCTTGAGTTTAAAAATAAATGATTCAGTAAATATTAAAATAAGACATTCGAAAGTAACTTATGGCCGTCAACTGTATTATATAAATCGGGTGACGGTCTCTTTATCGTAAACAATTTATCGTGTTTCAATTTAACGTGAACATTTAATCGTAGAACAGTTTATCGTGGACACAATTTACCGTGGACACAATTTATCGTGGGACAATTTATCGTAGAACAGTTTTTCGTGGACAATTTATCGTAGAATTAAGGTTTTATGCGTGGTATCAAAAAATTAGTGGGATTCTGTAATGATTTTTGGAAGAAGTTCTGGAATATTGCCATGTGGGACGGAACTCGGTAGTTTCTTAACCGATTATGATGGGATTGGGTATGTTGGATGGAAATGGGATTATTGAATGATTTTTGAAAAAGTTCTGGAATATGGCCATGTGGGACGGAACTCGGTAGTTTCTTAACCGATTATGATGGGATTGGGTATGTTGGATGGAAATGGGATTATTGAATGATTTTTTAAGAAGTTCTGGAATATTGCCATGTGGGACGGAACTCGGTAGTTTCTTAACCGATTATGATGGGATTGGGTATGTTGGATGGAAATGAAATTATTGAATGATTTTTGGAAGAAGTTCTGGAATATGGCCATGTGGGACGGAACTCGGTAGTTTCTTAACCGATTAAAGATCCCGGCTCCTACGCCCCCCCCCCCCCCAAAAATTAAAATCTAAAGAGCCCCGCAGGGCTACGGGGAGGAGCATACCCGTAAAACAATTTTCGTCCATTGAGACGTTTGCGCCTCTAGAAGAGATGAAATATCGTGTTAGAGACGGAAATGTCCAGCGCTTAAATTTAAAAAAGTGAAAGTTGCACTAGAGAATCGAAATTATAGTTTTATTGATAACCAGAATCAAAATAAATATCAATTAGTATATGAAAAATAAAATTTGAGTTAAATTAGGAACCAAAATTAAATAAAAGACGAAGACGACTATCAATTGAAATACTAAGTACATAATAGAGGCGAAACAGACATGGCAATGGAAATGTTAAACACGAAAGAGGGACGAGATAGAGTTATGCAATTCAAATGAGACGAATTCGACCGTTTGGAATAAATACAACTTACAAATTAGGGTCATTTTCGACTTAAAATTGTTCACCGCCACGTTTCAATTTTTTTCCTCACTTACTAATAATTTGTGATCGAGAAAATTTTTTATTAAAATAAATTTATAAAAGAAGGTTTTTATAAAGTTGAAAGTGTAGTGTTTTGTTGTGATAATTTCTATAATTTAAATTAATATTGCAATAAAACAATAATAATTTACAGGTTAGTGAACTTATACATAATATTATATTTTGATCGGGATTTTTTATTTTCTAGAAAATAATTGTTTTAATCTTCATAAATTGAATCGATTCCTAATACTTTGTGTTTATAGATCAGATAGTTGTAGATCCAAAATTACAATTACGGCCAGAAAATAAGCTTCCTTTAGTGCAGTATAAAACAATAAATTACAATATTTATTAAATGGGAAATGGTCCAGTCTTTCCTTCACAAACTGATTTTGTTGTTTTCGATTATTATATTTGTTTGGAATTTAAATGATGCAAAATAAATAAAATGAAAAAATAATTGTTATGTTTTGTATTTTTTATGTAATATATTTTATTTTATAAAATCATAACCCGAAAACCATTAAAAAAACTGGCTTACAAATGTGCCCCAAAACAGTCTAGCAAATGCTAATCAATTTCGTCTCTATCTATTGTTATAAGAAATGACCGTCAAAAGACCTACCCGTTTTAATGCCTTTTGGCTGTCAATTTTGACTTACAAAGTCATTTTACCAAGCTTATTCATCTGTAATTTGTTAGCCAAATGCAACAGTCAAAAGTCGGCCGAATCAGCTGCGACAGAAATGTCTTTAAATGTTCGTCCCTTTTCTGGCAAGGATTAGACGCACAAATGACTGAACAATTGGCCGACAATTGACTTATTTCGTCTCTTATGGACGAATGGTCAATTTTCGTTCTTTTTATGGTCATAAATCCAAAAATTGTTTTACGGGATAGGTGTTATTAATAGATTCTATATAATCCGCTCCTACGTGCGGCACGCAGTGCGACATGTTTGAAGATCCCGGCTCCTACGCCCCCTGAAATTAAAATCTAAAGAGCCCCGCAGGGCTACGGAGAGGAGCGTAGGTGTCATTAATAGATTCTATATAATCCGCTCCTACGTGCGGCACGCAGTGCGATATGTTTGAAGATCCCGGCTCCTACGCCCCCCGAAATTAAAATCTAAAGAGCCCCGCAGGGCTACGGGGAGGAGCGTAAGTGTCATTAATAGATTCTATATAATCTGCTCCTACGTGCGGCACGCAGTGCGACTCCCACTCTCAATTTAATATATTCATAAAAAAATATTAAATTTAATTTATTTTTAAATGAGACTCAATATTTTTTTATTAAATTTTTTTTAGCACGTCTTAACGTATTTTTTAAAAAGTTTAGTTCGTTTTTATTCCAATAGATGGCGCTACGCCCAAAAATGCTAAGCAAAGGCACATTTTTAGTTATAAACAATTCTGCTTTTGGTCAAAGTGGCGCTACCTTCGCTCAGACAGTCAAAAAATGTGGCTGCGATACTAAAGCTGTTCCAAACTGTTATACGATAAATTGTCCACGATAAACTGTTCTACGATAAATTGTTCCACGATAAATTGATTCCACGAAAAATTGTTTCCACGATAAATTGTTCTACGATAAATTGTTCTACGATAAATTGCTCACGATAAATTGTTCACGATAAACTGACAGTAAATCATATAAATCACTAGCTGACCCGTGACTGAATAATCAGTCACGTGATTACATTTTATTGATTTTTTGGTTAAGAAATGATTAAGAAGATTTTGGTTAAGAAATGATTAAGAAGGCGTAAATTTGATGCACTTTTATCAAAAATAAAGTAAATGCATATATATGAATTTACATTACAATTTACATGCGTAGAATCTCTACAAAGACCACATTCTTTGTTGTGATTCGCCCGTTCCGATCAGCTGATTGATCGCTTGAGTTCGTCAAATGAGCGGCATCGTGAAAAAGCCACTTACAGCTGACCCTGTGTAAATACGGGGGGAAGCAAGTACACTTCTACCTTTTTCAAGCGTTGGCCCTGACTCTTGCTGATGCTTATGGCGAACGCGAGCTGGAACGGAAATTGAAGGCGAGACATTTTAAATGAGAAGGTGCATTCTAAGGGAGAGAGCTTAATGCGTGGGATGAGAACACGCTCGCCTTTTGAGAAGCCAGTCAGCACCTCACATTCCAGACTAGCGGTTTATTTTTGCGACTCGCATGCGTGTTTCATTGATGAGATCCTTGCTAGAGTTTAGATTCCTCATCAAAAGAACGATCACGTTTACCTTTAGTGGGATGGCATAGTGCGGAAGCACGGACCATTCAATCTTGTTGGGAAACTAAACGGGTAGGCGAAGTTCCTCATTCATGTCATCACTCTCAACTTTATCAACAAAAGTTTGACTTCTCGTCCGCCAGGCAGGAGGTTCCCTCTGCTAGTGTTTTGTTGATGTTACCATACACGAAGTCGATCACACTTTGAGAACTGGAAAAGCGCGCCGGAAGTGTGATCGATTCGGTTCGAGCATTGCTGTTTCCAACAGAAAGCAAGTATTGCGCAAACTCGTCCTCACCTTCATCGATGCGCATGTTGTTGGTGAGTGTAAACTTGTTTACCAATTTCCAAAGCGGGTTCAACTTGATGGTCGATTCCCAAGTTTGCGCGCGTCCCACCTTTGGGACTACAGGCAAGCACTGGCGGAAGTCACCACACATGAGGATGATTTTCCAGCGAATGAAACACCCTCTTCAGGTTTTCTTCTTTACAAATCTCGTAACAGTCTGTCTATTATTGTGAGCGCGGCACCTGGCATGATGCTGGCCTCGTCTATCATGATGAGTACCGCGCTTTTCAAATTGGCAGCGTACGAGGATGGCGCGTTTCTGGCCTTCATTTTTACTCGTGTACATGTTGTTGAAACGCGCCATTTCTAAATATTAAAATCTCAAAAGGGAAAAGCACACAATTGCCGAGGCGCACAACTTTAATCTAAGTATTTAATAAGAAATGTACAAAAGAACCGCTGTATTTTTGTATTATTTTCATTATATGAATAATTTTGACGTTTTCCAAAGCAAATCTGGGGCGGAATCATGAACGCCGCACGGAAATTTTAGACGGTAGAGAAATTTTATATGGAAAGCAGTAATAATTCTACCGGTTTTATTCTGTTGTTTCAAAAAAACCTTACAAATTCGTTCGATTGCTATAAAGCTGACGGATGAATTATTTTTTTTCTGGCTTGCTATTTGTGTTTTTTTTGCGAAACAATGGAACAAAACCGGTACAATTATTGCTGTTTTCCATATAAAATTTCACTACCGTTTAAATTTTCCGTCCGGCGTTCATGATTCCACCCCTGTTATTAATAGCATAACCAAAACTAATGTACTTATGTAGATTATATTGTTGATTTACCACCACACAAAAAGAAGAAACACGTCACGCTAGTTCAAGCATGAAATTAAGAGCTTAAAAAATTATCCGGTTACGAAATATACTGGGACAAAAATCAACCGCATATCGGGACGAAACTTCCCACTTAACCTTTTCGCATACATTAGGAGATCCATGACTTTTGCCTGAAATCGGACGGAAATGGTTATTCCAAACTGTCCATAGGCATTATGTTTGTGTAACCCCTGAGATATACTCGACGCGACCGACGTGGCTCAAAAGTAAAAATATATATGTAATTTCCAACTACAGCAATTATATTCCACGCGATTTACGAGTCTTCAGTAGCTTATGGAGAACAACGTTTTTGACATTTAGAAACGTCACAGTCACGTCGAGTATATCTCAGGGGTAAGTATTAAGTTCGATCTTCACTCGCAAAACTTTGTTATGACGATAGAGTGCCATGACAAAATTGTATTTTTACACTCACAAGTATTAACACCAAAATAAATGTATGTATGTAAAATCATTTTATGTTCTCTGTTTTGTTCTCTATTGTCACGGTGTAATGACGGTTCAATACAAACATATTTTATCATGACTTCGTGATTAATATATAAGATGTACAGTATAGTAAAAACGTTTCTTGACTTTTACACATATTTCCCGTGCACGTTCCTTAATAAAACATATATTCTCCTAATACATATATGAAAAAATACCTTTCACCAAATATATGTTTCATTAAGATACGCGCACGGGGAATAGGTTAAAAAGGGAGCATAAACTAAAAATTAAGCGTATTAATATATAAAGAAGATACATCATAAAAAACAACCGACCTTTACCAATTTACAGTCTCCCGAACACCTACAAAATAATTTAATTAAAGAAATGCCATTTATAACATTTTTTGAGTTAAAATAGTGAGAAATTTGGGGACTAGCTCATCGAAACAAGGACAATTTATGGCGACAAACTTTTTAGAAGTAAAGGGTACTGCATGGTGCTAATTATTTTGTTTGTGGATTAATAAATGTAGTACCTAGAAGGCTATCTTCAGTACCTCGTATTATTAAGAACTACAAAAATAAAGAATATAGTAGGTGAACTGGAAGAATCATAAGGGGTTTCAATTCATTCAGGATTCTTAGGAGAGCAGAATATAATAGGCGTAGTATGTGCAAAACATCTTTCATATAAATAGGTCTTTATCTTCGTGGCAAAACTAGGATAAGTGCGTTTTAATGCATCAAGGGCAGCAAGATGATAGGGAAGCTCATTTCAAACCAAAATAGCCAAACAAAGTTTTATTGAATTGTTAATGGTTCAAAGGTTATTCCACTTTTTGTGTTTTACTAAAAGTTTTGCGACTTTTGCTTTATTTATGATAAAGTCACGTCAAGTTTCATACCTTGAAATTTTGGTATGTGCATTTTTTTAGCAACACCAATCCGTGATAATTAATATCGTATCACAGATCGGGTTTGTTAAAACCGTTAGCATATTTTTCTGATTGTTGGTTAACTTTCTGTAGTACATTATTTTTCTTTCACTTAACATTCAACTAAAATTTTTGAGAAACAAAAAGGCAAATCGTTGTTTTTATTTGACAGAAAATATACCAGAGGCCAAGACTAACAGAGTTGATTTTATTGGAAAGGTACACTGTTCCAGAACGTAATAAAAAATAACGTTATCAAAAGAACTCTTGTTTTTTTTTTATTTTTTGGTGGATGCTCATGTGCTTCCATCAAAAACTCGACCATCAACAATTCGATAAAATTTTATGAGTTATCTGAACGCCTATTTTGATTTATAATTGGTAGACGAAACCACAAATGTATGTATACGTATACGACGTATAATACACAATTTTGAATAAGTGTGCTGTCATTTGTTACGCTTGTATGTGTGTTGTTTTTGTGACCATAGGCATCAAAACTTTCGAACCGGGTGGAATCGGTTCAAATTTTTGGTGCTTCCACTCCTGTTTTGTGACATTTGAAATGGTGAATTTGATAAAAGCAAAATTATGCTAAATTTTAAATATAAAATTATTAACTTAAAATATAAAATTATTAACTAATGGTGTGGCGCGACGTCCAAACAAATTTGTTTGTTACTAATACAAAAACACATATATTCTAGACTATTGCGTTCTGGTAATTCTTCTCTCCTGTTATTATTTTTGGACCAAAATAGGCATACTGGTTGCATTACTATGCTTTCCCTACAAATTAGTCGATTTAAAGTAGATACTATAGCAATTTGTGCAACATGTTTAAGACATAAGCCAGTGCGGTATTACAAGATAAAACTGAAATGGTCAACGGGGACGGTATGTTGTACCATCACTTAGAATCGAAATTCAAAAAAAGTCGAATGGCGTTGTGTTGTACCATTTTCGAAAAGCAAAAAAGATACAACTTTCACTTTTTTGATTCGACTTTTTTCGAATTCGACTTTTTTCGATTCGAAGTGATGGTACAACATACCGCCCCTGGGGCGTCCCTGATCTGCTTATGTCTTTCTACAAATTTTTTCTGTGTTACCAAAGTCTACAAAAACTAATCTACGTTGAACCGATATTGCAAAAAAAAACTCATTATTAAAACATTTCAATAAATTTGACATCAGTAGATTATCGATAAACTGGCCAATTATTAATTTTGTTTGACTCCAAAAATTTAAATTTATACTTACAACTGCCAAGATCGGATGGAACATTTTCACTGTTAATATTTTGCACTAATCTTAAAATTACACATCCAAAAATAAAAATATTACAATACATTTTAATTAAATGTCAATATACTATTTATATGTTGTGATTAAACAAGCACCTTATTGTTATTACCGCATTTGCTTCATTTATACTGTTTTAGTAATAACAATGATACCGGAAACTCATTTGGGCCAAATTGTTATCATTGATTAACAACGTTTAATTAACGTTTAATTATAAAAGATTTAAATAATTATTCAAAACAGTGGGAATATTTTTTAAGTACTCAAATTTCTTTAGGTACAAGTAAATTGGCTCAGAACGCATACGTTGTTTTATCTGCAAAAACGATTTTTCCTTTCTTCTACTGTGGTTCTTGATTTTCGATTACCTTTTATTATTCATAAAAAAATTATATTTATATTTGTGTATTACAATTTTAAGTATTCATATCAGAATTAGTGTAACAATTAGTGTTACAACAAATTGTTGAACAATTGATTTAATTAACAGTGAATTGAATTAACACATACATTAAATCCAAAGATCGAGGGGAAGCTATAAGGGCAAAAGTTCGTGGGCTATTTTGGGTGACATTGAATCAAAGAATTTTCTTATTTCAAATAAACTTTATTAAACCAAATATGTACCATTTTGATCGATGACCTTTTGCCATTTTTCTGGAGAGCCATGATCCCATCACTATATAACTTCTTTGGTTTAGAGGCGAAAAATCGAGACTACTCATTTCTGCAGGCCTCTTTTGAATTTAATGTAAAACCATTAGGACGGTTCTGCTTGAATCAGAACAAATGGTCTGATGGTGCAAGGTCAGGACTATATTACGGGTATATCAAAACTTCCCAACCAAGCTCTCTTACTTTCTGCCGGGTCATCAATTATGTGTGGTCTAGAATTATCATGATGGAACACAACACCCTTTCTGCTGATCACTTCTGGATGTTTTAACTGAATTGCTTGTCATAAACGCGTTAGTTGCTGACAGTAAAGATAAGAATCAATTGTTAGGCCCGGTGGCAGCACCTCATAATGCATGATTCCTTTCAAATCCCACCAAACACACAGCATTACCTTTCTTGGCGTCAATCCTGGCTTTGATACCGTTTGGGAAGCGTCACCTCGTTTCGTACATGATCTTTCTCACACAACATTGTTGCATCTTATCCAGTTTTCATCACCAGTAATCATTCGCTTTAAAAATGGCTTGATTTCGTTTCCGTTTCAGCAGCGTTTCGCAGATAGAAATCCGTTCCATTAAATTTTTAACTGTTATTTCATGGGGTACCCAAACGTCAAGCTATTTTTGGTATCCAGCTATTTTCAAATGGTTTAAAACTATTTTATGATCAATATTTAGTTCTTTACCAATTGCATGGCTGCTTGTATGCCTCGAGGTACATCTTTGACATCCTTAATTCCAGAACGAAAGCGCGCGAACCATTTCTTTGGTGCTCATTTTGATAAAGCACCTTCTCCATAAACAGCACAAATTTTTTCGCAAGCCTGAGCCGCGTTTTTTACCTATGTCGTAATAGAATTGTAAAAGATATCGAATTTTTTCATTATTTATCTCCATGTTTAAAATGTTGTAACTTTTTACTCACTTCACTGACTTTAATGTTTTGTATGTATGTCAAAATGCAAGTTAAAATGGCACCTTTTAAACCCACATAAGAATTGCCCAAAACGATCCGGATGGTTACTGAGATATATGAATGTAAGGCCATCTACCGGGAAAAAGCCCACGAACTTTTTTCCATACCTGTTATTTAGAAACTAGCTAACAACAAAACGTTTTAAAATATCAAAACACATACATCAAAAGAGTTGTAACTATCTCGCATTCTTCCTCAAGCCCTTATATGATTATGCATTTCGTAATACAGAATACCAAAGAGCGCAACAGCACTCATTTTGTTGCCCTTATATAAATATTTATATTTTATAAATATTTATATATTATGATAGCTGAAATGTAGTCAACATTAATTTATTCTTAAAGAGTTGAACAATTTTAACACAAAAATAAATTGAATTGAAATGTCACTGTGAAATGTCAAGTTGTTTGTAAACATAAGAAAATTAATTAAACTTGCACATGCGTTTGCTTCAATAAAAAAAAATTTTAAAAACTGCATGTGCGTTTTACTAACAACTACAAGAAATTATATCGAATTTTTTTCTTTCTAAAATTTGCGCATGGTTCCTATAGAAAACTGTTTGTAGATCTGACGGCAAAAAAATTAACCTGATTGGGACTATTTTTGTATGTTAATTTTTATTTTCATAAAGTATGCCGTGCTAAAATTTCATATAAAAAAAGACCCAATCAGCTTATTTTTAATGCGCTAGATGTCACTACCCCGGACATTTATAGTTCTCAATTGACGATTGTAAAAGTTGCAAAACGCAACTAGCGGAAAAAATAAAAATTACATTATCTATCGTTCAATGACATTTCGTAATAACAAAAACACGCGTCAATATAGTATTCAATAAAACGTCAAGGTACAAACACTTGTTTTTAGTAGTGGAAATACTTTATTTTTTAGCCGAATTTTAGTGCAAATAAAAAAACCCTAGTAAGCCAAATAATGTTTTATTTTTATACATTTAAATATCCAATAATGTATTTATATAATAAATTGTTCTTTAAGTCATATTCAAATATGATTTTTCTCAATTTAATATGATGTACATGTAGATATACAAATATAACCAACGGTCATGTAGATTGTATAGAAACGATTTTTTTCGTTTGTTTTTATTTGATGGCTGTCACTATTAAACTCTATGTTTGGTTATAGATGGCTCGTAAATATGTAACGCATGACGAAATGTTGGCCATTTTCTATGAAGACAGACATACTGAAGATGCTGAGGAGGGGCAAGATGAACCAATCTGTTTTGCGGTTTACGTTAATATTCCGGAACTTTGTAGTAATACAAGCACCAATAAAAGATGTCCAACAAGAATCGAAGTAGAACAGGTGGTTGGTGAAGATGACAAAAACGCAAACACCGATCCGAAAACAATGGCTGCAACTGTTATTGCAGGAGTACCAAACGAAGGAATTGTAACAGTTTTAGAAAATACTGATTTCGAAATTATAATTGAGATGTAAAATGCTTCAGATTATTTTACAAATATAACTGATCGAACTCGAATAAAATGGAAAAAAGTGAACTTGTTGGAATCGAAATCAAATACCAAATGCCTGAGGAAACAGAACCTGTTGAAGAAACTCCAGGGCTGTATTTCATGAAATATTTTACTGAGGAATTATTCGGTAAACTTTACAAATATATATTTGGAGCCCATATATGTATATGCTCAAACTTTTAAATTGACGGATTTACTTGAAATAAAAGATTTATCGGAATTTATATATTCATCGGATGTACAAAATTTCCCCAAATCCGAATGTGAGCAATATCGTAGGAATCAAACACGTTATGCAAGTTATGACCAGGCACCGATTTTTTCAATTGCGAACTAATTTTCATGTTACCAACAATTTGGACATTCCAAAAGATAATAAAGACGTTTTATATAAGGTTCATTCCATACTTAATTCTGCTAGACAAAGATGTTTAGAGATACCCTTGGAGGAGAACCTTTGCATAAACGAACAAATGATTCCTTTTAAAGGGACATTATTCGCGAAACAACATATGAAAAGTAAACCATCACCTTGGGCTTGAAATTGTTTTTTCTATGCGGAAAATCTGAACAACCGTTTAATTTTATTATTTATCAAAGCTCAAGAACTGAAATTTCTGTGCTGACATGTTCTACCATCACATTTTCGATATTTTCCGATATTTAGAACAATGTGTCAGCAAGGATGACAAAAATTGTTGTGGTCAAATGGCTTAATAACAAACCTGTTTATCTAGTATCCAATTTTATGGGAAAGCGTGATATAAACACAATAAAAAGATGGAGCGCATTCCTAATGTTAAGGCTTTACAACCGGAAATTGTAAATTTATATAACAGCGGTATGGGAGGGGTTCATCTTTTAAATCAACTAATCCAATATTATAGGACGTTTATCAGATCCAAAGAAATGGCCATTGCAAGTAATGATGCATTTTTTTAGATTTTGCGATCAGCTCAAGTTGGATTGGAGCATAAACTACGTATGCAAAAACAAAACATACCAGCCAAAGACATACTAGATTTGTTGAAATTTCGGTTACAAGTGTCACTCTTTCTGATGAAAACGAGGGCGTCTACCAGCGGATATTACCAATACCGGATTTCCATCTCATTCAAGAAGAACACAGAAAGTTGTTATAAACTACATATTTCCTTAATACAACGTCATGTTCACATGTCACAAGAAAAATCTATTTGACCTAGTTTCAAATCAGGGTTGAAACGGTTTAGCGAATTAAAAAATAACTATGCTATAAGGTATCTTAATTTGTGTTTTCATCATTATACGATAGGTTTAGCTGTTATGTAATTGGGTTCTTTGTTGTTTAAACGTGGCACAAATACACAAATAGTACCGAAACATGATACCTTTAAATTCCAGCATGCATTTATATCGTAGTTCGTAAACTATACTATTTAGGTACTATTCTAAAAATTGCTTTTGCTAGTTTTTTTAAATTTTCTTCGAAATGTAAAACAAGTATCCCTTTTCCGGCCAGAACTAAAATTTTTTTTTTTTTTTTAAATTTAAGTCCACGTCTATGTAAAAAATGACAGGTTGTAATGTCTCCCTGATTTTAACGGAATTCGTTTTGAAAAAAACATTATAATTTGATAACATATAAATTATATAACATATTAACTATTTGTTTTTGTTAACATATTAATTATTTTATTATAGTGTTATTTTGCGGACGAAAACCATTTAAGTGGCACAAATGAGTATTGGTCTAAACTACAAACAAAAATAAATTTTCGACATGATTCTCTTGCGTACACGATTTTTAACCACACAATTGTGATGACAGGCCGGAAAAGGGATATATGTATAAATAATAATAAAATGCATTATGAATGACGATTATAGTCATTATCAAATCAAAAAAGACAAAGTTTTCAATGAGAATTGCCTATTACTATTAAATTTAATCAATTATTGACAGCCGACACGTAATAAAAAATATGTTCTAAAAAAATTGCACTTTCATCATCAATCAACTATAACAAAAACAATCCACTAAAACACCAATTATTTTCCACAGTTTTCTCGTAACCTACCTTAACTTTATGTTGTAATTTTAAATTATATAATAATTGTTGATTCGCTTGTATTTAATTAATTTTTTGCTATTAAATAATTTTACTTGATAGTTATAAAAATCAAAACTAATTCCGAAAACAAAAAAAACTAGTTGTCGCAAGTTATCCTACCATAATGATTGAAAGAAAATTTATGAATAACAATTTTCTGTGAACATTGAAGCAAGGTATAATAATAAACTCGTAAATTAAAGCAAAAACTATAACAAGAAAAAAATTAATTTTTGCACTTCAGAGACAAAAAAGAGAATACGTAATTTTAAAATGCATTGTTGCAAATTACAAGTTGCATAAAAAAAACATATTCAACATAGCAATCAGTGCCTTTTTCTAACACAATTGGGTGAAGTGAATAAAAGGTAAATGCTTAAACTTCTGTTTTTTCAAGTATAAGTTTATATTCAAGTGAATAAAATTTAAGCATGTACTTACTAGGTCGATCAGTGGATACTTAACGGAACTAATTAACAGTACCCACTTAAAAGACTGTGAACAAAAAAAGTAAACTATTTTACTTCTTTCATAAATATTTGTTGATTTACAAGGTTGCCTTGTGTACAAGCAGGCTTGAATTTAGTTTCGAAATAAATTTTGATCAGTATAGGAACCAAGCACTTATTTTAGTGAAAAAATTTTTTCAATAAAATTTTTTCCATTTTAATAAAAATGTATGTATGCAGCCAAAACTGCTATACAAATTTTGTGCATGCATCCCCGCATATTAACTAAATAAATTTAGACAAAATTTTATCAGTACATAGGAGGGTACTTATAAAAAAATATATAAATAAACACTTGTTGAAAAATTAATCTGGTATGCCAAAATTGAAAATAGTCTTTTGTAGGACTGCCACTTCTGGTACACAAATGTCGACCACTTTCCGCATGAATCCCCCAATGGAATGGTCGCATGAGTCTCCCAGTATGGAAAAAACTTTAGTATGAAGTTTAATTCTGAATAGTCAATCCGTCTGTGGGTCTATGCCGTGTGAGAAATAGGGCCACTGGTCGACCGCTGGACGCGTTTATAGTGTTGTCAAGGGCAACCATTTGAAATTTTATTTAATAACGAATACTAGAGGTGAAACCATGAATGAATTATTAGCGTTGGCGTTGGCGTTAGAATATGATGCAGCTAGAGCAAGCTTAGTCACAGACACAGTAAAGTTGCGCAAGCTGAATTTCGAGGATATTATGAAAATAAAAGCTTAAATAAGAGAGGAGTTAAAGCAACTAACACTAAGCTATTGGAGCCACAGAAAATTACAACAGTCAAGTGGTGAGCCAGGTGTCATCAAAAGTCAAAGAAGATACTTCAGATGCGGGACGTTCGGTCACTACATACAAGAGAATAAAGAAACCAGAGGCAAACGTTTGATTCTAGCCCGGATAGTGGAAGTTGGCATAAAGAGAATATACTGCCAGAGAGAAGGAAAGATGAATTGTCTTATCAAATGGATTCTTGGGAGCGGCACAGCGGAAGTTTCCAGTACGATTGTTGAGCGTGAGCTCGGCAGTGGAGTTGATTATCTAAACAACTCAAAACGAAACGAAAGCTATGTGCGTGAGAATCTACAAAAACTTATTGAATACGAAACGAATTCGACCGCAAGGAAAACTATGTGCCTAAACCTTTAGACAATTGACATCAATTTAAAATGTTTTAATTTTTATTAATTGTACTTGATAGTTGTAGCAAGTTATCCTACCATAATGATTGAAAGAAAATTCTGTGAACATTGAAACAAGGTACTCGTATAATAGTAAACTCGTAAATTAAAGCAAAAACGAAACAAAAAAGAGAATACGTAATTTTAAAATGCATTGTTGCAAATTACAAGTTGTATAAAAAACATATTCAACATAGCAATCAGTACCTTTTTCTAACACAAAAGGTGAAGTGAAAAAAAAGATAAGTGCTTAAACTTGCGTTTTTTCAAGTATAAGCTTGTATGCAAGCTAATAAAATTTAAGTACTTACATGGTCGATCAGTGGATACTTAACGTATCAGGAATTATTTTTTTTATAAGCAAACATTTAAAAATTTCCCAGTACCCACTTAAAAAACTGTGAATAAAAAAAGTAAACTTTTTTACTTCTTCCATAAACTTGTTGATTTACAAGGTTGCATACAAGCAGACTTGAATTTAGTTTCAAAATAAAGTATTTTGATCAGTATATGAAAGAAGCGCACATTTAAGTGGAAAAATTTTATCGATAAAATTTTTTCCATTTAAATGGAAATGTATGTATGCAGCCAAAACTGCTATACAAATTTTGTGCATTCAACCCACATAAAAACTAAATAAATTTAGACAAAAATTTATCAGTACATAGAAGGGTAGGTACTTATAAAAAATATTCATTATTTTGAACGCAAATATATTTTATCTAGCAACAATTAAACAAATTTCTTTATAATTATTTGTAATTTTTATTGAAAAACGAGCGAGAAACACGAATTCGCTCTTGATTTATAAAATTTTGCTATAAATTTATTTACTATTTTTTTAGTATATGCATGGACATATTAATTTGGGTATTTTAATATTTAGAAAATAAACTACCCAGCAGAATAAATTACGTCAAAAATACGTAGAAACAACGTGGATTCCTCAACGTTGACATATTATGTAACTTTAATTTATTTTGTCAAAACGATGTCCTTGGATGCACTTATATACGTAAACGTTAACTTGTAATGTAAAATAACGAGTATTATTAAGCGTAAAATGAACGACACACATCCACGTTAAGAAATGGTTTAAATTGCACGATAATTTATCGTTGAATAGATAACAATTATTTTACGATGATTGAGATACGAAATTGCGGCAAACCAAATAGATAATTCATTATACATATTTTAACCCGTTGCCGCAAATGACCGCTATAGCCATCGGATTTATGTAAGCAAATGACGGCTATAGCCGTCCTACTTATTTTAATTAATAAAAAAAGGAACATCATTAGTAGGAAGTGTACTAATGCATTTATTTGTTAATTATTCAGTAATACGTCGAAGATGAAAAAGATGTAACATTCCAGATAACATATCAATTGTTTTTTGTTTCATATTTAACAATTCGATTATTTTCTGCCTGAGAAACAAATGACGGCTATAGCTGTCCTATCACGTTCGCGCAAATGACGGCTATAGCCGTCATTTGTTCTGGGAAGACAAAAAATGTTGTGATGAGCAAATGACGGCTATGACCGTCGAGAGTTTTCGCGGAAAAACTGTGAGAAAATGTTATAATTTGCACTTCCAAACTCATAAATAATGCTCAATTTCATTTGGCAGTCATAAACAATTGAAAACAAAAAAGTGTGTTTCTGAGCACGGCCGTCAATTTAAAAGTGTGCGGCAACGGGTTATAAAAATACAGGTATTTTATTATAATTTTATATTTATTTTTATTGAACATTAATTTCAGGCAATTGATGCAGTTTTTTATAGCATCGTTAATATTATAACGTTTTCCCTAAATATTTCAGTCTTTTTTGTAGATTATATATGATAATATTTATATGACTATTTAGTATATGGCTTCTCTAGATTATATAAAATTTTACTTAATCATTTAACATTACTAAATAATAATCACATTTCATTTCCAGATTTTATATGCAGTTTGTCATAATAGCATTAAACAAACCTACATTATTATTACTTAATTAGTGTTCTGCCAATTGGACGATTTGTTCCTTACGAAGATCAGCAAATTATTCGTTTTTTTGGTCAATTTTTGCACCTTGCTTGTCTAGCGGAGTTGATCTAATTTATTGCCTTGTTTTGTTCAAAGTTGATCAAATTTACCTTCCATTCCTTTTAAAGCAAAAGTGTATGCATCATGTATCCCATGTACAAGAAGGTTTTCTGTTGTTCGGGAGTAGGCGGCTGTACTGATCTGATATGTTTGCTTCTTTTTGCTTCATCAATCCGGTTGCCTCAAATTTTTGAATTCTTCTTCGCAAGGTTGGATTTTCTGCTCATCATTTTGTCTAGATTTTTAACCATTGCTGGTATTTGCAAAATGCCACTTCTGACACCAAATTTATAAATTACGGGCGTTCGATATGGGTTCGTACTGGATTTTGGAAATGAAAACTCTCAGCGATTTAAGTTTCAAACTTTATTGTTCAACACCTTAATTTCTACAGCTATTCGCTTATTACACTCGTTTATTGTTCATTAATTTGTTCACTACTTTTAGCATTGCTATTTACTTTTCACTTTTTAACTACCACTAACCCCAATCCTAATCATAGGATAGCGTTGAAATTTTAACCAAAGCTTTATCTTATCATGATACGAATCTGGTTCTATTGGAGCTTTTTAGTTTTCCACCGGAAGACACAATTTCAATAGGATCTTTTTGTTTGTATTCTGAAAAGTAATCATTTACGAAAAAACGGTTATGGTCTTACAAATTCTAAATTAATTTTGCAACAATACCTGTTCGGATCAATTTTCCAAAATTTAAAAGCGGAAAAGGCGATTTTTTGTCAAAAAACTGTTTTTTAGTAACATTTTGATCTCTGTACAGTCCAGGTGGATTGACCGATCGGGATGACACTTCATACTTAGGCTTTGTCCATAAATTGGGAGATCCCAACGTTATTGCAAATATTTTGAAAAATTAATAGCATTTACGAAAAACGATTGAAAAGAAAAGATTGTGTGTTAAATTGCAAACAGAATTTCAGATCACATTTTAAATATTACCGGAAATGACGAGATTTTATAAAAAATCATTAATTTCACCAAAATTCGGCATCTATTTATTTCTACAGACCAGACGGATGGATTATTCAGAATTAAACTTCATACTAAAGCTGTTTCTATACTGGGAGATTAATGCGACCATTGCATTGGGAGATTCATGCGAAATGTAGTGGACATTCGTGTACTAGAAGTGGCAGCTTTTGTAGGCCTTTTTTCAATTTTTGTATTAAAGATTAATTTAGCAACAAGTGTTTAAAAAAGGGTTGACCTTGTTGTTTTCTGAAATTTAAGCAGGAATAATGATTTTTGATTACAAGACAATTTTTATCACAAATCCGGTAGGTCGAATTTTTCGTTTTAGAAATGTAGTGTGGTGTATTCGAGGTTCTATGTACATTTGTTCTAAAACGAAGTCGAGTGTTGACCACAAGAATTACATTCCTCCATTTTTTATGATTGTCTTTCCAAATTGATTTATGTTTTGAGCCATTTTTGATTACCAACTGAAAATCTGGTTTAAACGAAAACTTTATGAAAATTTATCGTGGGTGTCATTTGTAAATATTGACTAGACATTTTGTTCGGGGAAAGACAGTAATTGAATTAACAATAATTTAAACACAAACAAATTGAATACAATGAAGTATATTCGATTTTCAGAAGAATAAACTTTTATTTTAAATTTATATAGTTTTACAAGGATTTACTTAATGGACGAGAAGCTTAAGTAAGAAAATCCACTCATGTAAATAATTAATATTCTGATTATTTTAGTTGGTAATTGCGTTTATTGTTTCTTCATGAAATTTATTTTGAGTTTATAACATGAATGCGGGGTATACATAAAGAACTACGCCATTTAATTGTGGCACATTCAAAGTTGCTTTCACTACCACATTTGAAAACTTACCTTCGCTGAAATTCACTTGTTATATGTATATAAAAATAAACTAAAAAGATCACTAATAAAATGTATCACAATCCATATTAATATTTACCTACTTGTAATACTTATCTACATATAATGTGTACATTATAATCTACATTAATGTAATTTTCATTTTAATATTTTTAACTGTTTCACAATTTTAATTTTATGGCATCTATATATTCAAACTATTCGGGAATAAAATTACAGATTATTTCGTTTCAAATGAAAACCGATAAATTGTTGTTAAATCTAATAATTAGTCACAAAATTAAATTTACACAATACGGTTTTTTACGTTTAAACATATGATGTACATATGATGTTTCATTTCAAATTTAGCTTTAAAATAAGAAATTTAAATTTTAATTCGCGATTCTCTAATTAGCTTCAGTGTTATGACACTGGATTTTTCCCCGACTCCTGCAGCGTCCGAAATTTGAAAAATTGTGTTATCTAGCGACTATAATAACTTATTCAAGAGGGTGCATTCGATTATTATATCGGATATAACAGACAGAGTAGATAGAACATTTTTCAGATAACGCCGTTTCAGAGAAATCGGAAAAGGCACATTTCAAATAAAGTCTTATCGGGGAATAAGTGTTCTTGAAAAAAAAAATCTAGTTTTCATTGCTTTACATGACAAAAAAAATCAAAACAAATATAATAAATTCAGTTTGTTTGATTGGCAATATAATGATCGACGAATCTTAAAATTTACATTATGCTGTTCCAGGAGCTTTTCCGTTTCTCACTATAAGCACTTTCTATTGAATTGACCAGTATTGGTCTCATACTTTGGAACTGGTAACTGTATGTTATCATCAGAGTTCGATTCAGTTTGAAAGCTAATCTTAGCGCCCGTGTTAGTTTCGATTGCAGGAGCTTCAACAATTAAATCATTTAATTCTGTCATCGACAAATTCATTAAAACTCCAATTTCAACGATTTTGGCCCGTTGTATTATTCAAACCTTTTACTATTTTATACTGCAGCAGAAGAATTTTCCTTCTCAATTTATTATTAACTAGGCTGGAGTAACGTTCTTAAATATAATATATATTTTCTTATCCCGCTTTATAATTTTCGATAATTTGTTATAATTTTTAAAAAAGGAATAAGGTTCTCATTACTCCATTTAACACCATCTAAAACATAATTAACAATTTTAATAATCCCACAAAAAAAAATTATGATGTGTTTATTTTGATATTATGTAGCGATCATGACAATTCTGTTTGCACTACTGTATATTATACTAACACATTAAATGTATATATTTATACAGATATTTTATATTTTACAGTAATAATATCAATTATATAATAAAAAAAAATTATAATTTATCTTGTCGGAAAATATCCTCGTGTTGATTCGATAACATTTTGGTTTCACTCTATGCATTAGGTACAGAGTAAAACTTTTTCCTCCGTTCATGATCCGATTAATATTAAAATGGAAAAGGCTTTACTCCGTTATATCTGAAGTATATTCCAATACATTTTACGCCACCTACTCTGTCAGATATAATAATCGAATGCATCCTAGTAAACAAGACACGAATACTATTAAGCATTTTTGGATTCTATTAGAAATAGAAATTCTTAGTAAACTAACTAGCTTTTCTAGAATGAAAATTTTGAAAATAACCCCAGCATCTAATTGCTAGAAAATTCATAGATTACAAATTAAATTTGAATAGAAATTCCGGTAAAAATCAGTTGTTTACTCGGATTTTGATCTATTTTTCTGTAAACTAGTTTAATGGTGGTAATGCAAAGAGTATCAGTGACAAACAGCATAGATAGTTTTGTATAATTTAGTACATATATAGTTTACCGTTAATATAATTCCTTAGCGGCGGAGCAACTAAATTACATGAGCACGTGCTACGACTGACTACGAATAACTGCTATACTGCTCGATCGGATTTTAACATATATCACTCGGTGTTTTAATCCTGCAGATTCTTCATAAATTAAAGTTATTGATTCTTAATGATTGATTTAAAAAATATATTACAAAGTTCATTGTTAACTTTGTTATCCTTACCAATTGGATTACATATATTTTTAAAAGTAAAGGTAAAATTGAACATGTTTTTAAATATCGGGCGGCCAATTTAGAACCATCTACAGATTGTTAATTGTATTTCTAGAAAGTTACTAATGATCCAAACGACTACTAAGAACTAACTATTGTAATATATTTATGGACATTTTCTTTCATGCGCAACTTAACAATTCTTAAAGTATTGCCTCTCAAAATAATATCTAAATTTATTATATATTTATTATAGAAATTTATTATATACAAATATTTGACAATTTGAAGTTTATAATATACAAGTTTAGTTAATTTTCTTAATTTTTTAACGTCGATGCTGCTAAAAATTTCGCAGATTTTCTGGTTTATGAGAGTTGAGTTAGTTAGCTAAAATTTAGAAGTTTGTAATAAATTTTAATTCTTTTGTACCACCGATCTTGCAAAAGACCAGTTGTTCGATCTTGCAAAAGACCAGAAAAATGCAAATTTTTCTTATAATATCGATGTTCTGTATAGTTCTGTTTAATAACAGAACTGTGCAGAACTATACAGAGCATCGATATTACAAGAAAACTATAAAACTTTTATGATGGATTTTTTTTTGTTATACTTAGATTACTATTAAATCTTAGTTATTTAATTTAAAAAAGGGTATTATTTAATTTAAAAAAGGGTAGGGTACACAAAAAATATTTCTATATTTAACATGCAAATAATTTAAAACAAAATCAACGTAAGCTAACATTCAGTTAATAATTACTAATTAAAAACAAACATTAAATTATAAATATATTGATATGCAAATATTAATGTTTACAAAGTTTTATACATTAATTACCAATTGAGGTTAAACACATACAGTCCATCCTAAAATTTGTGCAATATAGGCACTACTGCTATCGAATAGTACAGATTCGAGCCTATTCAAATTAGTATAGAACGTTCATTTAAAAAAGGTTCGACTTTTCTGATAAAATTTGGTATGTCGACAAAAATATTATATGAGAGATGATCATGCACACCGAATTAACAGTTCATCCTATAGAGTTTCCGCAATATAGCCTATCGAATAGTATACACCTATTCAAGTCTGTACATATAAAGAACGTCTCTGACAAAATTCTTACAAAATTTTATTTTCCCCAGAATCATGACCCGCAACAACTTATCTTAAAGAATTTGTCAATTTCCGAAATAATAACAATTGCATGGCAGTACCAAAAAACTTAAACTCTTGTCTCTCTACTACCAGAATTATGGGGACTAAGAACTAAATCTTACGGCAATCGCGACGAATCTCGCCAATAACTTTTTTTTTTTAATTCATCTTATCAAGCCCAATGATATAAATCAATTAAGGGCATTGCAATATTTAATACAGATACATAAAAAGACTGACATGATATACATAGTTAAAAGGTAATTATATATGAATAATAAGCACCGCGACGACGTGCTAATTTCGTTTATAAATAATTAAAAATGAAATAACAATTAAATAAAATAATCAAATTTTAAAATTTAAGCATTTAATTAAAATTACAATGATAACAGAAAACATATCGCACATCCTCTTAAAAACTGTCAATACAAACAGTTTTGAGGTAAATGCATTTTAATTTTTTTTAGTTGCTAACGCTACTGTGATGCTGAGATTATTAATTATTAGCTTCATAAAAAGAATACAAGTATAGCAATTTAAAATGCATTTATCACACAACTGTTTTTTGTGTTATGACATTTTTTTAGAGGATGTGCGGTATGACTTACATGACAACCGTAGACAAATTTGTTGACCAAAAGTTGGTAAAAAAGCCAGCTTTTTTTATCCCGTGAAGACACCATGAAAGTTGAAGCTATGTTAAAAAAAAAATTCTCAAGTTTTTTTCATACTTTTCTGTAAGGAAAAAATCATAAGGAACTCTATTGGGGATCTCTATTGGGCGTTGTTAATCGAATTTTGTATACACCACTCTCATCGCGGTCAACTTCTCGTTGTGTGGTGATTATAGTTAAGTCAACAAATTTGATGTGTTTTGGTGTTAGTTGTGTTGTCATAGCCTAGCCTGATTTGCCTCTATAAAGTCTATTACGGCTTCTTTTTGTTGTTTATCTATAAAGGGTGTCCCAACAAGAAGTTCAGATTTAAAAGTTTAGTAAAATAAAAATGGCTTAATATATTTCCAAATTTATTTTTTGTTTGAAAGTACAATCCTCCTGGTTATTTGTGAAAGATGATTTCATTCAAATGGGAACCGTCGTTGTGCTTGGCGTACTCCATTCGGTCGGTCCAATTTCTGAGCACATTTCGGCAATGGTTTCTTCATTATTGGCTTTCAAATGCTCAATTGTTTTTGGATTGTCCGTATAACACTTGTCCTTCACGGCACCCTCCTTGCCGGCCAATTTACGTCACCATTTTGACTGATAATACGGCCATCGAATTTTTGACGTAGTTTCGCTATTGTAACGCCCGATGTGTTGCATGGTGCACCGTCTTGCTGGAACCAAAGGTCGTACAAACCAATATCTTTAAGAAATGGCCACAAAACAGATGTTAACATGTGGCAGTAGTTGATTCCGTTGATCGTAACTGTCGCGCCGGCCTTATCTTCGAAGAAATACGGCCCAATAATGCCGCCACGCCACAAGCCGCACCAAACAGTAAGACGCAATGGAAATGCGCCTCGTCCGAAAAGATGATTTTTTAAGCAAAATCCTCATCAACTTCGAGTTTGTCGCAGGCCCACACAGCGAATCTATGTCGAAGTGGATGGTCACGGGGCTTCAATTGCTGGACCAATTACACTTTATAGGGCCACAAATTAAGATCTATATGCAGAATTCGGTGCATGTAAGACCGGCTGATGTTCATTTCCGATGCACGATGACGAATTGGTGTTCTCGGTCGTTGGTGCATATTTTCGGCCACCGTGGCGATATTTTCAGTTGAACGGTTCAGTTGCTACGTCAACTACAAATAATCCCTCTAAACATTGCGTAACTTTTACGTACAGTTTGCGAAGGCTTGTTTAGTTGTTTATACTAAAGTCCTCGTAAACGTTATGCATATACGTAAAGAAAAAAGATGTGTAAACGAACACTTCGTCACAAGAGAATTTTTTTTTTTTTTTATTTTTTTTATTTATTTATTTATATTACGACTGAGTCTTGCACCCATTTAGTAATTTACATTGCATAATAAAGTATTTTGATTAGTCGGCGTATTCAAGTGATTATCCCCAGTTTCATGTAACTCCTCCTCAGATTTGTCGCCACAGTAAGTCTACTGACCTCCTGGTCGCGATAAGTCCAGTGGTTTGGTTCTTTGCAGTCTTCTTGTTGGTGTGGTAGTCAGCATACAGCGTATGTCCAGATTTTCGTGCTGGTGCAGACGTTGTAGGTGTTTTGTTGCATGATGATTAATTTCATCCGCGACAAGCTCGATCTTTAGATCTCGATGGAGGTTGTCGTTTCGAATGTGCCACGGTACATTAACAATACATCGCAGGATTTTATTTTGAACAGTTTGTATAATTTTGATATTTGTCTTCTTGGCACAACCCTCCAGAGTTGGCTACCATATGCCCATACAGGTTTCAGGATTTGTTTGTATAGCAGCAGTTTGTTATGGATCGCTAGTTCAGATTGTCTCCCTAAGAGCCAATGCATTTTTCTAAATTTTATGTTTAGTTCTTTTCTCTTCTTTTTTATGTGTTCCTTCCATCTAAGTTTAGCATCTAAAGTCGCATACGGTACTATTATCGAGTTTATCATTATTGGTATATGATTAACTTTTAGATTTGTGAAATTGACTTGGATTGATTTTGCTTCATTTAATTTAATTCGCCATTTCTTTATCCAATTACATATTTGGTTAGTAGCCTTCTGTAATTTACTAGTGGAGTCATTGATGTTCTTTGCTGTTTCAAGTGTTGCGGTGTCATCGCGAAAAGCCGCCATTGTTGCTTCTGTAGTTGGTATATCTCTAGTATATAGGAGATAGAGGATTGGCCCAAGAACACTCCCTTGTGGCACTCCTGCTGTTATTCTTTTTAGTTAGGAGTATTCATTCTCATACTTTACTCGGAAGTGCCTCTATGATATGTATGATTTTAAAATTTGAAAAAATTGCTCCGGAAGATCTCGATGAAGTTTGAATTCTAACCCCTAGTGCCATACTTTGTCGAATGCCTGCACTACATCAAGGAATATAGCTGAGCATATTTGTTTGCTTTCTAGTGATTTCTCGATTACATCAGTAATTCGATCTAAATACTTGTTCTATCGTAGAATGTTTTTCCCTAAATCCAAACTGATGTGAGGGGATAAGATTCCTTTCTTCGATAATTGGTTTGAGTGTTTTAAGAAGAACCTTTTCAAATAGTTTCGATAATGTTGGTAGCAGAGAAATTGGCCTATATGAAGCTTTATCATTCGGAGGTTTGTTCGGCTTAAGTATCATAATTACTTCTACAACTTTCCATTGTCTTGGTACATATCTTAGTCGGAATGCTGCATTAATTATATACAGTAGTTTCCTCAACGCTTTCTCCGGTAACATTTTTATTATCTGACCCGTTATAAGATCATATCCTGGAGCCTTATACGCATTCAGATTATTCTTGATTTCCCATTTTAGTTCTGTCAATGTTACAGGTGTAATTTTTAGTTCATCCTGTTTATTTATCGGGGTGATATTTTCCTCTTCCGTTTTTTTGGGGTAAGGTCGGAATGTTTCTTCTAGGTGATTTGCAAACAAATCTGCTTTTTGTTTAGCATTTCGGGCCCAATATTCATTATTTTTAAATGGAGGAACCTGAAGTGTGGGTCTTTTAAGATTCTTAGTTGCTTTCCATAATGAATAATCAGTATCTTTTTGTCCAGTTAGAGTACTGAGGTATTTATTAACTGACTGATTTTTAATGTCTTTTATTAGGTTTTTTAATTTATTGCACAAATGGTTAAATACCCTTTTATTTTCCTGGTTTCGATGTTTTTGCCAATTCTTCCGTGCTTTTCTTTTATTTTTAAGAAGTTCTCTCACTTCCTCTGGATTGCTAGTATTGCGCTTCATTTCCTTACTATTATTAATAGTGCTTTCCCACGCAGCACTCTGGGTATTATGGATGAGTTTTTCTAGTCCGTTTTCTATTTGGACTGGTCCTTGTATTGGGTTCTGCAGACTAATTATTTCTGTTAACTATGTTTGGAAGAGATCCCAATTGGTTTTGAAGCTCGTTAATTTCGGGTTGCTCTCTTTCATAATAATTGTTTGGCTAAGTATCATAATAACTGGTGAATGATCTGATGATAGACTTTCACTGTTCTCTATATGGATATAATTATCTGAGATCCCTCTTGTAATAAAGAAGTCTATAAGATCTGGAGTCTTACTGATATCCGTAGGCCAATAGGTTGGTGTACCACCTGAGTGAAACTCGCATTTTAGTTGTTTGCCTGCTGCGAACAGTTCTTTTCCTTTAGCAGTCGTTAACCGTGATCCCCAATAGGTATTTTTTGCATTATAGTCCCCTCCAATTAAAAAGACACTTCCTAGTGTTTTGAGATGATTAGTATAATCTACTTGTTTGAGATTGTATCTTGGAGGGCAGTATATATTGCTGAGATACTACAAGTTTTACTATTGTTTAATTGTATTTTGATTGTTGTGACTTGCATGGAAAGCTTCTCGACTTTAAGTTCTTCGTTATGTTTTTTATAATCTTTTATGATGATAGCTGATCCACCTCTAGGTTTGTTCTCTGGATGTAATGCATGGTAGCAATTATATCCCTTTTTTTACAGAATGAAGTTTTGGTGACATGGGTTTATGATATAAGACATTATCTATATTATGCATGTTTAAAAATATATCTAGTTCTTGAATGTGGTGCAATAGTCCATTTGCATTCCAGCACATGGATTCTGTTGCCTTTTTACAATTCAACTTGAATTTTACCGGAACGTAATAGTAGTGGTGTGCATATTGGTATATGTGTTTTGTTTTGTTTTGTGTTTTTGACGTCATTTAAGAACACAAAATAATATGTTGAGTACATAATTTGTGAATTTAAAAAATTTCACAACATTATGTAAGTTATTAAAGTGTTGTGTCCCTATTCCTATATAGTTTAATTTAATTCCGAGTAAATAAATCAAACCGTAATTACATTATCATCAAAAAATTATTATCATAGTCAAATGTAAACATAAAAAAAATTTAAGCATTTGTCCGTCTTTCGTCTATCATTTCCATTCCATATTTCTACTAACTAAACAACAAAAAAAATAACATCGATGCGATCGGCTGCAAGAAGACAAGAGAGAATAAAAATATTTTTCAAATTTATTTATATGTATTTCCTCAGTTAACACGTTAATGGCCGTACGTATAATACTTGTTCCGACTATCACACACATGCTGTGTGAGCGGCAATTAAAGTGTTAATTCACTTTATAATTTATTAATCTTTTTTTTTCAATACTATTTCCATAAATAACACATAAAATATAGGCAAATGTACCTAAAATTAAACTGGGAATATTAATTTTATTAAAAACAATAATAAAATTCATTTTATTTAAGTTTTATCTAAATATAAATGAAACATTCACAAAAAACATATTGAATTCGAAACTATTTTATTAACATGTCATTTTTTCCTTTGCTATCGAGCAGAGGAAATGTATTGTTTCCTCTACCGATAGTATCATTTATAAAATCGGGTCAACATTTTGGCGAAGTTTCATGTGGATTTGCACACACACAATGATACAAAATGACAGCACACAATATTAAAAGTGTATATTATACACTGTATACGTACACAAAATTCAACTTGAATTGATTTTGAAAAGGCAACAAAATCCATGTGCAGGTTACAATTCGTAATGTTTTATTCATTTCTTTGGTTTATAATTCGATTTTATATAATTTATATTTTGATACACTCGATCGAGGTTTTCTTCTACTCTTTTATTGAAACTAGTTTGTGATTTCATTTCTTCTAGTGTGTTCATTTCCTGTGAAATAAGTCTTTTGTTGAGGTTCTCTAGATATCTCAGTATGTCTTGTAAAACGAGATCCTAGTGGGAGACCTCTTCTCATGATTTCAACATTTCCCTCTCTGTTTTCTCGTCTCTTTTTTCTGATGATGTTGACTGTATCGATTATTTTGAGGCCTTTGTTTTGCAGGTCCTCAATAATTTCATCTTTTGAACAAGTTGGATGAAGACCTCTTGCCATTACTTTAATTGGTCGATCATTTTTATCCTCGTAAGTATACCACTGGTGACCATCAGAATTTAATTTGTTGGCTAAAGCTTTATAATCTTCAGGCTCTGTTGTGTTTATTTTCCAAATATTACTACTGAGCGATATTATCTTGTAGTCATTTCGTACTACTTCTTTCATCAGTTTCTGAATATTACCGTGATTTGTAATTCCTAGAATATTGATCGGAGGTGGAGCCTGTTTCTTCTTTCCTGGCGCAAGCACTTTTAATGCGTTAGTTGCATTGGCAGTTTTAGTGTGAGTTTGCTCTCTTGGATTTCTGTAGTATGCAATTGGTTTCCCTTTCAAGCTCATCTTCATCAGTGTAAAATTCGACTTGATCTGTGATTACTTGAAATTGGTTGTTGCTTAATGCTATTGGTTGGTTGGTTAATGCTAAGTTTCCTGCGTTGTCATTTTATTTACTGTTTCCTTTAGCATAAGGTTTTCTTTCTTTAGCACGGCATCTTCATTGTTCAGCTGCGCAATTAATTTCTCCATTTTTTCAAATTTATTTATTAACTCCGCGTTGTTTATTACAACTGTTTGTGCACTGGGCATGGCTTCAGAAGTTGGTTTGATAGCTATTGGCTTATGCTTCATAGAAGAGGTATTTTCCTTCTCATTGTTAAGTTCACCTAGTGTGGTGATCTCTGGCGTTGGAGTGGTTGGTGGTGTTCTTCGAAGGGCCGTACTTCTTCTATCAAAGGGCCACTCATTTATCGCTTGTTCCGTGCTTCCAATAATACTAGGAAAAGGATCAGCCTGGTTGCCCGATAAATCGGGGTGGGATTTAGTATCTAAGTTCTAACCCACCTGGAGTATGTTATTGTTTATACCCGACATCTCATCTTTTTGTTGACTATCTGCTATACTGTTTCTCTACTACGTAGGGATTGGATACCACAACCGTTCGATCTGCAGTACATTGCCCAGGATGCGCCACATGGAGGCTGTCAACTAGCACCCCAAGAGAAATGAATCTATTTTACGAAGACTTGTATATGTGTTGGTAACAATAACTGTCTTCGCAAATTCCTCGAGTTAGCGTAGAGTTAACGAACGGTTTAAACAAGTGAATGCGAACACATTTCATTTCGGGTTTAGCTCGTTTCTACGCGGGATTTATTACCATTTTAGATTATTTTTTTAATAAATATTTTTTCGAAAAATAAAAAACCGAGAATTTCTTTCCAATGCTATTTTATTTTTTTTACCTTGTTTAAATTTATAGTTATTACGATAAATATATACATATATGTAACTATAAATATTATTTAGTTTGTACATTTTATTTATTTATAAATGGTGCATACAGTAATTACAATCGGCACGACAAAACAATTGGTTAAAAATTACGGCACATAAGCTCGATTACAAAAGATTATATAAAGCTTTCTTAAATGAATCTCTCGACAAGTGATAATTAAAAGCTTCGTAAGTCTTGTTAAATGCCCGCGATGCCCTCGGAATTGGATCAGAAAGACCGTAGTTCATTAGCGCTCGGTCGATGAATAAAGCTCCATCACGTTTACGCATCCGATGTTCGGGAGCATACAAGTTGATATGTGCTAATAACTCGATACGATCGACACGGGAATTAATGATATCATGCACAAACAGTGCGGAAGCTACGTCACGGCGATTGTCTAGACGTTTCAGTTTCAAAAGTTTGCATCGATTCTGATAAGGCGGAAGAACGTAATCCACAGCACACATGGATGGTAAACGCCGTAGCACGAATAAAATAAACAGTTTCTGGATACTCTCAACCCTCTCGGAATGGCAGTGGTAGGAGGGTGACCAAACAAGAGAGGCATATTCCAAAATAGATTGAACAAAGCAGACGTATAATGATGTCAAAGTTAACGGGTCACTAAAGTCCTTGCAGTTTCGTTTAATGAAACCAAGCATAAAGTACGACTTTGAAATAAAGGCGTTAACATGTCTGGTAAATGTAGCATCAGATTCAAAGATCACACCAAGATCCGAAATGAACTCGACCCGATCAATGGTTTCGTTGTACAGTTGGTATTGATAAAAAACAGGTGAGCGGATACGGAAGAAAGAAAGAGTTTTGCATTTACTCACGTTTAAAGGGAGTATGTTGTTAATTGACCAACTGCAAAAGCGGTTTAAGCCATCTTGTAACAATCAGTCTAACACGCTAGAGACCCGGACGAAAATCTTCATGTCGTCCGGGAAGAGGAGGCAGTGGGTAAACTTAAAACATTTAACAATGTCATTAACAAATAATGAAAATTTACTTTAAAGAAAATGCTTGTTTTGGTTTTATTCATAAATATGATTTCTAAATTAGAAAAAGCTTCGAAGGGCTTAATATTGCTATATCACAGTTATTATGATGATACATAATCACATTTACATTTATTAAGGATTTTACGTTTCATAAGAAATTAAGTATATTTACTTAATAATATGTGTACATACTCTTTTTTATACTATTTCATGCATATTCATGTAACGGACTAAAACTAAACTAATACAACTTTCACTATAACAGAAATAAAGATTAAAAATTATAATAAAAATAAAATTTTAATAATAAAATTCAATTGCATAGAATATGTTAATCAATAATATAAATTTGCTAAATTGTATTTACTTTAAAAAATATTTTGATTTCATTCTGTTTCATTTCATTTTTTATTTTATGTGTTTTATAAAATAGGAACCATTTCTAAGAAACTGGTAGTTTTTAACAAATCACATTTATTGCATTTATATTTAAACCTTGAATACTTTTGATTCTAGCTCTAATAATAAATTGATTAAACTACTTAATTCGTGAATTGTACTCGTGTATGTAAATAAATGTACTCCTATATAACGAATTAAATCTATTAAAAAAATTATTAATTTCAACATTTCATTGTTAATAACAGATCATAAAATATATATTATATAAGAAATAAAAATACATAAATAAATTATAATATGTAAAGTTAATTTTGCCGGTTTTTTTTCGATACCGATCTCTCACATACTGGAACCATTTTTTAATTTTATTTTCCACTTCTGATGGTCCAGCCGTTGGATGATTATTCATCGCTTCTTCTGTAATTATTCATTCATGGATTAACATTTTATTAAAATCGGTTAACAACAAGTGATATGGATATTTACCTTTTATAAGCTCCATGATATAGTATCTCTTTACAGCAATATTTCCATGTTGGCCATGCCATGAAAATGTTGATGCTGCTTCGTCTGTGATGATAGCCTTCAAACAACCTCTCAAATATTTTTGAAGTGATAAATCACTAATTGCTTTAAAGTGACTGGTCCGTAAAAGGTTCGAAGATAAAAAATATAAACCTTCTTATTCAGGATGTAATGTTGCTTACCAAAATATTTTCTTTTTCTAAATTAGTTTTAACTTCCCACTCCAGAGCTTTAAATTGTTCTGGTGATGTGGCTGGCACTTTCAACAAAAAATTCAATATTCACCTCAGCAGTACCAGAAGAATAAATTCAAAAAGTAAAACGTAAAAATGTTATATGATATATACATATATTATAATTATGTGGTGTATAGTATATTCGTCTATAATTGCTTATTTCATGCACACAAAAGAGGGACCGATCGATCGAAATTTTAAGATATTTTAACACCTACACCTTCTGTTCAGATTAATGCATTCAAACTGGAACCAAGCACCGCAAACAATACTATGATGTGAGGAAGGCAGTGATACTTCTATAAATGCAACCTTATGTAAAGCTCCGATTTCCGTAATACCTGAAATAGAACAACCACAATTTCTCGTAATAGATCAGGAATGCAATTGACGCCATTATGATATATTTCGGCCGATCGACGATAGCCAAATATGTCATTTCTATAAGCCTCGAACAAAGGCATTCTTTAAGTGCAAACAAAAGTAGCAGTTGCAGCCCAATTGAAATATCCCGAAATAAATTCATCCATTGCAATAATACAGAGGGAATATCGATCTTGAAGGATCATTTTTGACTCAAATCGAATTTGGGTCACGAGATGGTTTTGTCGGGAAATTGAGACAATAAAATTTTTACAAGCACAATTTTTACAAGCACTTTATATAAATAAAGATGATTGTTATTTTACTATTAAAATTAAATTTGGCTATTAATTTAATATTTGGCTCTTGGCTATATTATTATTATTTAATTTATTTGCACTGCACAAAGAGCACAACACAATAACGTCATCGACTATAACCATCAAAATAAATCATCACTACCCTGTAACAAACAAGCAAAACAAAAAGAAAATCAAACAATTTAACCCTTTGCACTCGATTTATTTTCAAGGTTGTTGCGTGTCAACTTGTATTTTTTTTTTTTAAAGAAATAAAAATAATTTACAATGGTAGAGTTGAACGTATAAATTTATTTCATTTATTACTTGTGTAAAATGTTTTAATTTTTGTAATCTTGTACAGTGTGGTACTTTTTAAAACAATATCCAACGTGCAGAAAAGGATTTCTTTCTCATGTTTCGCAAAAGTAAGCAGTTGTCTTTCTTCCGCCCTTAGCTTTTCTATTAGAACAGATCATACAATCGTTATGTTTATTTTTGAATGTAGTACAAGCTATTTTTTTCGTTTTTAATCTGGCGCATTTCAAAATTTTTTTGTTATTGCGTCATCTCACATAAATCATACACAAAAAATATGTATTCCTTAAAGAAATAAGTTTTTCATTTTATTTAATCGAAATTTACATACACAATTGTGTATACGAGCCGGACAAGGGTTCGAGCCCGGCAAAAACAAACTGCCTACAATTTGTTACAGTTTTTAGTGTTACCTTTTATAAACTGGTATGCGAGTAAATTAGTATTGTCACTTCCAGAGTGACATACGAGTTGTAGAGTAAATATATATTGTCACTTCCAGCGTGACATACGAGTGCAAAAGGTTAATTGGTTCGTTTAAGTTCGGTAAACAAATTTATAAAAGCAAAAAAAAATCCATGTAAATTTTTAAAGTAGTATGCCAACAGGCAAACCGCAAAACTAATACTGTGTTAAAATAACCTGTCGTGGCCAGTATATATAGGCCCTGGTGTATGGTTTAAACCTCAACCAGTCAAACTTAAGAGCTTAAGTTGTGCTCCGTTTTGGAAAACTTAGAAGAGCGGTACGACCCTCTAAACATTGCGATTCGAAAACGATACCAAAACTATGAAACTTCTTCATACAAAACATCGTTTTCGATTCGCAATGTTTAGAGGGGACCACCAAAATTTTAGAGGTCATGTTTATTTGTGACGAGAAACCTATAAAATTTTGGTAATTGTAGCACTAACCGAAGTGGTGCAATCGGCGTGTAACTTAAGCTCTTAAGTCTGACTGGTTGAGGCTTTACTCAAAATCATAGAATTAAGTATTCCAAAAATCATGGAAAAGCGGAAAAATAACCGGTTTATTTGTTTGTTGTCAAAGTGGTAGCAAAATTTCGTGCTCTTAAAAAATATTAAAACTATGAATTAACTAAAATAATTAAAATTTTATAAAATAGTTAGTGGATTGTAGAAGTTCATCATTTGGTGTTAAAAATTGAAAACTTAATTAAAATGAAGTGTATTGTGAAATGCTGCCAAAACGCGCCTAGAAAATTTCAGGAAGAAATTTCTTATCTTCGGTAGGTTTAACAAGTGTTTATATAAAATAAAATGTAAATTATGTTTAAAGGGAAGTGATTTGTATTTTGGTAAATATTATTTTAATTTATAAATCAGAAAAAATCATGAAAAAACTAAGTGAACATTGGGTTGTTGTTGTTGGGTTTTGAACACATGTGTCATGTGGATCGATTGCGATTGTGGTGTCTTTAGGAAATAGCAATTTCTTTCATTAAAACATTTTTTCACAACATTTATAGCAGTTTTTTCCCTAAAAAACATCTTTTCTATAGTTTATTTTGGTACACGTAGGAATAAATTTTTCCCAAATTCTTAATTAAGTTGAGTATTGAAAACCACGACTCTGTAAGTGGTTGGAAATATCAAATTTACATTAATTGTATGTAATTATAATTTTTTCTTTTGTCTAATTAAAAATTAAAATAATTAAACTAAAAGAATATTGTGTGTGTTGTAAAAGAATGTATTTCCTTATCCAAAGTAGGTGCGGAGAGATAAACGTCAAAACTGCGATAAATTGGAAAGAAAAAATCCTTTGTGCACATCCACACTAGGGTAACTTTTATCTGTGCTGACTGACATGTTGTAACTATCACTTTTTTCGCTTCGATGCAATTTCAATGGAATAACGGTATTTAAGACTGTGTCCGAAATGTGTGATAAATATTTTCTAGCACAAATATTTGACACTAACGTGAAAAATTTTCTCTTCCGGTAATTTTTTTTTTCAAGTTGCTGCCCGAACTATGTGATAATTTTTTTAGTAAAAATTCCCCGCCCTCATTTTTAACTTTAATTTGAAAATATTGAATTTAATAATTATAAGATTAAGATTAAGTTATAAATTATTAAAAACACTTGAAATCATAAATCCAGTTATATTTATTTAATTACAACTTTGTATTGAATTATTTAAAAATCGAAATACAATGATATTGTGGAATATTTAACCTTAAATCCATTTCTTTTACATAATAAACAGCTTCTAATCATAATCAATGCCCTAAACAAGTACATTCGATAATTTCCATCGGACTAAATTATCACTTATCTGTCATAAATTACTATGCTCATTGACTATGATAATTCGTGTGTCTTCGATATTTTCACAATGTTTGTACTAAAAAATATTTATCATACAATTCGGACACAGTCAAGTAAAAATATTTTTTTTGTAAAAATATTACTTCTAAAATACCGTTATTCCATCGAAAATGCATCGACGAAAAAAGTGATAGTTACAACATGTCGGCACTGGTATTTCTTTCCCCTTTACCAATAAAATCGGTTTTATCTGCGCCGCAATGTTTTGATTTTATTGGTAAAGGGGAAAGAAACGAAAAAAATACCAGATAAAAGTTACCCTAGTGTGGTATCAGCCTATAAGACACACCAGAATAACCCAATATGCAATACCGAAGGAATACCGTTCACATTCGCGCTCAAAAACTACCCTCTTTCTTTGGAAAGAACCATATAGTGTGCACGGAAATCTGGGAGCCTACTATGGAAATCGACCGCTGTCGATATTTGTTCGTTGTTTATATTCAGCAATAGTAATTAGTCTTGCTAATTATAAACAACGAACAAAAATCGACGGCGTTCGATTTCAATAGTAGCCCCCGTACTACCCGCCAAAGAAAAGTAGTATTGCTGAATATTAAAAACGAACAAAAATCGACGGCGTTCGATTTTAATCCCCCCGTACTACCCGCCAAAGAAAAGTGTCACAAAAATTCCAGTTTGGGTGTAAATCCCGACTAAAACGAGAATAAATCAAAGTGGAAATAAGATGGAATTTTGTCGGAAACTCGGGTATATTCCATACACATTTCCGTACTAATTTAGCACACTATCGCAGGCAAATAGAGCGCTTTCCATAGCACCTTTACATGTGATTAATAATAATTTTCTATTGAAATTAAAAAGAAATATTTGTTGTAATTTTTATATTTTTATTATACATATATCTGTTTAAATTGGTTAAAATTTTTTGACAATTGTATGGTTGCATTTTAACGCAATTACGAACGTATAAAAAATAAAAAAATTTAAAATGACTAAAATTAATACTATTTTAAAATATGTCTTTCAATTACGGTCAGTTTAAAATTAAAAATTACTATTTATATCAAATTCAAACTTCTATTTACAAACAACTATTTTGTGTTAGCCAAATGTTTCGCATATAAAAATTTTATCAGCTCTTGAAGCAAATAAAAAGTTTGACATTTGCACTTAACCAACAAATTTTAATAATTTTAGTTTATTTAGAAATTCTATGACTACACAAAAAAATATTTCGGTTCTTGAGCCATTATCAAATATTAAATTACATTAAGAAATATTAGTTTCATAAATTAAAATGTAATTATTTAATTATTAAATACAACAAAAAGCTACCATACTGGTAACTTTAATTGTTCCGTAAACACATATTATTGCACGGACAAAAGTAGGTTAGGTTAGGTTAGGTATAACTATAATATTTCTTAATGTAATTTAACATTTGATAATGGCTCAAGAGCCGAAATATTATGTGTAGTCATAGAATTTCTAAATAAAATAAAATTATTAAAAATTGTTGGTTAAGTGCAAATATAGATTTATAAAAGAAAGAAATATATTGTTGAGAATTGAAAAATATGTTGAGTTAGTCCTTAAAAAATTTTAATAGGTCCTTAGATGAAATTTCATTCAAAATAATATTTTTAAATTTAAATTTTTCTATTAAAAGTACAAAATATTTGATTTCTGTTATTGGAAATACGTATATTTACACTCAAACTATGATTTTGTATAATGAAAACATAATAATAATAATAATGAATACATAAGCGAAAAACAGCGCATCCCCAATAGAATGCCTTTAACTTTTTCCTTGCAGAAAAGTATGGAAAAAAAACTTAAGAAAAAAAAATTGTTTTGCTTAAGTTTTTTTCCATACTTTTCTGTAAGGAAAAAGTTAAAGGAATTCTATTGGGGATGCGGGTAAGCCAATATTTAAATTTGGTGCTCGCTGCTGCTGCTTGGTGTGTTTCATCCTTACTCATCTTAATCCGAGAACTTAATGCGCGATTTCCATTACGAAAAAATTTATCTCAGTAAAAAATACTGAGAAAACGAACAGAGAAAGCTAATATTAAATCTACAACAGAGGGAAAGAGAAACTTCGATTTTTTTATTTTTCTTATAGCAAATTTTTATAGTTAAACAATTGACAACCTAACCAAACAATTTCATAATTTTTTCTTAATTTCATAATTTATACTATATTATTTCTTTTTAATTGATTTAAATCGATTATTTTAATTTTTGGCATTTTAATTTTTATTATAAACTTATAAATCTATTTTCAAGATGTCTGAAATCGTAGAGTACACAACAAGAATGACAAAATCAAACCATAAATGAACTATAATCAAAAAAGGTTTGGTAGTGTGGGGGTATTTTGTTCATATTGCAATACAATATTTATGTAGATGTGTTGAAATGTTGCCATAAAAAGTACTCCGTTGAGTAATTTTTTCAATTTTTTATGGCAGTATACTACCACTAATACAATAATTTTGTCAGTAAAATTTTACTGAATAAAATTTTTATTTCTCTCCCACACTTGACAATTCGATAAGCTGGTCTCGCTTGTTTTTTTACTGAGATAAATTTTTTCGTAATGGAAATCGCGCATAATTCATAGGTTACTCATCTTAATCCGAGAACTTAATTTAAGATAGATAAATTACTAGATGATCTAGATGATCTCGAGTCAAGCCAACAAATGTGTGATACATTCCTTTTTCAACAAAAAAAAAGGTTCAATTAAAGTCCAAACCACACAAATGTGTGAGTAAAAAATCATAGTATGTAATGGCGTTTTTGATAAAATATTTCGCTTGATTTGAAGTACAAACAACACAATTGTGTGTATAGATATAGTGTTTTTTTTTGGAAGAAAATAAGCTTAAAAAGAATGCACAAATCTGTCAGTTGGTTGAAAACATATACCAAAATAAATGTTTGACATGGTACTTTTGCCGTAACCACACAATTGTGTTACCGGGAAACTAAAGGGATATACTACGTATATATTAAGAATTCAATCTGGATTGAACCCGGATTGAAATTTCAATATATACGGGGTCGAGTCGACTTCGCGTTAACTCGATTCGATCCACCAAATTTGTAGAATTGAGTTAACTCAAAGCTTAAAAACACCAATATATACGGAATCGAGTCAAAAAACAACAACAACAAATGTTTATAAAAATATTAATAATAAAACAACACAATTTTTATTTCGTTTACGATTATTTGCGAATATATATTTTGTTTTTAAATATTTTAATTTTTATTTGAATTTAAATAAATTTAGAAACATGTATTAAGAATAATTTTTTGACGTTTATCTCAACTCGGTTTCGATTCGACCCCAACATAAGTCGACAATGTATTCGCCAAAAAAGATAACTCGGTTTCAATCCAAAATTAACTCTAAGTTGATTCGATCCGGATTGAATCTCTAATATTTACGTAGTAATATAAAGGCGATGCCACATTACAATTTCTATGTACGTTTTCTTAAAACATTTCTCTCATTTAAGAATAATTTCTTGCATATATAGGGTTTTCCAATAAGAGTGATATAATTTCTTTTAAAAAAAACACACTAATTGTTAAGGGAGTTGAAATGTTTTTTATTTAATGTGAAGGACAATCGATACAATTAAGTTCTGAATAAAACGTCATTCAAAAGGCCTCCACGACTTCTTTTGCAGGAACGAATTCGATGAACCCAATTTTCGAGCACTTTTTCCACTAAATCAAGATGTATGTCATGAATAGCACGTTCAATACTGACTTGTAAAGCTTGAAAAGAGTTTGGTTTATTGCTAAAGATCAATGACTTCAAATAACCCCACAAGAAATAATCTAATGGTGTTAAATCACAACTTCTTGGAGGCCATTCAATATCACAATTTCTTGAAATAATTGAATGTCCAAACTTTTCTCGCAATAATTCAATTTTTGCACTTGCTGTGTGACACGTAGCCCCGTCTTGTTGGAACCAAATGTTGTCAGGATCAATTTCTTCCAAGTTCGGCCATAAAAAGTTGGTTATCATCGATCTATACCGATCTCCATTGACATTAACGGTGTTACCAGCTTCATGTCGACAAAAATACGGACCGATGATTCCACCAGACCAAAAACCACACCAAACTGTCAATTTAGGTGAATGTAATGGTTTTTCATGAATAATTTGTGGATTTTCTTCGCACCAGAATCGACAGTTTTGTTTATTTACCGCACCACTCAGATGAAAGTGAGCCTCATCGGAGAAGATGATTTTCTTAAAGAAACCGTTATCTATTTCAAGTTGTTCCAAGGCAAAATCAGCAAATTCACGACGTTTACGGTTGTCCAATGGCTTCAGTTCTTGAGTGAGAACAATTTTATACGGATGCAACCCCAAATGTTGGAATCGACAAATTGCGGTATTCAGCAACACTTGCCTGAACGGCAGCAATATTTGCATTACTTCGAGCGTTTCTTTGTCTTATTAACACTTGAACATTATGTAAAGAAAATGTACGCTCAAAATTTTCAACAATTCGACGAATAGCGAGCACACTTGGACGATTATTAAGACTATAAAATGGCAAAAGCGCACGAAAAGTTGCAATTGGAGAACGATCGTTTTGATAATAAAACTGAATAATTTGTAAACGTTGTTCTTGCGTATATCTCACGAAATTGTAAACATTAGTGTATACAATGAAACAAAAAATGACAGATCATGACATATTACAAATGGCCGAAACGTCACTTAAAAATCATATCATTCCTATTGGAAAACCCTATACAACATTATATCTATGTAAAAAAACTATTTATTAGCGAAATTAATAAGTTTACAATTATTGAACAATTTTAATTGAAAAATTTTCTTGAATGAAAAAAAAACGTTTCTAGGAATGGAAAAATACAAAAATGACAATTTTTTACTTAAAATTGTTCAATAATTGTAAATTTATTATTTTGGCTAATAAATGAAGTTATTTTACATTATATCCCTTTTGTGTTTTACTAACACAATTGTGTGGGTACGGCAAAAGTACCATGTCAAACGATTATTTTTGTGTGTGTTTTGTCCCAAGTTACATATTTGTGTATTCCTTTCAAACTTATTTTCGTCCAAAAAAACATTATAACTATACACACAATTGTGTTGGTTGTATATCAAAACAAGTGAAATTTTTTATCAAAAACGCCATTACATACTATGATTTTTTACTCACACATTTGTGTGGTTTGGACGTTAATATAGTCATTTTTTTTGTTGAAAAAGGGATATCTCTTTGATTTTAATAAAATTTATGCAATAATTTATTCGCACATTTAAAAAACGTTTTCAGGAAACGTTCGTAGAAATTGTTATGTGGCATCGCCTAAATGGGCTAACCAGTGAGGAATACAATTTAAAAACAAAAATAAGAATTTTATTCCAGCCCTCCAAAACTTATAATTCTTAAGTAATAACAAAATTAGCGCAACGTCAATTTCTATTTTTTATGAATAAAACATGATTAGATTTTTATGTATTTTGATTAATTTATTAACACAAACATTTAATAATAGAAAAGCCACGCCTAATATTTAATTTTTAACAACGTGCACAATTCAATCTAATTTTTAGGTTAGGTTTCATAAATTCAATAATTTTATCATATATAAGTGAAAGATGTACGTAAAATTATTCAAATAACTTTATATGTTAATTTAGTAATTAATTATACAAATATTTTATTTATTTTTTATTAATTGTATCAATAAAATAATTTCCGCCTTTTTATTTAATAAAAATTTTATAAAAATCGGATTTTGCGACACAATTTTTTAAGTTTTTCTTATTTTTGGGCGAGAAATCACGCGCATTTTTTATTAAATGACAGTTTGGTTTCTTACATGAAAATTAAGTTTGACTGGGTAATAACATTGAAATGCCATTTATCGCACTCTTATTTTTTATTAAGTTAAGTTTTTATTCCTGACTGGTTCCACTTTAATGCAAATTGTTGTGGTAAACTGTTGTTGTAATGCAATTGTTGTTGTACCGCCGTTTTGAGGTGACACATTTTAACTTTGATTGCTCGGCTCGAGAGTCTTTTTTCATGCAGCCGCCTTCAAAGAAGCATAGTGTAGCAGTGGCCTACTACAACTTGACTCAATTTCAGTAAACCGCATAATTGATACATACCTTTTAATTTTAATATTTGTTGAAAGTGTGAGGCCGCTTTAAAATATAAGGTGACAGACATGACAGTGCGATTATTGAATAGTCTAATCTCTTTGTGTAATTGTTTATTCTGTAAAACATAATTCAAAACCTTACATAAAAATCAGTACGGTTCAAAGTGATTATACGATATTGCGTGGTCGAAAGGTAAATAAAGCTTGATAATTGAGGCACTGAGAGAAAGTTGTGATTATTAATTCCTTATACCTATATCCTGCCTAAAATAACCTCTAATTTATTTTCAGTAATTTGTTGGATCATCCATAATGAAATTCCCGTTAATCATTTCACTATTAAGCTGTTATTTAGTAGCTGGTGATGTTCCAGTTTCTACTCTCGAAATAGATGACGCCTATTATTTAACCGATGAGTTCATTTCATCAGTTAATGACTTGGCAATCACCTGGCAGGTAATATTTGGTTGAGTCAATTGTAATACATAAAAATTCAGTTTATACGTCATAATTTGATTTGTTTAAAGTACCTAGTTATGTGGTTTTTTAAACTTAGAACAGTGCATGTTAAACAACTTTATTCCGTGTTAAGGTCGATTTATATTATCCGTTCCGTTCAGTTCCTCCACGTATCGTGTCAGACAAAAAAAACATTGTTACATGTATTCTATAGGAGCATTTATATTATCCGGCGCATATTCTTGAAATTCAAAAACGTAGAAAAAAATTGTATGCGAATTTCTGTCAAAAAACGTCATCCCATGCGAAAATTTAAATTATTGTATTCTTGAAATTCGTATGCGAAAATTTTCGAATAAAATGTAGACGGAAATTTTCGTATGGTATAAAATCGTCGAGTTTCAATTTCGCATACGTTTATCTTTCGAAAAATTCTTTTAAAAAAATAATTCATTGAAGAATGCATAGAAATAGATTATTGCGGTCTTACAGAACAAGAGCGACGACAACCAGCGTCGACGAATAAAAAAAAAATATCGTCGCAATATCGCTGTAGCTAACAGAACTAAAGCGTCAGCTTATGCGATAAAAAAACATCCACAAACGGCATATCCTTCTGTGTTTTGACAAATGACGTTGTGCCGTTAGCCTACTAAATTGATTAATAATATGACGGTTAAATGATATCAATTGAGATATATATATAAAAAACAGTTGGCAATATTGTTTCGTCTGCGTTAAAAATAGAAATAGACTAAATTTATTTCAACGAAAAAATCGTCGTCGCCTGCGTCGATGGTTGTGTTTGTATTACAGTGAAAATCCCGAGAGCCGGAAATCACTTATCGCGAAAACTCTTCAGAGGCGGATAAAAAATCTAATAATATCCCCGTCAAATTAATTTTGAAGTTATTTTAACCTTTAAGGTGAAAAATCCCGAGACGCGGACGAAAATTCGCTGCTTAGTACAAATTTTTATTTTTGAAACCCTGAGAAGCGCAAATTGCATAATTTAAGGGGCACTTAGCAACTTCCCTCTAAACATTGTGACTCAAAAACGATACGAAAATGATGAAACGTCTTCATACAAAACATCGTTTTCGAACCAATTTTGCGATGTAAAAGCGATATATTTTTGAGTCTACCGTACTATGATAATTAGACTTTTTGCGATATATCTTCCATGTGTTAGTACTTATCGAAAATACTACTTATTTTACGATATATTTACGCACCGCGTTTGTCGCGCGGAAATCGTTACAGGTTTTTCATTATAATTACGTAACCCATTTTCTTTTTCGTTTACGGCGGTTTTAGTGCGATATATTTACGTACCGGGTCTTTTGAAACGAAAACATTTACGATTTTTCGATACACTTATGTTTCGTCTTTTCTGTTTCGCTTGCAGGTATATGGAATTCATTTTTTGTACTCAAATGCAATTTCAATAAAACAAATGGGATTTGTTAATAAATGTATTTTCGATTATTTTAATTCGTAATGTAATTTCAAAAATATTTTGGAAACAATTTCATAAATAAGTTATTTCATTTTTATTGCTATCATAAGGTTTTTTTTATAAATTCATTTCAATATTTTCAATAATATATATAATATATTAATAATATAATACATAATTATTATTATTAATTATAATCAATAATAATATTTATTGTAATAATAATAATTATTATTATTTTGTAGTATTAAATATTTTTCATAAATTCCTAACAGTTTTTTATAATTTCATTATTTATTATCACATTTAATTTCATTATCAGTTAGGATCAATTCAAATTATTGATTATAAACTACAGTATTTGACCCGATGCCAAATAATAAAAACTGGCCTAGTTTCTACGATTAAAAATTTAATATGTACATAGTTGCCTTAGTATCTACATTCATATATAAAAATAACATCATAACAAAATAATTTTGGTTAAATAAAATGTAGTTCTAGTTTAATTTAATAGCAATTATTGCTGTTTAGATTCTAAGTCCTGATTTTTTTTGTAAACATCTTTTGCGTATTGGTACCATTTTTTTATGATGCTCACCCTTTCCGTGATTGTGGACGTGGGGAATTTCTTGCCAGCGCAATCTAAGTAAAGATGTAAAACAAAAATTAATTAGTTCCAAAAAAATCAAACGATGTTTAACAAAAACAAATAAATGAAATTTACCTATAATTAATGACATTAACTTATAGCCTTCCACAGCTGTATTACCGTGGCGACCATACCAAGTAAATGATGTTGCCGCGGGTATAGTTATAATCACTTTAAGACATCCTTTGATGAATTTATCCAGATTTTGATCCATTACCTTATCGAAGAGATTTATCTGTAAAGAAAAGGAACAAGATAGTTAATATATTGAGATATGAAACATATGCAATTATGACCAATATTTTCTGCTTTTCAGGATCATCTTTGATGTCGCCTTCCAACTTTTTAAATGTATCTGCTGATAGTGCGGGGATGTTAAGTATTATTGATAATGATGGTTGAATTGAATCTTTAACTTTATTTTGCCTATCTTCTTGTAATTCTCGCCGTATGAGCTTTACTTCTCTTAGTAGTACTCTGATCATGGTACCATGCTCCCTTTGAATTTTCATCAGATCAGATATTGATTCCATTACATCTGATATTGTCGGCGATGTTGATGTACTGATTATATTTGATACTTCGGATGCAATTGGTTCTCGATTTCCCTGGTCATATGATGGCGGATTGAACGCAAACTTTTTTTTATACGTTGGAATTTGAGTGCTTGTTGTTGGATTAATTTTAGAATCGACGCGTAAAAAATTTCCATAATTCGCCTCATCATCTGACTCGAACATTTCGGTGTCGAATATATTATTTTTTCCTGTGCACATTTCTGGAATTAAAAGTTTAATCCATATGTTGAATAGTGATATAAACGGTGTTTGTGGTTGACTTAATTTTAACTATTTTGTTATTAATTTCATTAATAGTAAAAGAATGTAAAACATCAGAAATTTCTTCATTTTTAAAATTGGTACAATATATTCCAACGTTTCTCGATTCTATTGGATATTCGAAAAAATTAAAAACGTTTTGTACAAAGTGGCCCTGAATTAGATCATTTTGGATATTTGTGATCTTTAATATTTGATTTTTAATGAAACAATAATTATTAGGAAATGTCGAGCTAAGTGTAAAAGTAGTATACATGTTTTCTCGCGGGGCCACACTAAATTCTTCTACTTGTTTTAATTTATTTAAAATTTGTTGAATAGGATATGACCCTTTTTTAACCATTTTCTTCATTTGTTGAAGATAATTTTCAAATCGAAATGAACTGTAATTATCTAAAGTCCCAAATTGTTGTACATCATCTGATAGATGCATTAGACTATGAACATTGTATGACACATTTTCCTCTCCATAAAGAGGAGGAAAATTCCGCACAAACTCCGTTAACATATCGCGTGCACATTCGTTATTGTTACTGCAATTTTTTGGGTGACACAATATCCGAATACTACAAACCAGCAATAAAAAATGATTATAATATTTTGGAGGTAAAATATTTTTAAATGCCACCAAGCCCGTGTATAATAAAAATGTCCTAAATTCAACTGCTTTCCAGTGTTCTATATCTTGGAATGTTCTGGGTTTTCGAACAAACTCGGAAGGTATACTTGGGCGTATTTTTGCCAACTCATGATTGATTGCCTTTATCGCATTTTTCTTTAGAGAAAATTCCCTTCGTTTCGTTTTTATTAATAAATTGAGCACTTGACGAGTTACACCCAATAATGCACAATGCATATAGTCAACCGGAAATGTCGAAACACATCCTATATCTAAAGAGTCCAACAACAAGTTGGTTTCTGTGTGGTGTTCCTTTTGTATTTTTAGTTTGAATTCCTCGTCTGTTCTGGGATCATTCGCTACACCTGGAAAACACACTTTGTGATCTCTATATATTCCCTTTATTTTGCATTTAGTACAACTGAAGTATCCCGAGTGAGTTTTAACCCCTATTAAAAAAGTGGAAAGAAAAATTAGGACATACTTTTATATTTATAGTGTGAATAATAACTACCTAAGACGAAAGCACGGGCTGGAGCATCACAAATAAAAGCTCTTATAGAGAATTTAAGATATTTGCCTTTGTATGTAATGCCATGGTTAATTAGGTATTTCGCCTCATCTATAAATGGTTTTAGAAAACTGTTTGTATTAGCCGGCTTCGTATGTCCATGGAACACTCCAAAGATAAAAATGCGTGTATACGATGGAATATTTCCTAGAATTGGCCATAACTGGCTATTTGAACTTTTGGCTATAGGAACGCCATCGATTCCTATATCAACTTGCACTTCACTTTTGACATAATCAACAGATTTTAGGAAGTCCTCGATTTGATGTTGTAATCCTACATGTGTGTAAATCCCATTTTCTATTTCTGTTATTCTACCAGAAATTTCTGATGTTTTTGTTATAGTGCGGATATCTTTAGGTAATTTTAAATTATTTTTTCTTAATATATCAAGTAATGCATTTCCACATTGAATGGAAATGTTGAATTTCACGAACCATTTAGCAATGTCTCTTGACAGATTGCTTCTGTTCAACTTCAGAGAACTAGCTTCTGATTCGGGATATACATCATATGATGTAGCAGAATATTCGTGCTCAATTGGCTCTTCAGATATAGCATGAGATTCAGCGTGATCAGAATCATGAGACGTATGTGAATTTATGTGATCATTATAATGCTGTGCTTCGGGTATAGAACATATCCTTTTAATTTCTCTTTGCACTTCATAATATACACGTTTACCCATGTTAAAAAATGTTGTTGATGCACTTACTTGCAAATGATTTTACTTGCCAAATAATTAGGTAACGCGGCTTTTACATCAAGTAAACTTTTTGTTTGATAAACATTTTTGTTGTCGAAAAACAATATTTGTAGTTGTTTTTAATATGAATAAAAATTATTTTTAAAAACTTTGATCGTATTTAAGCTTTTAAAAATAAAAAAAAATTTAAATCCATGCGATTTTTGAATTTTTTAGCGAATTTAATATTCTATAAAAACTTCGATAAAGAATTAACTTATCGAACTCAAAAGTTTATTAAACAAGCGCTAAATCAGTAAAAAGGATGTGAGTGTTGAAAAAACTAAAGTTATTACAGTAGTCAATTTCACTTATAATACGAGCGCATCGGGTAATTCGAGTTTTCAATCATGTCAAAATATTCAAATAATTGTGACAGATAAATAATAACATGCACATATTTGTTTAATTTTATTATTTTATACGAATATATTTGCCAATATATACAATATCATTAGATTTATGCAATTACGGACTTAACGAGCAACAATGTTCAGAGATAATTAGCAGCTTTGTATAATACGTTAACCTTTTCATGCGATAAAATTTATATTCGAAGTTAAAAGGGCCATAATTTTTTAATTTAGAGATTATTGTAAAATGCATGATACTGTTATTAGGTTTGACATCGTCAGACAGACGTGTTTCGATTTTTCGTTCAGACATTATAATAAATTTATTATATCTATTAAAAGTTAATAAATAGAACTTTTAGTAGACATAACTGTATTGCAATGCTTTAATGATTTTATTTTCAATTCAAAATTCTGACATTTAGAGTATTCACAATGCCTACTAGATGTCGTAAGAATCATAAAAAGTTTATCAAATATATTTAATGCATGTTCGTTTGATGTAAAACCCGCGTAACACTGATTTAAATTAATATAAAATAAATAATATGTACACTATATTAAATTTCAAAGACAAAATATATACACGTTTAAATTAATATTCCATAATTTTTATATTCATTTATTACAAACACAAGAAACTTATTTTATGTACTAATTTAGATTCAAAAAATTGCGTTTGTCATCATTAAATGTTTAACACGAAATAAAAGTTTCTCGATAGAGAATATATGAGAAATAATATTGTGTTATAGTATTTGTGACGAATAAAATACTTACATAGTTACATCGCTTAAATATCGAAAATGGATCGAATTTTGCGATTCGTATTTTTTGTTTAGAGGGATTGTACATACAAATATCAAATGTCAAAGATACATTTTGACTAACGATAAATTAACATTTTGATGTATGTACGTGGTATAATCTTAACTATGTACATATTCGTTCATAGTTGCACATAAATATTGCTATAAATTATACTTAATATGTATATGTACATATTCTGTACTCGTACCTATTAATTATGTGGTAATTTTAATTATTTTTAGAATAAAGTGCGTACATTGTAAAAAGACGAGAGACGCTACATATTTATTTTAAATGTGATAAAATACCAATAAATGATTTTTTTTAAATAAAATTTGTGGGCATTTTTCTTTTGAAAAACATAAAATTTGTTTTTAAAAAAAAAAATAAAAATAAAAGTTGCGAAACACGGAAAACTCCTGAAAGCCGTAAAAACCATTTGTCCCGTCAGATACCGGCTTAGAGGATTTTCACTGTATATGTTTTCCGTGTTTTGTAATATGACAGGAGGTTGTTCGTAAACTCTACATTGTTACAACTGTCATTGTAAGTATGACGTATGCGCTTAACAATGATTTTGTTACAAATATCAATGGTTGATTTTACAGATGATTGACGATGACCAAAACCAGCCTATAATAAAACGCAAAACAGAAAACTAATTTCTATGTTCATCTATATGAAAATAATTATTAAATTAGATATCCGTAAACTTTGAGTATTAAAATTATGATTTTTTAAATAATTCTCAATTATACGCATAGTATTTTTATCAAACACATTGACCACATAAAAAGTTTATTAAAAAACAATTTTGTTTAGATATTGATGTGAAACAATAATTTTTTCGTTTGACTGTAGCGTATATTTAGTACTTTGACAGCTGGAAAGGCAGTCTCGAGTAGGGTTGAGAATTACATTTGTAACAATGTTAAAACGAGTTTACGAACAACAAAAAGCACGCGGTCGTTGTTAAAATGGTAGTTTCAAACGATTTAGAGCTGTCATTGTTAACAATATCGTAACAATTAGAGTTTACGAACAGCTTCCAGGCGATTTCGCTCGCCGCCTTCGCTCTTGTTCTGTTTCGAGCTTTAAGAAATTTACAACAACAATCCCATATATGTAATTCCAAATTGGAGTATTAAACCAACTTTTTTGCTGGTATAGAATAATTCTATTCTACCGGTTGTAAATTAGTTACGATTTGTAATAATATTCAATATTATTCGATCACATTACTATCTATAGATAAATATCATAAAAATGATAAAGCTATTTTTTGGCCTGATTTGGCATACTCACATTACGCCAACGCAACGTTATCTGATTTACGACAAAGCAAAATCGAATTTATCCCTAAAGACTATAACCCATCAAATGTTCTACAACTAAGGCCAATTGACATTTTTTGGGCAAATTTGAATAGAATGGTATACAGCAACGGATATCGTGCCAAAAATGTTGAATGTTTGATTTAGAAAGATAAAAAGAGATTTAAAGAAGATCGATACATCAGGAACGCAGGCGGCAATGAAAAGAGTGCCAAGAAGGATCAGGAAAATCTATCGATATAGGGCGCAAACTTTTCTTGCTGTTTTATCTTTGAGAGACGAGAAAATAGATGTACCTAGGGTTCATATACGATTAACGTACAATTTTAAAATCGAATTTATTTAAGCAAATTAGCAACTGCAAATTATTTTCATGTGAAAATAATGTTTTGGCATATTTGCGGTTTTTCTTTGGTACAAACAATTCCCATTCTGCATAGGGATTAATATTGTGCTCAAAGAAACAACCGCCCAAATGGCACAGTGGTTAAAGCTTTGGCGTTTGGATCGGGAGGTACCGGGTTCGACTCCCGATAGGGGCAGGAGGAATTTTCATTAACACCAAGTCGCACGAAATAAATACGCGTTTACACGCTATCGGTAGTTTGCGTTTTCAAACTCCCTTAGTCTGAATTATCGGCTAATATTAACGTACACGTGCTCCGGCGAGTTACAGAATAAATCAAAGTAAACTAGAAATTAAGAAACTAGAATCACTATTTAAACATCGGACTATTTTGTAACCAAATCTTCTAAAATATTGCTAATGTCGACTTTTAACAAAATAAATATTCATACTCGTACATATGTGTTCTGTAAATAAATAACAAACATTTTAATGAATAATAACATAAAACAATAATTATATTTTTTTTTGCAGGCTGGTCGAAATTTTCATCCTGAAACTCCTTTATCGTATTTAAAAAGTTTATTAGGAGTTCATCCAGATTCTGCTAAATTTCTCCCACCACTCAAACATCATGCCGTGAATGATCAAAAAATACCATTGACTTTTGATGCTCGTGACCAATGGCCACAATGTCCAACCATAAACGAAATTCGGGACCAAGGGCCTTGTGGTTCCTGTTGGGCATTCGGTGCAGTCGAATCGATGTCTGATCGTGTATGCATTCATTCTAGCGGTAAGGTGCATTTTAGATTTTCTGCAGAGGACTTAGTATCTTGTTGTAAAACTTGTGGATTTGGATGTAGTGGCGGCTTTCCAGGAGCGGCTTGGAGCTACTGGGTTAAGAAAGGCATTGTAAGCGGTGGTCCATATAATTCAAAACAAGGTTGTCGTCCTTATACGTTGCAACCCTGCGAACATCATGTAAATGGAACACGCGAGCAGTGTGATAAGATTAATGGGCATACACCAAAGTGTCAGAGAGAATGTGAAACCGATTACAAAGTTAAATATAATGATGATTTAATTAAGGGAAAATCTTCTTATTCTATACGGAATAAAGTAGAACAAATTCAAACTGAAATTATGACAAACGGCCCAGTTGAAGCTGCTTTTACAGTTTATTCCGATTTCATTTATTATAAAAGTGGAGTATATCAACACGTTAAAGGAAAAGCAATGGGTGGTCATGCTATTCGCATACTAGGTTGGGGTATGGAAAATTCTACAGATTACTGGTTAGTGGCTAATTCTTGGAATACAGACTGGGGTGATAATGGATTGTTTAAAATTCTACGTGGTGCAGATCATTGTGGGATTGAAAGTCAAATCACAGCTGGCCTGCCTGAAGTTTAACCAAACAATAGATAGCAATTATTATTTTTTATCAATATTTTTAGATTCTAATACGAGTCTGTTTTCATTAATTTTTAGATTGTGATCGCAAATATAAAAATAATCGAAAAATTAATGATTATCCATTTTATAAATAAAATTGAAAGAAATCATACCAATTTTAAAATAAAATCTAAAATATTATTTCGTTTAATCAATTAAAGAAATTTGATTTATTGATTTGAATTTTCGGAAATGGTCGAAGAAACAATTAATTTTCTTGAACTATCGATTTTAATTTGAGGTTTAGAAACTTGAATAAATAACCTAAAGTAAACAATCCTTTTCATTCATATCATCATTGTTACTTTCCGTACAAGCAAAGAATCTTCAAATTGGAGTAACCATTTCAATAACATTATAGAATTTGGCTCATATCATAACATTTTAACCTGCAAAAGAGTATTTTAATAATAAGAGGGAGTCTTAAAAAATGGCATATACATTTAAGTTTCTTCAATTTGCTGGTAAATGAGCAAACATTTTCTCTTTATATACATATTACATACGCGCTTAATAAGAACATTAGAATTTAAAAAAAATATGCAGTTTTTCTAATTTTTCTTTAAACCAAATATTGGCTATAAATGATATTTTTTTATAATTCGTATTCGCACAGAAAAGTAGTGTTGCTTTCACTAATCTAATCGGATTAGCTAAGAAATGTGAAAGCAACAACTTTTGGCTTTAATTTTTAATGCGTTTTAATTTTTCTGTGTTGGTTCATTTTATTAATATTTATTTTAGTTTTTTTTTATTTTATGAAATAGAACAAATTAAATTCGGTATTTTGCTATCAAAAAACAAATGCCAAATTTTACTAAAAGATAAATTTTTCGAGAAAAATAGAAAAAAAAAACGCCTTGCGGTAAACACCATAACCATAAAATGATTTTATTTCCCCTAATCCTAAAATTTTTTTTCTTAACATTCTAAGAAAATCGGCTTTAATACAATGCAATTGTTGTTGTAAAATTTTGAAAACAACACAGCCAAAGAACTTCAACAATTATTGTAAAGCTGATCATCAAAATGTATCATCGAATGCGATGCGAATTCATACTACATAGTCCAGGGAAGCACCCACATTAACAAAAGAGGTGAGTATATTTGGAATACTGTTTTTCAATTAACATTTTATGTCATAAATAAGATAAGAAACGCGCAGAACTTCTTTTGTATATTAGATATCGTAAGGAGTAAAAGCCTTGTTAAGAATACCTAAATACATCAAGTGGTCAGTCTGTACCGGCAGGCTCCACCGACATTACCAATATTAACACAATTTCAGGTCTTGACAACACCCACCGAGCTAATAATAGGTGACTACCATACAAATTAATATCTGGTTCGAATCCGAAAAAAATTGTGCACAGAACTTTTTTCGTAGATATATACTTTATAATATATGGTAGTTACCTCAAAAAATTTTAGAAACTTCTTGGATGTTTAACCCATTAAAGCCCGATGTATGATATATCATACGCAAATCATTACTTTTTTAACTTTTTCTCTCATGAATACTATACATACAATTTTTTTGTTTTTTATCTTAAGTGGTTGAGGATGGTGTATACTGTATAAGGTCGGTATCCAGCTCGCGTTAAGATAAATTTTACATGCAAATTTGACGTAAAATTTAGCTAGCGAAATAACAAAAAACTATTTAGCTCGCGATTTCGCAGATGTGGTACGCAGCTGAAGCGAAAAGTTTGAAGTTATCTCATTCACATATAGACTGCGCTAGTGAAAACCCTACAAACGTTTTCGCAGCAATTTATCTGCCTTGAACGATAAATTTGAGATAAATTTTGACAGCAGAACGTGAAAACTATTTTTTTTTAAATGGATGAACTAAATAATTCTATAGATTATGAAAGTTTCGATTGATTGACTACGAAGAAGTGGATACAGAAATTTTAGAAAGTGGAAAAAGGAAGCCAAAACGGGAATTTTAACTGTTTACTAGCTATACTAGTAAAATAATTTAAAACCTAACGGATAAAAAAAGGTGTAGTTGCATTTTGATCGATGTGCATTAAGGACAAAATGGATCATCGTTGGAGAGCAGAGACTTTATAAAAAATTAGTTGTGTCATTAACTTTTATTGTGTGTTATGTAATTTTTAATTAATTTAATTTTAAAGAATATAAAAATTATAACTCGCAATTAAAGGAATTATAGTGACATATTTTCGATGGTATATAGTATATCATACAATGGGCTCTGACGTTCACGTTAAATGGAGCAGTTACTAACAGATGGTTTTGGTACAGTCAAGCACATCCAAAGGTCCCATTCTTATAATTTACTAGAGATTTGGATCGCTTAATACTTGCAGAGAATCTTCTACATAAACCCCGTTCCAAATTTTTTAAGAGATTTTTCAAATGCTTACTTAATGTTAACACATTTCTTATTTTTATTATTTTTTTAATTTTAAATGAATTGTAATATATTTTATTTACCCTAATTTCCTGCGTATAACCCGCGGGTTATATGAAAAAAAAAGTGTTTTTTTCGGAAATTTAGTGGTGCGGGTTATACAATAAGTGCGGGTTAAACATAAAAAAAAAATTATTTTCATAAATTTTCAATTTATTTATTTAATTTTTCTTTACATTTAAAATTCCAAGAAATCTTCCGCAGACTCAAGACCAAAGATAGTGTTTTCTCATTTTTTTACTCGTTATATTAGCGATTTGAAAAATAGAGACAACTTTATATCTATTAACGATAGGAAAAAGTCAAAACTCGCTCTAACGTAGTGGTTTAGAATAATTGCGGGTTAAAAAAGGATGCGGGTTATACAAAGAGTGCGGGTTATACGTGAACATTTTTTTTGTTGTTGCAAAAAGTTGATATTTTTAAGATGCGGGTTATACACTAGGTGCGGGTTATACGCAGGAAATTAGGGTATATTATTATTTGCCAAATTTACCATTAGAAACAGAAATAAATAAATAAAAAAGGTGAAACAATATAAAAAAAATAAACTGTTTTTCAGAGAAATCGGGCCACTAGAACATAGTTCGGGTTTTAATGGGTTAAAGGATTTCGCGTTGAATTTTAAATTTTCTTTATATAAATACTTGTCAAAATTTGCCGTTTAATAAGATTTTGTTCATCATTTCCTCTAAGGTCTCCTTAATCCTTCCTCTAGTAGATTAGTATTGTGTTGTTATTTTGTTAATAACTAGCCCCTCATACTAGGGTACGCAGAGGGCTTCAGCTGTCTCTGTGAACACCTAGGCAACACCAAGTCGCGTCCACGCCGCGTGGGGTGGGTGCTGCTTCGGCAGTAGCAAAGTGATACCGGGGACCAAATGTCAGTGGTATAAATTGGCTAAAACAAACAATGAGTACAACAAATACGGAATGTAATACCCCAGGTGGTACAGCAGCAGATATGCTGACAAATCAACACTTCGGAGGCAGGCCCAATAGATACTGGGATGGGCCAATCATTGTTTAACCCATTTGTACGAAGTTCACCAAGATCACAAAGATCTTCGACTGAAAATATATTTCAGTACGAGAAGGAAAATACCGAACTTCGTGAACAACTAAGCTACTAATAAATGTCGCTGAGTCCTCACCGCAGGTAGAAAAATCAGCCGAACGCAACCAGCTCAACAAAATGAAGCACAGCCAAAGGTAAAAGACCCACCAACGATTTTTGTAGTAGGAGTAACCAACTACTCAGAAATCCAAAGTGTAAGTACTGTTACGGAACAAGAGTATAAAATTACTGCTCTGAACAACAATGTATGGAAGATTAACACTTCAAATCCAAACGCATACAGAAACTTGTCAATGAAGCTGAATACGGAAAAATAGCAGTGGTACACGCACGAAAATAAAAACGATCGCCCGAAAAATTCAATAATGGAGGATCTAGGAAATAAAGGATTTAAAATCCTTGATGCCGTGAACATTATTAAAAAAGAGAGACGTAGCGGAGAGAACCGACTAGAAGCCGTTTCAAAAAGAGGGCTTCTCCTGTTCATGCTAACGTTTGATAAATCCGAGCAAATAGAAAAAATTTACTATATATCTGGCATACTCAACATGCGAGTAGAGATCGAAGCTGTAAAAAGATGCAGTACAAGAATAGTAGAATGTACAAAATGTCAAGGCTATAACCATACGCAACGTTATTGCGCGCGAGTTTTGGTTTCGATTATTGATTAATCGAAAAAAAATCATTTTTATTTATTTACTTATTAAACAAAATTTACATTTATTACTTATGTTAAAGTATTTTACAAAACTAGATTATCTTAGAGTGTTTATAACTGATCTCTTCAGAGTCAGAACTCTAATTAATTATTCATTCGTTATGATTTTCTTACATTTTTTCTTAGTCACATGTATTCTACATGTGCTCAGGTGTCCTATTCTATTTTACAAAAATTAACTTTATATGTACATTTTTCTTTTCCTTTTTTATGTGAAAATATAATTTGATATTTTCACACTTAATATAAAATTGTTTTGTGTGCATTTTTATTTGTGTTACTTTCAATATCCAGGGTTGTAACTCGCGCGAACCAAGATGTGTGAAATGTGCTGAAAAGCACGCAACACAAACTTGCAACCTATCTAAAGAAGAACCAGCAAAATGTATAGATTGTAATGGGCAGCATCCAGTTAGCTACCGATGATGTAAGGTTACCAAGCAGCTACAGAAAATGAGGGATCAAGCACGCAAACTCCCTCTAAGTCATCCAAACATGGATCGAGCAAGAAATGAACCATCTATGCGTAGGAAGAGTATGATATGGAGCTGCATTAGTGGAGATGGACCTGGTACAATGTTCATATAGGAAACCATGAAAAAAAGAATATAAAAAGGTGTTAACAGACGTCATATTTCCTAACATGGGGTCGTTACCTCAAGGCAAATACTCTTACACTTTTATGTAAAATAGAGCTCCTTGGCATACCGCAAAATTAATAGGGAATGTCCTCCTTAACCAAAATATTGATATTCTCTCTTTCCTGGAAATTCGCCGGATGAAACCCTATCGAAAACTGTTGGGCCTTAAGTTAAACGTAAATAAAACCCCCAATCCTACAGTGTCCACTCTAAAAAAAATATTGAAAAAATATGGAGAAGTAGTGATGAAATTCGCAATATGGTCATTACTTGTATATGTAGGAAGCCTGCAAGATTAAAAGCTGTGATTAAAAATAAAGGTAGTTTAACCAAATTTTTATTGTTTTCCAACTTAAGTATACTCAAAATTATTTAATTTTAAAGAATTAAAACATTTAAGTAAAAAATCTTGTTTTTATTTATATTTTGATAAAATACTATAGTTTGGCCCTATTCTGGTAATTCCTGGGGAACGGAAATTTTAAATTTTGTATCAGTTTTATTCCCTTTTCCTCAAAAACCTATTCCGGCGTTTGTGGAAAAAAAATTTTGGGAAAAAATTATTCCCCATTATAGCTGTTTTGACGTTTATTATTCCATACCTATTTTAGGAAAGAATTAACTGGGAATAAAATTTAACGGAAATTTATTGTATTTACGTAATTTATGTATTATGGCTGTAAATTTATACTAAAAATTAGTAATATCAATATCCAATTTTTATTTTAATATATAAAATTTATTTTTTAAGTAAAATTCGATTAAAATGTTAATAAAACCAAGTAAACGTAGTAAACTATTTTGAGACATTTGTTTTCTTGTTTTATTGCGGTCGCGTGTCGACCTCGAGTAATTAAATTATTTTCCCGTAAATTTATTCCCCAATCGCCAGAATTAACTTTTGGAAAACGGGGAATTGGGAAAAATGTCTGGGGAATAGCTGCTACAAAAATAAATTATTCCCTATTCCCGGGGAATTATCAGAATAGGGCCACTGGGACCGTATTCCTCGTGAAACTCCACCCAGTGGCCCTATTTTGGTTTTCCCCAGGAATTGAGAATTAGTGACGTATTTCTAGCAGTTGGAAATTTTTTATTCCCCAAAGTGTATTCGGGCATTTGGGAATTTTTTTTATTGGTGAAAAATAATTACATTTTATAGCAGTTTTGACATTATTTTTTCCTGGGGAATTGTAATTCGTACATTTTCGGATTTTTAAACATAATTTTTACTAATAAATATATATTTAAAAATAAATTAAACTTGTAATAAGGTCGCAATATGTGTTTTAGTTCATAAATATAAAATTACGCCGAAAAATTATTCCCAGTCTACCAGAATATACATTTGGGAACGGGAAATAAATATTTGGGAATTAGTGCAATTTCAAATTACAGCAAAATATTTCCACAATTCCCTGGGAAAGCCAGAATAGGGCCACAGATCGCACCGATAAAATCAGAAAGTTTAAACGCAAGAATAGCTCCTCCGTGTTTTAATAATTCTGCAGGAATTCTGTCAAAACCTTCAAATTTGAATATTTATAATTAGTCTACTGTAGGATACGGGATAAATATCACCTTGATCTGGGGAGCAATAGCTCGAATATGGGGCACTTCGTCTTTCCGAATTATTAGATTTTGGAGGGTCGGATTCGTATACTGAGTGAGCGTCAGCGGCGTTTGTTCTCAATCATCCATTCGTGTTTGGCGTGGCAGCCATCAACTTTATCAGAAATGTTTGTACAGTGCTGGGAAAAAAATTGGGCAAACATATTTTATTGGGGATCCGTTCATAACTGCATATTTTAAAATTGCATTTCTCAAAACGCCATATTTAAAAACTGCATAAGGTACAAAATTGCATTTTTTAAAACTGCATATTTCAAAACGGCATAAGGGTTAAAAGAGCATTTTTCAAAACGGCATTTTTCCAAACGACATATTTTAAAACGACATTTTTCAGAATGGCATTTTTTAAAACTGCATTTTTCAAAACGGCATAGGTACAAAATGGCATTTTTCAAAACGGCATTTTCCAAAATAGCATTTTTAAAACTGCATATTTCCAAAAGGCATAGGTACAAAACTACATTTTTCAAAACTGCACAAGACAATGAAATATTTTAATCGATTATGAATCTAGAATTATCTTTTCATTAATTTCTGGAATATGACCAACAAGTACGGTTATTTATTACACGATGAAATTTGAGATGAATGAAATTTTTGAACATTAAATTAAATTAAATTCTAGGATAAAGTCAAATGAAAAGGAACTTGACTATTTCTTAGTCGAGTAAGATTTAATTTCACATGTTTACTTTTAGTATAGGTATGTTATAAGAAAGGACCTTCATGGAAATTAGAAATTATTTGAAGATTTAGTATGCATATAATATTCTCCTTCACCTAAATTTTTCTACCTATGTCGTTTCGAAAAATGAAATTTTGAAAAATGCCGTTTTGAAAAATGTCTTTTTAAAAAATGTCGTTTTAAGAAATGCCGTTTTGAAAAATGCCGTTTTGTACCTATGTCGTTTTGAAACATGTCTTTTTAAAAAATGCAGTTTAGAAAAATGCCGTTTTGAAAAATGCAGTTTTGAAAAATGCCGTTTTGTACCTATGTCCTTTCGTACCTTATGCAGTTTAGAAATATGCAGTTTTGAAAAATGCAATTTTTTTACCTTATGCCGTTTTGTACCTTATGCAGTTTTGAAATATGCAGTTTTGATAAATGTCGTTTTAAAAAATGTCATTTTAAAATATGCAATTTCGACCTGGACCCATTTTATTGCAAATTGAAGTCTTTTTTGCTAAAATTACAAAACTTTTGAAAGCAATTGGCTTATTGTTTCATTTTCTGTCGAATTTTTTTGAAAAAAATGTACCTGAAATTTAGGGGCAAAACTTCGAAAAATGCCAAAATATTCAAAATACGTTGATTGAAGTTAAAGTAATGGAATAAATTAAACACTTATTTTTTATTTTTTTTTTGTTTTTTATTGATTCATAAAAGTTCATAATATTTTGTTGGACCGCCATTTGCTTTTATTACAGCGATACACCTCCGGTTCATTGAATTTGATAAATTTTTCAAAGTCGTACGTAGGAGGTATGGATTCCCAAATCGTCATCAACAAACTTTTTAAAGCTTGAATCGATTCTGAGCGCTTTCTTGTTTCTTCTTACTAGCTTCATTATAGACCAAATATTTTCAATTGGATTTAAGTCTGGACTATACGGGGGCCAGCTCAACACATCGATACTTGTTTCTTCGAAGTACTTTTTTACCTTTAAATGAAGAGGTAAGCAAAAAAACAAGTTTTTAACAAATTATTTATGTTTACCTGAACGCCAATTTTTCTATCTACAATTCAAAATTAATACTCACAACTTTGGCGGTATGGCACGGAGTGTTGAAAAATAAATTTGCAAGTCTCGCCAAAAAGCTTTAACACAGAAGGCTCAAATTCGTTGTGTAGGACCTGCAGATAAACAGCTGCTGTAATGTTGGAATTAAGGAAGCACAACCGACCGGTTTCATTTCCAGAAAAGCATCCCCAGACCATAACTCTAATTTTGATTCATCGGATAAAATCACATCATTCCACATCTCTGGAGTCCAAGAAACATGCTCCTGGGCCGTTTTTTACACAAGTAATGTGAACTCAGGCTTCTGGACTAGTTTAAGTGCTCTCAAATCAGCTTTAACAAGTCTTTTTCTCATTAAACAGACTGAAATTTGTTTTACCGTTGCTCGCTCAACATCCCGTCTTATGTTCGATGAAGTTTTAAAACGGTTCCGACAACATTGTAATATTATAATTCGATCTTCCACTGGCATTGTCTTTCTGGCCCTTCCAGAGCCTTTCTTTCGTTGTGTACCGCCCATCTCTCGCATTTTTTTAATATTCCACGCGACAGTACTTTTAGGAATTTTAAATCTTTCTGCTATTTCACGCGTGGTTAAATTTTTTCGCTCCAAAATCAACATATTCCTTTTACACTGCTCACTAACTTTTCCCATTTTTTTAAACTAAAATTGCACTTTATTCTTTATTTGACTAGGATCACTTACAGAATAACTTAATCTTACAAAATATGCACTATTTTTACTCAAAAACATCTGCATTCTAATGACGGCCCAGAACGGTAGGTGTAAAATTAAATAATTGCTTAACCAATTTTACACAATACATCCGTTTTCCGGTTTAATAAAAACAAATGGCGGTCCAACAAAATATTAATATTAAAGATAGAATTTCTATAAATCAATAAAAAAAAAAAATTAAAAAATAAGTGTTTATTTTATTCCATTTAACTCCAATCAACGTATTTTGAATATTTTTGCATTTTTCGGGGTTTTGCCCCTAAATTGCAGATAATTATTTTTCAAAAAATTACGTCATACATGTATTTAAAATGAAACAATAAGCCAATTGCTTTAAAAGTTTTGTAATTTTAGCAAAAAAAGACTCCAATTTAATTTGCAATAAAATATGTTTGCCCAATTTTTTCCCAGCACTGTTTGTTAAAATACAAACATTTTTTATAACAATGGAAAGGTTGATTATAAAAATCTTGTAAAATTTGTCGGATTATGTGTATAATTGGATATATTACCGAAAAAGTTTCATAGAAAGACTGAAACGGATTACGCTGATGTGATAAGACTGAAGAACATCTACGCTTGTTGAAACCCAAGAATTGTTTATATGAATAACCATTATTATATCATCTAACAAAATTCGATTTATTGCCGACGATTATACCTAAATTTACGATTGTCCCCCGCTAGACCTACGAGTATCATACGAGCTACACTTGGGTGCAAAAAAATCGCACACTGCTCAATTTTACACAAAAGTTCAAAAAAATTTATTTAATTTTTTTAATTCAAAGTCTATTTTAATACCTATCCAGTAGTACCTTTTTTGTACTTGTACCATGCCAACAAAGTGATTTTTCGTCAAATAGATATAGCAGGCTTTTGAATTAAATTCTAAAAATAAGCTGGGATGGCTGCTCCAAGAAGTTCGTGAAGTCAAAATCAGTCGGTGGACAGTTAGAAGACGAATTCGAGAAGTTAATCTTACTGCACACAGACCAACAAACGGACCGAAATTGACCGCAGCACGTCGTGAGTTCTCTCGAGAGCATTTGAGTTGGACAGAAGAAGAATGGAGAACAGCCCTGTTTTCTGACGAGTGCAGGATGTGTTTATATGGCACCGATGGACGCGGAAGAGTATACAGAAGATAAAAAGAGCAATATGCACAATGTTGCATTGAAGAACGTGTCTCGTATAGCGGTGGACCGTGCACGTTCTGGGGAGGCATATCATTAGAGGCGAAGACAGATCTTGTATTCATCACACGAGCAAATACTGACTGTCGATCAAGAGGAATGAATTCTCAATGGTACATTGAGGAAGTACTCGAGGAGTACGTCGTACCTTTTGCCAGGTTTACTAGTGAACATTTTCTGTATAGTGTCTGGTGTAGTATACCAGTATCTTCAAGAGGTGGATGCCTGTTATGGAGTGGCTAGCTCGAAGCCCGGACCTCAATCCCATCTGGACGTTGTACATTTATGGGACGAGTTGGAAAGACGGGTTCGAGCTAGAGAAGTTGCTTCAACGAGTCTCCAGGAGCTGCAACAGGCGATCGTAGAGGAATGGGAGATAATACCTGAAAATTTTGTGAACATTTTGGTGAAACCAATGCAGCATCGAATGGAAGCTGTTATTCGGACCAGGGAAGGGTATACTTCTTATTAATAAAACTGTTTTTCTATAATTCAGATGGAAGATTTGCAAGAATCGCAACAATCAGTTTCGAACTTAATGAGATTATTGATTTGAAAAAATCAGTCATCTCATCAGGCCGCGGCGACTGACGTTGAAGACGACTGTTCGAGTGCGAACTTTTGTGCGGATATTTAGAATCACACTTTTCCACTAATCAAATTACGCCCATAAAAGATAAAATATTTTTAACTTTAAGAAAAATATTCGCAGACGATCAACCTAATCATAAAAAAAAATAAATTATGAGCTACATACTGCTCAATAAATCGGTTGAAAAGTGTGATTCTAGCAAATTACTACCTAGTCTACGGAATTCGATTCTTTCATATTCTCCATCTATACTTCATTTTTACCAATTAACTTTTCGTTCTGTACGAATTACTTTTTTTTTTATATATTTTTTTTGTTTATTTCTATGTTTTAATTTAACGATTTTTACGCCTAATTTTCGTGCTGACAAATTCACAAAAACGTGTACCTCAGATGTTTACCCCCCAAAAAATCAGTTTGATGGCACGTATAAATACAAAAAAGGTACCACTGGATAGGTATTACAATAAAATTTGAATCTGCATTAAAAAAAAATAAACAAATATTGGATTTTTTTGATATTTTTGAACTTTTGTGGAAAATTGAGCAATGTGCGGATTTTTTGCACCCAAGTGTATATTCTACAGTATTTATTCCATTCAATTTATATACGTGATAAAAAATGTGGGAGGACGGTTCAACCGATTTGTAGGTGGTACTTAAACCACTATGGCCACAGTCTTCACATTTCTTAGTTCATGAATAATATAACGTTTCAACTAAGTGATTTCAATGCACTTATTCTATTAATTGCTCTTAATTGACAATAATTTCCTTTATGAATAATAAATGGATTTCTTTCAGTGAAGATTTATATAAAAGCACCAGGTATACGTTAGTTTTCCACATTGCATTTGTTCTCGTAAAATTTGTATTAAAATGATTTACCAATTTATACTACCGTTTCAATGTAAAATGTTAAAAGTGATTGGGGTATGGCCAGTTGAAAATAAAAAAAAATTGCACTCATTTTTGTACCATATATGGTCCTATATCTTAATCGTTTTAATTACATTAACTTGTTTGGCACAAGTTAAGTATTTTATAAATACGTGGGGTGATATCCTTAATGTTACCGAATGTGGTTGTACTGTACTAATGGGAATTCACAATTTATTTCGATTGGTTCATTTAAAATGTTTTCAAAAGTCGTTGCATTCTTTATTAAAAATGTTTTCAAAACACATATGGATCTCAAGGTAATATATTTCTAAATTTAAAATTACATTAAAATCATTTAAACTTTAAAATAAAACTTAATATAATAGTGAAACTAATGCTAAGATATCAAAGGAATGTAGAAAGGAAATGGTACCAGTTAACATTATGGGTTTTATGTTATCTATACTGATTTGTATGTACGTTGTTTTACCCGTACTTGAGTTAATTACAATACAAAGTAACTCATATTTAACGTCCAAACCATTTCCGTATAAAATGGTGTTTCCGTTTGAAACTAATACAAAATCAGTTTACGGTATTACGTATTTCTTTACTTCAATAGCTGGATTTGCTGTTGTTATAACATTATTAGCTGAAGATGGTCTTATGTGCTTTTTGATTATATATATTTGTGGCCATTTTAAAATGATTCATCAAGACATTGATGGAATAATTGAAAGTAGCTTATTAAAAGTGATTAAGAGATTCCGCAAAGAAAAACAAGTCTTTTGCAGATATAAGATTAATAAAGCGTTGCAATATGAATGCAAGGCTTTTTTGAAAAGAATAATTCTTCATCAAAATGTGGTAATGGAGTAAGTGCTGTTAATTTCGAAAAAAAACAATATGTGTAAAATATTAACATTATTCCATGTTTGCAGATTTTGTAACCGTATGGAATACCTCTTCAGTCCTGTACTTTTCATGAATTTACTTATCAACTCCTTTCTTATATGTTTTGTCGGATTTCAGATTGTCACGGTATATTGAGATTATAGTGTCTTTTTGATAATTCAAACCGTGGGGTGTAATATTTTTTCTACAAATCTCTTTTATAAACCAGCAAGAAAAACAGAGAGAATTAAACGTTTTAATTTATGGTACTACGGCCCAACTTTTTAAAATTGGAGTAGTTTGGAAAAGGAAAATTTGCGAGAAGGCTTCCAAGAATTGGTTAACTTATAATTGCAGTTAGATAAATTAGTTGCAAACATTTGTTTTTCATTGATTTCTATCGTTTTGGATTTGTGCAAAGTAGGGATTGTAACAAGATTTATCATTTTTTTACATTTATTTCTGATTTGAGCGGCTTTCTCCATAAAATATATATATATTTTTTAAGTGATGCAGTATCGAATGGGCCATGGCCAATGACATTACATCGCCTCTTTAACCAATTTAAAATTTAACATTTGAACGGGGAATATCGATATGTCCATTTCAACATTTGTGGTAATGATATTATTTCTTGGAGACAGATCATATATAACGTTCCAATAAGATTCGAGCAAAGCAGCCATAATACGACATTGTTGTTAATAGTTTATAATTAGTTTTTGTGACACTATTAATTTAATACGAATTGACAAAAAGGCAGAAATTAAAAACCACTAATAAAAAATTTGATGATTAGTTACTTCTTCAATTTTTTGTTTCTATTTTACAGAAATACATCAAACATTAATTACTCCCTAATAAGACAATTGCCATTTCCAGCACACTGTCAGACCTCAGTCAACAAAACAAAACATTTACTATAAAAATTTATAGCAATTTCTTTCCAAAAATTATTCTAAAATCAAACAAAAAATGTATCTAAAATAAAAAAAATCTGATCGAAAGCCACGTGACACAAAACAAATTCTCAACATTGCGGGATTGTTTTTTGACATTTACAAACATATAAATAATGTTAAGATCAACAGTATAAACATAAACATTTCAAAAAGGTATAAACATAATAACTGTTTTGATTACTCGTCTGTGCAACCAACTTACGTCATTAAAATAATTTCAGTAAAAAACTTTTGGCAATCGAATTTCAATAAAACACTTTTGACATTCGAATATCAATTTTCCACAGATACACTACACTAACAGTAAAAAACAAATTTGGTATAGTGTTCTTAAAGAATCGAAGAAAATCGATTTACTTTTAATTTGTGGAAGGAATTTGCCATTAGGCCTCATCACTGATAACAGTGAGAATTTCACTGTGGTGGAGGTCGTATGATATATCAATGGTTACTATGTAGTAACGAGTTTATAAATGATGGAAACTGGGACTAGTTATGCAAGTATTAAGAGCTACAAGTTATGATTAATAATGATTTATTATTTTTAATCATTATTCACTACTAACAAGTAAATCATGCATTTTAATATGATTTTTCAAAAATATTACCTAGGCTACTATCCTTTTTCTGGGAAGCATAGTCATTATACCTCTTCACAGATATTTATCATCAGTACGTGACACACACACGTAATAAGTGCGTGGAGGGGTGGGCCAACTACCTAGTCTCACAAAAACAACAACAAAGTTATGAACCCTACACAAAGGCCTCGAATTAATTTATCGCATTCATCATAACAAGGACCTAGGAAAATATACACAGTTAACGCTTTAACGGCTAAATTCTCGATACCATGTTGCAAGCAAAATTGCAAATGTGTTTTCAGCGAAATGTATTTTCAGATTCTCGATCGTTTTTGCGACCAAGTAGTAAGCAAAGTAACAAATAAAATTGCACCCAAGTTTTTGAGGTGGCAAATGTAAATATCATCATTCGTGACAGTTTGTTAGTTATTAAAAGTTATAAAAATAACAAATTTCATCTAAAACTTATTATTGTTTTATTTATCTTTATTGATATGGAGTAGATTATACATCGGAAAAGAAATCAAATTCCTAGAAAAGTGTTCAGGGATAGGCAAAATCCTTTCGAATTTATCGATGAAATATTTTTTAAAAGATACCGGTTTACAAAGGATGCCGCTAAATTCAATCTTGAATTGTATTCTACAGAGCTTGTAAAGACAACATTTCGAAGCATTATACGTAAGAGCGGTGGTTTGCTTTGGTATGACTTAGGAAGATCGGTTGATATTATAACGTGCTGCTTTACCTGCATAACATCGCACGAATGAAAAATGAGCCAAACTCAGCCCAAGATGAATCCTCAGATTCAGGAGACGATTACGATAATACGAGTTTTGAACAAGATTTGAATACACAAACTCATATTAGAGGAACAGCCAATCGTAATTTGTTGTTGAAATATAATTTTAAAACTAGAAGAAATTAAACAAAACACATTTGAAAATGTTTGTTAAATTCATATTAATTAAACTTCAGTCTATGTGTACAGTATGAAATAAAAAATTATAAAAAATAATCTCTTTTCATTATCACTAAAATAAAAAAATTTAGTGTGCTTTAGACGACACTACTGAAATAAAACTTCTAATATATATTTAATATTTATAATATAACATAGAAAAATTATAATATTGAAAAAAAAAAAATTGGTCACCCTGTGCGTTCTCGAGTGTCACTAAGGGGTATATCCTCCATCCAGTCGCAAGTCAATTTTTTGCGACCAGAAATATGGTTACTAGATTTATTTTGCCATGCCAATTGACACATTTTTTCAAATTTATATTTGTTTTGCGATTGTTAAGTAGAAATACATAAAAATAGTGCGACCTCGGAAAAGGCGTAGCAGTCTTTTCGTGGATTTCTACTTTACAATCGCAAAATAAATTTAAATTTAAAAAAAATGTGTCAATTAACATGGCAAAATAAATCTAGTAACCATATTTCTGATCACAAAAAATTAACTTGCGACTGGATGGAGGATATACCCCTTAGCCGTTTATGTCTGATGCCACAAGAGGTAACCTTATAACTTGGTAACTTTCTCAAGGCCAACTAGTCGTAATAGATAATGTTTATGTATGTGTCACAAAATGGACAAAAAAACCATTTTTGAAATCTCTTCGCATAGTAAAAATGGCGTTGAAATATTTTTTATTTCATTTATGTATAACCACAGTACACAATGTGGTTACATCGAAAATTTGTTTAAGTCACATTAAAACGGGGAAAGAAACGAAGAAAGAATCGGTTTCTGTGATACCTCGTGTGAAATGGAGCTATAATATTGAAAAAATGCATATATAAAATATATCACACGGACGAATGTTTTTGGTCACCCTGTGCGTTCTGGAGTGAGTAAGTTAGTGAGTGACATAGATGTTATAATATAGAAAAAAAAATTGTTGGTCATCCTGTGCGTTCTCGAGTGAGTCAGTCAGTGACATAGAAGTCTATATTATGACTTTCCAATTTTTCTGTTTTTCAATTTTACAATTTACAAATTTTCCAATTTTCCAATTTACCAACTTTCCAAATTTCCTATTTTCATATTTTCCTATTTTCCAATTTTTCAATTTTCCAATTTTCCAATTTTTCAATTTTCCAATTTACCAGTTTACCAATTTTCCAATTTTACATATTTTCATATCTTCATATTTTCATATCTCATATTTTCATATATTCCTATTTTCCAAATTTCCAATTTTCCATTTACATGTTTTCTAATTTTCTGATTTTCCAATTTTAAAATTTTCCAATTTACAAATTTTCAAATTTTCCAATTTTGCAAATTTCGAAATTTCCAATTTTCCAATTTTTCCAATTTTCCATTTACCAATTTTCTTATTTTCCAATTTTTTTAACCAATTATTAAAATAAAATGGTATCAACTAATGTTCCACCTAGGGATTTATGAATTGTCATGGCACATCCTGATACTAAAGGAAAATGATTTCGTTTTCGTTTATTGTTGTTGTTGTGTACTGTTATTGTTTCGTTCGCCTCGTTCGATTACACTTTTCGTAACGCATTTGCCAGCTTAGTCCCCAAGTCAAGCGTGCCTAAAGAAGTTTTACTTCAAAAATAAATTCTACATTATATAATTTTGTAATCTAATGTGTGTGTATCATGGTTTACATAACAATGCACGTGTATGTGTATTGCAAATAAAAAAGTTATGGATCTAAGTATTCGATGCTCCTGAAGGAATCACAACATGGTCCAGGAGACTGTTGGGCTGAGTAAGTACTTGTACTGGGAGATCGGCCATATAACCGCAGAATGTAGCTCCGTTTTATTTGAATTCATATAATCTCGGCTAACAAATAATTTTGTCTTTCTATTTCTTTATGTTTTGCCTTAGAAACCAATAATTTTTCTTTCATTATTATTTCACCGTCCGCTGCATTTTCCAAGGCTCGGGATGTTCTTTTCGGACGTTTGTTTATATTTTTTGCCCCACCAAATTCGTAGTCGGATTTGCTTCTAGTACCGGTACGTTCCCGTGAACGAACAAATCGTCAACGCAGATGTAGGGAGAAGATGGCTGTCAACTGTAATTTGTGCATTCGATTGGTTTTGCTCTCTAGTTAAGGGTCCCTAAAATGAAAATTGTAAAACTATTTTCTTCGCTTCCGTACATTATCAAACGAATCATAAACCGTTGTAAATCCTTTCATTGCATGTTGGCCAGCAATATTAATAATTATTTCCTCGTAATCTTTTAATTTTTTTGGAGGACCCCCACCAGTCTTCTTGGGAATGCCTCTCTGTACAACTCAGAATCATCTGAAAATCGAGGAATAACCTAATTGTTTTTTAACACACAGCATGCAAAATGCAATACTTACAGTTTATTAGTTCTCGTCGTTTGTCTAAAATTTTTAATAATAAATTAACTTCCTCATCACAGAAATTGCTCTTTCTTTTTTTGTATCCATGGTGTTTCTAGATCATGGAAAGCTCTACACCAGTGGGTCGATTCTGGTTTTCTATACGAATAGGAAATAGGAAAGAATTTTAAATTTTTATAGCAGTTTTGTATTTCTTTCCTATAAGCTTATTCTGGTGTGTGCCTTATAGGAATTTTTTCTTTCCTATTTATAGCAGGTTTGACGTTTATCTTTCCGCACCTACTTTAGGTACGGAAAGCCTACCTTTTATTTTTACATGACATTTCAAACGTGAAAAATACAAGTAAAGTAGATGGCAACTTTCAATGGTAAAAATGAGTAATTTATTTGAGAATTAATTTAAGGGGAAAAAATTATTGTCATTGTATTAAAAACATAATTTTTTAGACAATTATCAAAATATTTATCGATTTACCAAATGAAACGCGAGGTCGTAACATAAAAAAAAAAAAATAAAAAATGGAAATATTTTTACGCTGCTGGAGTGATCCGGGTTTTCAAAAAAGAGTAGGAGAAGAGGAAGGGGTGCATCTTCAGACTAAATATTTTCTCAAGTGCTAGATAACGTGATTGCAAAATCACAAGAATTTGTAGTATTCATGATTCCCGCGAAAGATCTTATTGGGGCTACGTTATTGGGGCACTCGATTACACGCACAATCATCGATCATTTTCATCATTGCCTCTTCCTTTGCCTTTTTTATGTTCGGAAGTTGTGATTTACTTAGCAGAGTTTGATAGTTTTTAGCACGCATTCCTCTTTTACAATTTCCACTTCTTATACACAAGCAATTATTATTATATATGCAAATTATCACTGTATTTTAAATAATAAAAAAATATGTTGTACTTGTGTGTCACTTAAATATTTTTGACAACTTTAAGTATTAACATGTCTAAAAAATAAATATTTTGAATATTTCCCAGTTGATACTTTAATGTACCTTACATTTTATCGGACAAGTGGTGCAGTGATTAAAGCTTCGGCACTTGGACCGGGAGATACTAGGTTCGAATCCCTGGATGCAAAGCTAATTTTTGTCATCGCAATGTTAATAAACACAACTAAGGCCCTCTGTTGGAGTGCAGATTTCAGCGACGACTCACCGTCCATGCCAGTGTACAGGTTGACATGGAGCTTGCAATGTGCAGGTGGTATACTGTAATTGTGTGAGTAGACGAATGGGTGGGTGTGTGCGTGAATGAAAATGTGAATTAAATCAAAGGACATTAAACCCATTGGATAATTAATACTTTCTTTAGTAAAAGATTTTCACACAAATCTGGTCGTTTACTTTTACTTAAAAGTAAATAGTTTTTGTATTCACTTCGCCCTTTATAGCAGTCAAAATTTTAGTATAAAAAAATTTGATTTGTTTATCAATTGCTTGCTAATGCTTGCTATACATGCTTTCGACAGGCGCAAATGACAGCATCAACCGCGGAAACAATTGGGCTGCAGTCATATGTCACGGAATACGAGAGAAGCTGACAAATTTGGGTCGTTGTGTAGAATTGTAGTGGAAGGGACTTCAGACACAGTTCCTTCCCCTCGAGATAACATGGTGTGCGTTAGGAAGATGGATATCTTCTGTATTGAATCTTCGCGCTGTAAATTCAATAAATCTTGGATATCTCTTCTTGGAAATGCAGATGATATGGAACATCATGGTCGGAGACCTAATGATATTAAGGATAATTGAATACCGCTGCTAATCCTACACGCGAATCGACTAGGTCTGAAAGCGAACAGCAACAATACAAAATATCTATCAACACCAAGGAGCATCGATATCGTAAATCTCGGAACAAATGATCATTATTTAGACAATGTGGAAGATTCAAATATCTCGAACCATTTATAACACCAACAAATGACATCCAACCAGATTTTATAAGAAAAGTTTCATTTCTTTCCAAACAGCCACCTATCTCTTAATTGTTAGAATAATAGACAAACATAGCAACAATAATTTTCACAATTGTTTATTAATTACCGCAGCAAAATTACAATAAATCACACAACTACTTTCACTTTAAACGCCACTAATAATTTTTCTTCAATTTATACAGAGGGTAATTCTCTCGATTCGTCTACATAAGATATACACATCCCTAGATTTGAATTATCAATTTAGATCCGCATTTCAATCTGCAACGTTTTAAAACTTATTTATTTCTATATTCTAGGTGAAAATGAGTAACGCAAATCTTCTGAAATTTCTTATTTATATAATCTCAGTTCTAAATCAATTATTCATTTTATGCTGGAATGGAGATAAATTAATTGAACAGGTATTAAAGCTAATTTATTATTTATTTGCACTAAACCCATTATGTAATTTATGAGTACATGTTTATTATAATGGACGTCTCTAAATAACTCACATTTTCTCTACGAGTATATTTAACGTGAAATCGTTAGCAAATAGTTGAGGTGGATTATGTAAATATTACGAGTATCGAATCATCCGAATTTTTACAAATCCTCTATGAAACACAACAAAAATAACCATTACGAGTTATAACTAATGTGACGTTCTTTCCAACAAAAAGATTTGATTTAGATCAAAAAGATTTGATTTAAATCAATTTTTTACGTTCAATCCAACACAAAAATGAAAGATAGACTTGATCTAAATCAAATCTATATTTTTTGATAGATTTGGTCTTTTTTCGATTTGATCGACACTACCACCACCAAACATTATTAGTGCGCAATTTTTATAATTTGTTATTTAAGTATTTTTTTTTTGCTGTGTTTAAATGTGTTTTGTGTAAATTAATATATTAAACAAATTAATAACCATATTTAATATTAATTATTATACGAGGGTTGCCTTTTATATTTCGGGATTGGACAACCCTAGTGTTGCAATCTGGCAACTAACAGGTCTATCGTTAAGTTTGACATTTTTGAGATTATACGTACTCAGAACGTTTTGACATTCGAGCGCTATTTGTGTTGTTTACAGTACTCATTAACTCAACATCTCGGCGAAAAAATGGAATTAAATCGTGAACATTTTCGTGCGATTACTTTTTACAACTTTCGACGTGGATTAAGGCAGCAAGAGTGCATGGATGAACTTAATTCAATTTTTGGCGATGAAGCTCCATCAAGGACTAGTGTTTATCGATGGTATGGTGAATTCAATCGAGGTCGTAGATCACTCCAAGACGAATTTCGTGAAGGCCGTCCAGAACCAGTTGTTGTTCCGGAAACCATTGATGCTGTACGCGAACTAATATTGCAAGATCGTCATGTGGCCAATCGTGAGATTGAGACAACCTTAGGCATTAGTGGGACCAGCGTACATTCAATATTGCATAAACATTTGAATGTCAAAAAAATTTGTTCGCGTTGGATCCCACACAATTTGTCAATCGCTCAAAAAAAGGCTCGTGTCGATTGGTCGAAAGAAAAGCTCAAAAAATACGATCGCGGTGCTTCAAAACACGTCTATGACATAGTGACAGGTGATGAATCGTGGATTTACGCGTATGAGCCCGAAAGTAAACAGCAGTCGACTGTATGGATGTTTCAAGATGAGCCGAATCCAACAAAAGTTGTTCGCGCACGAAGCACATGCAAGCAAATGATCACCTGTTTTTTCGGAAAAAATGGACATGTCGCAACCGTACCACTAGAACAACGCAGAACAGTCAATTCTGAGTGGTACACAACCATTTGTTTGCCATTTGTCTTCCAAGAATCAGGAAAACCAACTGCCGAAGACGGATCACTCTTCACCACGACAGTGCGAGCTCTCACACATCGGCTCAAACAACTGCATTTTTGAGCACTCAAAACATCGATTTGATGAGTCATCCGCAGTATAGTCCTGCCTTGTCACCAAATGACTTCTTTTTATTCCCGTACGTAAAAAACAAACTGAGAGGTCAACGTTTTTCGACACCTGAAGAAGCGGTTGCTGCGTTCAGAATGCATGTTTTGGAGATACCTCAATCAGAGTGGAAAAAGTGCTTGGACAATTGGTTCAAACGCATGCAAAAGTGTATAGATCTTCATGGGGAATATTTTGAAAAACAATAAAGCGATTTTCGATGATTAATATTTGTTTTTGTTCTCTAATCCCGAAATATAAAAGGCAGCCCTCGTATATAAGCTTGTTTATGCCATATTTTTTTTTACAAGAAACACGTTGTCTGTGGTGCACAAGTGCGTTTAAACAAAATATGCATAAAAAACAAACAACAAAAGACGGTCGCTTACGCGCTATTACCTACACACTGACAACAAAAACAACAACAAGAAATGTTACGTTCTTTGGCAACTGTCAAAACTTGATCTACTTTTTGGTTGGAAAGAATTTTGCCATAACATTGAAATTACTATATTTTAATTAAAATTTAGTAATTTCAATGTTATGGCAAAATTCTTATTTAATTAAACCCGAGTCTGAGTCGAGTCCTAGTCTAAAAAAAATAAATAAATATTTTACTTTTTTAATTTTGTTTTTCTTCCAATTTCAATCTTATGTTTGCTTTATTCCAATATATTATCGAAATAGTCATACAATTTTTGGTCATTTTCGTCTGACGATCATTTTTGTTTTCATTTTCGTTCATATAGCTACGTCTCTTTTTGTGTTTACTTAACAAAATAGATCTATTTTGTTATTTAAAAAGTTTTTCAGGTCAGATCGACTGTACAGCGGAGGCAATATATATAGGGATGAACTGTAATTAGAAATTTCTCCTAAATCTATACAGTGGTGGATTAAATTTACATTTTTATATATAATATGCGTAACAGAGAACAATCTAGTGCATTTAATTTATAAATTTTGATTTGAAAACCGACGTTAAAAGGCAAAAATTATAAGGACAAAAGTGAAATATAAAATAATAATTTTTTTTAATTTTGAGGTAAAAGTGAAAAGTTTTGCAATATTATTATTTCAAATTAGGTCGAACTTTTTAAATTCATTTTAAATGGCTGATATATTTTTTGTAGGTTATAATTACAAAATGCCACGGGGAAAACAAAATACCTTGGCGGAGTGCAGCAAAATTGATGCTTTTTATGAAAGTGGCTTCAGTGATTTTTCACGTAATTGCTAGCAGAATATGTAGAAGTAAAACCCTTGTGCATAATCACGTAACATTACGAGATATTGTAATTATGGCATTAAAAAGCGTTGTGGTCGTAAATCAACGATAACTGATCGTGACAAACGATAGATTAAAAGACTTGCACTTGAAAATTCAATGTCTTCTGCATAGATAGGGCAGTATCTTCAACTTCCAATTAAAAATTGCGTATTCGGCAAATTTTAAAAGAATCAGAACATCACGAAACGAGATGCTCGTCCGCGACTTTTTCCAAGGCATAAAATCTCTCGGTTGAGATTTGCTGGGGTTTACCAGTTTTGGGATGAGGAGTGGCATAATATCATATTTAGCGATAAGAAAAAGTTGTCTCTTAACGGCCCTGATGGCTGGCAATGGTATTGGGGGGATACTCGTCAGAACACGTTTACTCGTTAATCACGAAATTTTGGGGGTGGCTCGCTGATGGTATGGGAAGCATTTTGTTACACAGAACGTGCTCCAATTTGTTTTGTATCAACTAACATGAACGCTGCCAAGTATGTAATTCTGTTGGAAGACGTTTTATTTGATTTTGGGGATAATACGCTTGGCCAACATTGGGTATTCCAACAAGATAATGCTGCAATACATTCTGATCGATATACAAAATCATTTTTTGCAGAACGTGGTATTGATGTTTTACAGTGGCATGCGATTAGTCCAGATCTTATTCCAATGGAATATGTTAGGGCATTACTTTCTAACCGCGTTTACCATAACGGCCTCCAATTTGAAACGGTTACCCAACTACGTAACCCATTTTCACAGAATGGAAAAATATTGATCAAAGTTCGCTGCAAAACCATATAAACTGGATGCCTCGTCGCGTCCAACAAGTTATTATAAAAACAGGAGGTAATACTACTTATTAGAATAACAATAAGATGCTGATATAATACAGATTAGCAAACTGTCCTTATAAATATTGCCTTCAGGAATATTTTGTTTTATTTTTTAAAGACAATAGTTCACTCGTAATCCAAAATGTGGCATAATTATTTGAAGTTCCTTTCTTATGTATATAAACTAAAATAAAAAGTAATATGAATTCTTATTTTAAATATTCAAATGTTTAATTAAAATTTTGTCCCTATATATATATTGCCTCTGCTGTATATCGTACATTTTTCTAATTAATATTTTTGCAATATACTTTTAACCGACGTTAAACTATAAATTAGATTACGGTTGCATTTTGTTTGTCGGGAGAGTTATTTAAACCTCTAATTTGATTTCATAATCATTTTCGCCTCTTATTTGCTTTTATCTAACTACATATTTACAGCCACTTTTAGTTAATTTTTATCATATTTATTATTATTACTTTTTTATTATAAATTATGTCTTATGCCATAGACAGACTACTATAACTATACTACTATAACTATATAGTTTAGAGATCATGATTTCCTAAATGAACACTCAAGACACACTCAATTTCCTTTGTCTTCTGATACTGGGTTTACACCAGAGCTACTTTAACAGTATAATACTTTTTTGCTAATAAAGTATAATAATATCATTTTGTTTTAAATAGTAGGGGAGTAGGCAATGATAAAAATGTTAAGATTGCCATTTAATTGACTTTCCAATTTGTTTTATATTGACAGAACAGAAAAAAATTGTTCCTGTCAACTAGATTTTTTGGTAAACTGTTAAGGATGAAACACACCAAGCAGCAGCAGCGAGCAGCAAACTTTAATTTTGGCTTATTCGCTTATTTAATAATACAAAATCATAGTTTGCTTATAAATATAGGTATTTCCTTTAAAGGACATTAAGTATTTTGTAATTATAATTGAAAAATTTAAATTTAAAGAAATTGTATTGAATGAAGTTGCATCTGTCGCGGCATCAATAGGTTCCACACCCAGCAGCTTCAATTTGCTGCTCTTTGCTGCTACTCACAACCTCGATAAAATTTGCACAATCCAATTTTACTACTAAAACAAAACAATCTGCTGCGCTGCTTGGTGTGCACACCCATAAGCAGCCGTTAGTGTGGATTGCTTGGAATATGTTGCGCTGCTCTTGGTGTATTTTATCCTTTAAGGACTAGACACACCAAGCGTCGGCGGCGAGCGGCGAATTTAAATATGCATTAATTTATTTATGTATTGTATAGAAACGATAGTATAAACAATTATATACCAATTATTTATAAAAAACATTACAAATTTTGGGTTTTCAAAAGAAAAATTGTAATTTTAAGAAATTGTATTGAATGAAGTTGCATCCGCCGCCGCGAAATTATGTCCCACACCAAGCGGCCAAAAAAGTTCGTCCATTGCCGCTGAACATAACCTAAAAATAATGATCTTCGATTGTGGTTCATACATTTCTCATTCGGCATTCAAGTAAGCACTAATATTATTTACCAAAATGAATGATTATTAAAACAAAAGTCGAAAATTCTCAAAATTATCTAAAACAAAAAAAAGTTGCCGCGCCATCCTTGGTGTAAACGGATATGCGCGTCGAGTTGTATGGAACTTTTGGAATTTAACGCGCCGCGCTTGGTGTGTCTTGTCCTTTAAGGATGAAACACACCAAGCAGCAGCAGCGAGCAGCCAATTTAAATATTGCCTTTTTCGCTTATTTAATGTAATAAGATCATAGCTCGTGTGGAAATATCCGTATTTCCAATAAAAGAAATCAAATATTTTGTAATTTTAATAGAAAAATTTAAATTTAAAAAAATTGTATTGAATGAAGTTGCATCTGTCGCGGCATCAATAGGTTCCACACCCAGCAGCTTCGATTGACTGCTCTTTGATGCTACTCATAACCTCAATAAATTTGAGACAAGTGCATTTTAATACTAAAACAAAATAAACTGCTGCGCTGCTTGATGTGCACACCCATTCGCAGCCGTTAGTGTGGATTGTTTGGAATATGTTGCGCTGCTCTTGGTGTTTCATCCTTTAGTGTTCGGAATCTCCATATGTTTAATGTATTCGGCATTTTGAGCACTAAAATGCCTCGGAATGAGAAAAAATATCTACTTCCGAAACAACGTTAAAACCGACACATTATAATGAAACCATGGTTAACTCAAAACTATAGTTATGAAACCAGTAATGTGCCTATAGCATTCGACGTTTCCGCCTCTAACAGATTTAGAAAAGAGGAGCATTTCGCTTTGGACCAAAATTGAGGCCCAATTTCTTGAAAATAAATACTCTAAAAATAAATACTAATATTCCCTTTTAAGCTAACAATTAAAAAAAAATTGGCGGCGTTTTACTACAGACACATTACTAGTTTCGTAATCATAATTTCGGGATCATGATTTCCCAAATAGGAACTCAAGACAGACTACAATTTCCTTTGTCTTCTCATTTTTTTTTAAATAGTAATGGAGTAGTGGACTCAGAAATTGTCAGAAATGACTTTTATATTGACAGAACAGAAAAAAATTTGCTCCCGCCAACTAAATATCAATAGCGAACAGAAAATTCAAAGGAAACTAGATCTTTTTTGGCGGATACTATAAAGACTAGACACAGCAAGCGTCCGTCGCCCAATTACCTAATTGACAACATAATCCAAAAACTGATGGCCTTATTTTTCGAGTTATCTAAATTTTGTAAGCTTTCAAAGTGGTTTGGTTGTTTTCGGACTTACATTAATAACACTGACAGAAGGAGTATTTTTTCTGAACTTCTGAACGACCACTTCGATGGTATTTTGCTTTTCATCCTTTACCGAACAAGTAGGTAAAGTAAGTAAGTAAAGTATAGTAAACATAAAAAGTTTTGGCCTTGAGATATTTGCAAATTTAGTTTTTAAAATATCTGTATAATATGTTTGGGTGTCTGTTCGGTAAGCTTTTAACATAAATTGAGAGACCCCAGTGATTTTGTACCAAAATTGGTGGTTGAAAATTATATACCATATAAGACAAAAGATTGTAAATTATATTTCAAACAAAATTAGTTCCGATCATTTTTTAAATTTTAACGGAAATGACGAGTTTTGATTTAAAAAAAAATGTTATTTGAAACGATTGACTATTCGCAATAAAATTTCATATTTAAACTTTTTCCATTAATTAGGAGATCCTTGTGAAATTTAGTGGAAATCTGCGTGCTGGTAGTGGCAGCTTCAATGGGGACTTTTCAATTTTTGTAATGATGTTGAAAAGTTTATCATTTACAAAAAAACGATAAAGAATTAAAAGATTTAAATAAATTTAAAGATTTAATTTTCAACCAACAAAGGTTCACCTTGTTGGTTTTATGAAATTTAAGAAGGGATAATGTTTTTAGATTATACAAGACTGTTTTACTAAAAGTTCCTACCATCTAGGAATACATTCGTGGTAAAAGAAAATTGTGTGTTGGCTCACCCCTCCATTTTTTAACAACCCGAACGTTTCTGCTTATCATTTGCCAAATGATGACGCTCTAGACAAACAAAATAAATGGCGACAAATTTAAAAATTAAGCTTAATTGGAACACCCGTTATAAACTATTTTTATTTTGTAAAAGTTTGTTCTTTTTACAAGATATCTTTGCTATAAAACAGAACGTATCTATTGATTTTAAACATTTTCAATTTTTATTTGTTTAGGAATTCAATGATACCATTTTAGGACACAAAAGTAGTGTTGCGTTCGCAAATCCGCTTAGCTTAGCTAAGAAATGTGAAAGCAACAACTTTTGGCTTCAAATTTTAATGCGTTTTAATTTTTCTCTGTTGGTTCATTTTGTTAATATTTATTTTAGTTTTTTTTTATTTTATCAAACACAACAAATTAAATTCGGTATTTTGCTATCAAATAAGAAATGCCAAATTTTACTACAAGTTAATTTTTCGAAAAAAAAATATAAAAAATAACGCCTTGCGGTAAACACCATAACCATAAATTGGTTGTTTCCCTTAATCCTAAATTTTTTTTCTTAACAAGTGTTGCTTTCACTAATCCGATTAGCTTAATTTTTCTGTGTTGGTTCATTTTATTAATATTTATTTTAGTTTTTTTTATTTTATCAAATAGAACAAACTAAATTCGGTATTTTGCTATCAAATAAGAAATACCAAATTTTATTACAAGTTAATTTTTCGAAAAAAATAGAAAAAATAACGCCTTGCGGTAAACACCATAACCATAAAAAGATTTATTTCCCCTAATCCTAAAAATTTTTTTCTTAACATTCTAAAACAATCGGCTTAATACAATGCAATTGTTGTTGTAAAATTTTGAAAGCAACGCAGCTGACAATCGGCTTTAATACAATGCAATTGTTGTTGTAATCTTTTGAAAGCAACACAGCTAAAGTTTAGTTTATCTATTTTAGATTTAATCAAAAACCTATATTTTTTTCTTCTTTAAGACTAAAATACATTTTAATATTAATCTTTTTAATTTAATTTCTAGAGCACAAACACAGCTTTACATTTTTATCAATGCAATTGGGAAGGACATGAATGGATGCAACAACATAATAGAAAATCAGTTTTTAATATGAGCAATGAATTTAAAATGCTTAATACTGTCACGATCAATCGGTCGCAAAAGCCTGTTAAATTAACAGGATTGAAGTTTTTCGATTTATCATTATTTACCTTTACAAAAGTTTTAAGTACATCATTGTCATATTTTACACTGTTGCAACAGCTTGTGTATTGATATGTAATTAGTGGGTAGGTCAAAATTCTCGGTAAAAAATCCGGTCGAATAGTATCATTAACAATAAAAATTTTACAAGTTATTAACAAGTTTATTCAAATTTGCATTGCATTATAATTGACACAACAAATAAAATTTAATACATAAATATAAACGGAGCGAGTAGTTTAACATTAATGTGATGTTCTTTGTGACGGGCAAAATCAATGTATTTTTGATGTACATACATCAAAAAAATTCACGTTTCACATTATTCTTTTGACCAAAGTTTTTTGATTGACTAATGAAAAATGGTAATTTGGTGTATATGTTTGATTCTTTGTAGAAATGACACAAATAGGACCAACTTGGTCTGACCTTGATCAAAGAGAAGCTGATTTTACACGCACCACTTCGCACGTGAATAAGAAATTAAGAACCCCTGTTAAGTTATAACCGTTTAAAATCCAATGAAGACCCTGTACTGAATGAACTGCTATATCGCTCAAAGAAAAAAAAATATAGTATAATTTTCATTTGAAATCTTATAAAATTTCCATTCCAATTGTATCCAACAAATGTTGTACGTATTTTAAATTATTTAAATCTAAAATTTAGTAAAGAGTTAGAAATTTCAAATATTTTCAACTAAAATTGTTCGTTTCGCAAATTTCTCTTGGACTATAGACATTTCTAAATATTTACGAAAACTTACCTATGTGCTTTTAGAAAAGCTATACCTTGATATGGTTGTGGTTATAATATGGTATAAAGTGTGTCTTCGCTTAGATGAAGGAATCGCGTCAGTATATTGCCGGGCCCCCGTATGGATATGTTATAAACTATAAGATACATAACATCTATTAAAAATTAGTCCTGAGTATAGTGTGCATTAGTTGGTTTGCTCCCGTAAGGCAAACTAAATTTGTAACTTTATCGAAATGTGCCAATCACATGGGTAAATAATTTAGATACTTAGGATTCATATCGGATAGTTTCGCCTGCACTCTACCTAACCCGAAATAAAGCTAGGTTCCTTTGATCCATATTACGAGTGTCACGATTACCATGTTTAAAAAAAACTCTATTATACTATGTAAATTTGACGGCTCATTGCACTTCTTCTTGCTTCGGTCGATTTTACGAGAAACAATGAGTGCACCTAGCGCATGAAGATTTAGCTTTTGTTATTTGTAAAAATATAGAAAGGTCTTTAACCGAAAAGTATATTTACCTGCTAAACTATATTAGGATTAAGTTTTTAAATTTTCACAATTTTTGTTAAAAGTTGCGTATTTTTGTGAAGTTTTGAGTCTTGGTGGTTGAGTCGTAAAATTTGGTAAGCTTTATGCACATAATTGTTCTTAGTTTTAGTTTCAAAGAATTTTAAATAAATTCTGAAGGCCAGGACCAGTTTGTTCGTTTGCTGCAAAAACGATTAAGTGAATTTGTAGACTCACTCAAGAACTAGGGTTTATGTTTTGTGAAAAACTGGAAAATCTTATGTAGGTTACAAACATACCGAAAAAATTTAGAGTTGTAGAAGGTACGGCGGGTAAATTATATATTTAAACAAAATTTATTTAAGTGATTTTAATTTCTATGCTAGGCGGACATCAACGTAAAAATGATGTTGTTTACCATGTGCCGATTTCGGAGGCTGTTGTGAGTCGCAGTATTTATTAGTTTTTTAAAATTGTTGACGAGCATTTGGCTCATCATTTTATTTATTTTCCTGATGCTCTTCAAAACAGAAATAAAATTAAGGTAGGAGATATAAATTTTTATTATTATGCACAAAATTAACCAAATTTTTTCGCAGATTTTACAACATTTGCTGTTTCCCGGGATTATTACGGTATGTTGATTGCCCACAAGACGTGTCAATCTTCCGTCCACCTAACGGTGTGGAGCTATTTGAACAGATATCTCTACCATTCAATTAATGTACAAATAAAAAATATTGTGGTTAAATTTGTATTTTGATATTTTATATATTTCGTTGTTCTATATCTTATTAGATCTGCGATAGCGAGTTAAACATCCTTAATATAAACCCAAAATATGGAGGCCCACCAAAAGCTCATTTACACAATCAGTATGAAAATGGGAATTTGCCACATTAGTGGGTACTTCGTAAGTAACAAAACTATGCGCGTAATTAAAAAAAAAAACATAAAAAGTTCATTTGTAAAAATCACAATGTTTAATTCATTTTTAATTTTAATTAATTAATTATTTCATCACAGATCTTTATATAAATCACATTCTTTATATAAACTTTTATTATATTTATAGTAGTCTCTTTTAATTTAAAATTCCTCTAAAAATTCTACATTTTGGTATTGTTTTGGCCAAGAATTTCTAATAATTGTTATTCTTCTGATTGTAAGAAATTCTTGGGACGAATTACTGAAATCATCATCATTATATTAACAGGCAAACATAAATTTTGTGCTCCACACTGAAACTATCCAACCGATTTTCATAAACACCACATTACACCACCATTCGAAAAGTATTTTTTTTAGGGGCGCACAATCCATATTTCATGAAAATCGGTTATCAGATGGCTGAACTATAAAGGATTCGATATACTTAATTACAACAACAAATTTAATTACAACAACAACAACATTTACCGACCAAATGGCACAGTGGTTAAAGCTTTGTGGTTTGGATCGGGAGGTACCGGGTTCGAATCCCGATAGAGGCAGGATGCAAAGTGAAATTTTCGTCAAGAGATTTCGGTACACAACACTGGCGATTTTCTTAAACGGTTCAAGATTTCCACAGATTTCTTAAACAAGGATCCGGATATGTGGCCTCAGGATGATAATTTTAAGAACTAAATGAAGATTATTAGTCAAACAAAAGTCGTAAATGATATCGCAGAACGTTATTTTCATCATAACAATTAATTCATAATATCATTGTATATAGAAGTAACATTATTAATTTATAATAAAAAAAAAAATAGTAATAATTTTTCTTGTTTTTGTATTTTGGAAATTTGGCAATAAAGTCGCTATTTGTTAACCGATATCTTTGATTTTTTGGAAAGGTAATTATCTCCTCTATTAACCACAATTTTTATTTAGGCTGAGACAGGATTTTAAAACAATTTTTGTGATCGTTTGAAAGTGAAAATTTATATATATTATATATATATATATATATATATATATATATGTATATATATATATATATATATATATATATATATATATATATATATATATATATATATATATATATATATATATATATATATATATATATATATATATATATATATATATAAAACGTAGGAAATATATAGGAAAACGTCAAAATTATTCATATACAAATGAAAATAACACACAAATACAGCGGTCCTTTTGTACATTTCCTATTAAATATTTGGATTAAAGTTGCGCGCTACGGCAATTGTGTGCTTTTCCCTTTTGAGATTTAGTTTGAGCGCGTAAGTGGTCATGTGATCCCATGTGCGAGCTTCCCCTTTGAGATTCGAATATTTGGTTTTGGGCGCGTAAGTGGTACTGTGATCCCGAGCGCGCGCTTCCCGTTTTATATATGAATATTTGACTTGGCACATACTGTGTGCATTTGAGCGCGTGCTTGCCGTTTAAGATTTAAAAATTAACCGCGTATATTAATTTACTTTATTTTCGATAAAAATGCATCAAATATTCAATCCTCTTAGACGTATCACTTCATGCGCGTAATTATGGATCTTCCTGGTTACTAGATTTTAAAATCAAAATTTACTAAATAATTTTGTGCAAAACTCTCAATGAAAATTTCTTAAGTCTTAGTTGGCTGCATTAGTTTGGATTTTTTTTTAATTATTTATCACGTCAAAATTTCAAGTGATAGAAATTGTCATTTGAAGTGATAGCAGTCGATAGGAAATATTCATAAAGCAGCATACTAAGATTTAAAAAACAGCCAGAACGATTTTGTTGAACAATTATTTTGTAAGTTTTGATTTAATGATCTAGTAACCAAGCAAATGAGTAGTCACATCACTTGAAGTGATGCGACTAGGGGAGTAGGGGTGCAAATTTACATCTTAAAAAATCTTTTTAATCATTTCTTAACCAAAAATTCAATAAAATGTATTCACGTGACTGATTATTCAGTCACAGGTCAGCTAATCTTTATTTAATACAAAAAAAATTTAAAATGCATAAGTTTGAACGAGACAAATGATCAAAACGCTACTGTGGATATAATTATGAAGCAAAGGAATTTTGAAGTCTGTTTTTTCGTAATTTAAGTAATCGTTTTTGTTTCATAAATAGCGGACTTAGTTAATTTTTAGCATTAAGATTTTAACCCTTAGATGCATAAAGTCCGTTATAAATGACAACCAGGAAAATCGCTAAAAAAGGTATACAGAAAACCAATTTTAAGCAAATATGTGTGTGTATGTTTCAGTACAAGTGTAATCTATATCTAGACAATCGGTTGCAATTATTTGAGTAACGGGTCAGTTAGTTCTCTATCGGCAAACAAATCATTTCGCTTGTTCAGTTAAAATTAAAAATTGCGTTTTTTATATGCAATAAAACATTATTAATTAGTACATAAGTGGAAAAGAAAAATCAAGTAAGTAAAAATATGCCAAATAATAAAGCTATTTTTAGATAAATCTGCTTGCACAATTGTACGTTTGATAACGGAAAATGGTCGTCATTTTAAACGGACAGTATGCAGTCCATACGTATGTGGCACTTCGCCTGGGGGTTCCCGGTCTGACTAATAAAACACAATTTTTTTGGGAAAAATACATTTTATTCACCAACATAATTTCCTTCTAGAGCGATACAATCAGTCCGACGCCTCTCTAACATACATTTCGATGCCTTTTTTGTAGAACGATTTATCTTTATCTTCAAAATAAGCTTCAGTTTTTGCAAACACTTCTTCATTGGAGTCAAATCTCTTTCCCTGGAGCCTTTTTTGAGGTCTGCAAACAAGTAATAATCGCTGGGGGCCAAATCTGGCGAATACGGTGGATGCGGAAGCAATTCAATGTGCAATAATATGTTGTCGTTTTTGATTCATTGTGAGCAAATGCGGTACAAAATTCGAACGCAACTTTCTCATGGACAAATGTTCGTACAAAATATGACCACATCCCATTGATATCTTTACAATGTCAGCCCATCTCACGCAACTTGACTTCACGGTCTTTCAAAACAATTTCGTGGATCTTTTATGGTTTTTGGAATCACAGCCTCGCCCACAGCGTGGATGTACGACCACGTTTAAATTCAGCATACCAGACGATGTTGATTTTCCTGGTGCAGAGTCCGGATAACACTTGTCAAGCCACTACTTTGCTTGAACGTTATGTTTTCCCATCAAAAAACAGTGTTTAATCAACACACGAAATTTTTTTTTTCCATTGTTTTGAAATTAACAAAAGTAGCGTCACTAAAACACCTGTAACTTGTAAACTTAATGATCGAAATGTTTTGAAATTTTAACAGGTATCATTTGAAGGTTGGTAGAATTTCAAAATAATTTGGGTTTTAAATTTGAGGCACCACCATGTGTCGGACCGGGCACTTTCAGGCGTTACAAGTTATGTATACATTGCTTTGGTGCATGATGTCCGCCGTTTAAACGGACAACCAATTTTTCCAGGGGTTCTATTATGAAATTTTCGACCGAGTTTTTTTCGACGTTGTCGAAAATTTGGTATTATGAAATATTTTCAACTGCGTTTTTTTTTCGATGTTGTCGAATTTTTGTATTATGAAATACTCGACGCGTTTTTTCTTCTTTAGATAACGTCGACTATTTTACGACAGCTCTTGAGGTGTCGAGTACATAAAAGAAATGTGTTGTGTTGAGAAATAAAAAAAATTTGTTAGTAAAAATAAATTAATAATTTAAACTTATAAAATTTTAATTAATAAAAATTAATTAATTTAAATTTAATAAAAATAATTAATTTAAATTTAACATTGTCGACATCGTCGAAAAAAAAAATTCTTAGTATCGATTTTCGACGTTGTCGAAAAAATACGCGCGTCGAAAATTTCATAATAGACCCCAGATTTTCTGAAAATCTGTAAAGACCTAATTGAAAAAGAGTTCGGATTCTTAATCTGTTTCACAAAATACATGACAAAATATTTTTCATATTAACATCACAGAGGTCATGCATTTAAGGGTTAATTTTTTTAATCAGATATTTAAAAAGTGAAAAAACAATTCAATGTGTATATGAAAGGAAACTTACTGTATCACTAAAATTAATGAACCAGGACCCGCAGAGCGAATCAATATTGTACGGGATGGCAAAAGTAATCCATGCATTTAAACATTTTTCTCAATTGAAAAAGTAACTACAAATGTATTAAACGTTTTTAAATTTATTTCACAATATTATCAAAATACATACATATTACATTTTACAAAAAAAGAAAACTATGTCAAGACTTTTGAATAAAGGTTTCTTTTTAGCAAATGTCTACGGTTACAAACAATACAGGAAAAACCTTTCTTATTTATCTTCGGGTAACATTAAACTTATATAAACAATTATTTGATTGTAACTTCAACATATATTTATTTTAACAATTATTGGGATGAAATGATATTTTTAAAATTCTCAAGAATATTCCTTTGAAACATTAATCTCACATCGCACCCTCAAGTTTTATTAAAACTAATAAAAAATGCCGTTTTTAAAAGAACTTTTGTGAAGTAACTTCGATTCTTTAAAAACTGCTACTAGGAAACAATCATATCATTTATCGAGGAACAATTTATACTTGTTGTTTTAAGTGATCCATTTATGTCACGTCGAAACAATGATAAATTTTGTGTAAAACGGTCACGATTTTTAATTAGAAGATTTCTTTCGATACCCTCCATTAAATTATCAAACCACATTGCCATTGTTTGTTGCCGTTCTATTGGTTGCGATCGAATTATGTTTTCTTTTAATGACCTAAAATAAACCAATTATGTATAAAATTAGTTAAGTTATGAATTTTCTAGACTTTACTAACCTAAAATAATCCTCATTTAATAATATTAACCCTAATAAGGGCCGAGACATAGACCATTGATTTTTACAATCTTCAAACATTACAACATTTAAGAGTGTCGATAGAATTCCTTGAAGGATTTCTGGGTGTAGCTCCAACACTTTTAAAAACATGTCGTTCTCTGGTGGTAATGCCCTTCGAATTTTTTTATTTGGGAATGTTGAAACCTTCAATGATAATTGTTTGAATATATATGAAACAATATGGTCTAATGTTGTGCAGCATCCGGTACAAACCATTGTATCTGAAAAACATAAATTAAAAATTTAAATATTAGCACTTTTTCTACCAAAGTAACTGATTCAGCCGTTCCACACGGGTTGTCAAATGGAATCTTCTGCTTCACGCTTCAAACTAAGTCGTAATAGATTTTTTATTGCTAATTTAAAACCATATTTTACATTTAAACACAAAAATTTTCGATATGTATTGTTTTATTCTGCTCTCGAAAATAAAATTTAAACTAAAATCTACATCTCAAAAATAGCCTTAATTTTTTTTCTATTTCATTTCTATTTTTGTTGAAGCTGCTTCACAGAAAAATTTCTTGTTGAAAAATGAGTCGTAATTAATAGGTAAATGGGGAAAGAAACGGAGATGAAGTTTCTTTGACAACTCGTGTGAAATGGCTCATTAGCCCGTGCCACATAGCATTTCTTTTGAAATTTCTTTCTTTCATCAAACTAAGTCGTAATAGATTTGTTGTTGCTAATTTAAACTCTTGTTATTGCTAATTTAAACTCTTATTGTGCATATTCATACTAGGGTAACATGAATCCGGTAACTTCTTCGTTTAAAGAGGAAAGAAAGAAGGAATTACCGGATTAAATTTACCGTAGTATTTTTATTCCGCTCTCTCGAAAATAAAATTTAAACTAAAATCTATATCTCAAAAATGGCCTTAATTTTTTTTATTTCCTTTCTTCTATTCATGTTAAAGCTACTTCACCCAAATAAATATTGTTGAGAGTCGCAATTAAAACCGGTAGCATAGACAAACGGGTAAAGAAACGAAAAAGAAATAATTTCTTTGATATGCCGTGTGGAATGGCTGATTAAATATTTAATCTTTAATAATTTGTCGCACCTTAATTAAAGGAAGTTCAAATTTGAGGACAATTTTAAAATTTTTAGTAAAACACATACATTATTGCATAAGTATCTACATTTTTATTTCAAATGATAGTACAAAGATTCCGGTTTAGTAATGGAAAATAATGTCTTGTAAGTAATCTCTTGCTGCTGTACGGTAACCTAGAGTCTACACTATGCAAATCCACTGATATTTTCTATCAGAGTGATCAATGTATAGTAGTATTCAAATCTCGCTGGAATTCTGACAGTTCCCGCGCAGAAGTAATATGGCGGATACACAGTGATGTATCAAGTATAATATTCATGTGTTGTTTACATTTTTACATTGTATTTGTATTTAAATGGAATAGGAATTTTAGGATACAATTAAAACACAAAGTTTAGATTTTATAAATTAAAATGATATTTAGTTCGATAAGTTAAGAATTAATTCAAAATTCCATTAAATTGAAAACTGAATTTGCTTTTTTATGTTGTTGTGGTTTTGTGCGTTACGAATGACATTTGATTATTTATTTTCCCTAGTGCGTGCCAAAATTAAATGTTGTCATTGTTTCCAAAAGGCGTGCAATATTTTTTTAGACCTATTAGTTTTCACTTGACATATGATTGTAATAACATAAATACATAATAATTTTGAATGTTTTGTGTATTAAAACTGAAATATAATTCTTTTTCATGGTTATTTATTATTTTATTTAGGTTTACTATCTAAGATAAATGCGACCCATCAAAATTTTTATAAAAAATTTGTCTACACCACTGAAAGCTGCGCAGAACAGTTAAAAAAACATTTTTTTAAAGATCTGAATATTACTATATGTGTGATTATTTTATATAAATTTTGACACTATCAGCAAATTATCAGGAGGCTAATGATAATGATGAAACATAACCTCAAAAGGATATATCGTAATAATTTCATGATAATTTATCGTGAAAAAGCCTCCTGATAATTTGCTGATTGTGTCAAAATTTGTATAAAATACTCACACATACATTACCCTGATAGAAAATATCAGCGAATTTGCATAGTGTAGACCCTAGGTTAGGTCTTTTATGGTTTACCCCAGAATATCATCAACAATTTTGTGGCTCAATTTCCTAATTACAATTAATACTATTCTTAGGTCATCAATTATTTGCGTTTTGTTGGCATAAACTTTTGGCTTCAAATAGCCCCATAGGAAACATTAACCCTCATGTGAGTGAAGAAAAAATATCTTAATTTGAGTGATTAACTTATTTTTTCCACGTTCGTCCAAGTTGTAACATTTCTCATTTTTATGTATGGTCGTAATCTATACCGATTGAACTAGAAGTTCTCATAAAATTTAGAGTTTCTAATGGGAGTTAAACATACAAAAATAACGCCTAAAAAGGCAAAAGGTACCCGGGTATCCACGTCACTCACATTAGGGTTAATGTTTCTTCTTTGAGGAATTGTTGGATTACCAAAGCGTTCGCCAAAATATCAATTGTTTCTTTTGCTGTATAACATGTAGCTGCATCCTGATGAAACCACATATTCTAGACTGGTATATACCTACCAATTTGTCAATAAAGTGGTTGGTAGAATGTGTAATTATAACTCTTATGAACAATAGCACTTACAGCGAGAATATTTTCTTTTGTATGACCACTAAATAGAAATTGCAGTCACAATGAAATACCGCATCTTCCAGTTCTAGTCCAAGTGTTTAATTTTTAATTTGTATAATTTCCGCTGTAGAAGTTTTTCGAAGAGCAGGACAAATAATTTCATTTTGATGGTTTGTATAAATTAATTGCAGCTGTAATAATTGCTTTGGCGTGAGTGAAGATGGAGATTATGTTGAAAAATTTTAATATTTTTGAATAAAGTTTACCGTCATTTTCATATAGATATAATATATACATATATTGAATTTCATACAAACTATGGTTTAACTTTTGATATTTCTAATTAAGTAATAATTCCAATTTAATTGATTTACTTATTTATTTTGGTTCTGTGTTAAACATTACAAAAGCTAAAATTTATGGAAAGATAGAAAATGTATTTGAAATTTTCAGCAAGAAATTTCAAATCTCTCAAAGCTGTTTTCCAAACGGATACTTATTTGTTGAATTTGACTTATCTAAATAAGTTGGTAAAATCTTACCTGGCTGGCAAAATTTTGTTTTTATTTATTTGCCAACTTGCTGACGTTTTAAGGTTTGTTTAAAATGTATAGATAAGAAATTAATATTTGAAGATTAAATCCTTATTTAAGATACACAAAGAGATCAATACAAAAACGTAAAACAGCTACGGAAAATGGAAGCAGTTAGCAGCCGATACGGTGTATGTATTTACATCATACACTTATAGTATGATCGTTGATTCTTTTTTAAATCATTTAAATAAATTATGTTTCATAATTATTTTAATATCGAGTCGATCCTCCTCTATATTTATAACCTCTTTCACATTGAATACATGCGTATACAAACTAAAATGTAACGATTGCGATGCGTTCGGCCGGTCTTTGAAAGGAAACTACCAACGAAGAAGGCCAAATAATAATTAATATGAAACGTACCGGAAAATCTGTGCGCGAAATCCGAAAATTAGTAGGTCGAAGCCATTCTACAGTGGTCCAAATAATATCCAGATTCAACGTTACACAATCGGTTGCAAACGGGCAGCGAAAAGAGCGAAAAGCACCATTTTCCGATCGGGACGAGCGAAAGATTTTGGATTTAGTGAGAGAACATCCAAAAACAAGAGCTTCAAAAGTGGAGAAGATACTTAATGAAGCTATCCATCCCCAAAATATTAGAAGGGTTTTGTGGAAACATGGATATCATAGCCGGGTGCCATTAATTTCGAATGTTAATTCCGAAAAAAGATTTGAATTTGCAGAAAAACTAAAAACAAAAGACTTCAAATCTGGAACACGGTTGTTTTTACGGTAAAAGAGAGGTAAAATTTAGAGAAAACCTGCTACAGCGCTGGAGCCAAACTGTTAAACATGATGGTGGTTCGGTTATGGTATGGGGTTCTATACGGTACACATTGTGAAAGAATGGATTCTGAATAACCTCCCAAACTAGTTATATTCATACTTTTTACGCTATTTGCCGTAGGCACTTGGCGAAACACACTAATACTTAATAAAGACATTTTATTAACCACTTGTTTTGTATTTCGCAGAATTATATTTTTGAATATTTTAATTAAAAAATTCGTTCAAAAAGTTTAAAAAATCACTCGTCATTTCGACTTGTTAGGTCATCATCAGGAGTATCTACTGATTTGTAAAAGTAAAAAATTTTATATATAGAAGAAAAAAGCAAAAAATAAGCAAAAGGAGGGAGAAAAAATAAGCAATAAAAATTAATCTATTGATCGTGCCAGATGTGCGATTAGTCATCGGCTGAGTAACAAAATTCAAGGTATATTGAAGTACATTTAATTACCCGACGTATTAGTCAAATTATAGAAAAGGGCGGAGTCTGTAATTGGTGAGAAACGAATTTCTCTCTTCGTTAGGATATTTTTGTTAAGAAATATTGATTTTCGAATTTCGTAAGACTCTAAGGTATCTAAACGTCTGCCTTTAGGTTGTATATGTAATATGTCTAAATTGTTCAAGTTAGCTGTATGATTTTCTACGGTTAAATGGTTATTGAAAGTTGATTGATTGCAAAGAGATAAATGTTCTTTAGCTCTAACTCCAAAATTGCGCCCAGTCTGGCCAATATAGGAGAAACTACAATCATTGCAATTAATCCTATAAACGCCAGATTTGGAAAGGCGATCAACTCTAGGTTTATTGTTAAAAATCATTTTCTTTATTGTGTTATTATTATAAAAAGCAAAACTAATATTGGTATAATTGGACACGATGTTGCTTATCCGTTGGCTCGTTTTTCCTATATACTCTAAGCGACGCCAATTTTCCCGCGTTGGACTATCCGGTGGATAAATACCCGTTAGAATTTTACGCTTTAGCTTTTTATTCAATAACTTTAATATAGTCCTAGTTGCATATCCGTTATTCGTTGCAATTTGTAGAATTTAATATAATTCTGTGTTATAATTTGAATTTGTCAAAGGGATATTTATTAGTCTATCTATGAGTGAGTGGAAAGCTGACATTTTAATATTAAGGGGATGGTTTGAAGAACTAGGGATAACAGCGTCTGTATACGTGGGTTTCCGATAAATTTTGAAATCTAAAGAAGAATTAATCCTGGTTATTGTTATATCTAGAAAAATACATTTATTTTCTTCTTTTTCTAACGTAGAATCAATCTCAATATCCCACCATTGATATTTTTACTTTTACAAATCAGTAGATACTTCTGATGATGACCTAACAAGTCGAAATCGTCGAGTGATTTTTTAAACTTTTTGAACAAATTTTTTAATTAAAATATTCAAAAATATAATTCTGCAAAATAAAAAACAAGTGGTTAATAAAATGTGTTTATTAAGTACTAGTTACATTCGCCATCCCAATCGCCTGACCTGAACCCCAATAAACATTTATGGAATCACCTGGAACGCCAAATTAGAAAATGCAGGATTACCACCAAAAAAAAAACGTTGCATGGAACAATAATGAAAGAATGGGCTAAAATTTAAGTTACCAAGGAAGTTAGTAGAATCAATGCCTAGAATACTGAAAGAGGTTATAAAAAATAAATGAGGAGCAGCTCGATATTAAATAATTATGAAACAGCATACATTGGAAGACCGCGCTCATATGTCCGTTGCATAGAAAAAGCGACCGTCTTAAATGTGAAAACTATCGTGGCATAGCTCTATTGAACGCTGCTTACAAAGTGTTGGCTAATGTTGTACTTGCCAGACTCCTCCCTTTTCTCCGAAAACATCATTGGCGAATATCAATGTGGTTTTCGACAAAACCGATCAACCACGGACCAGTGTTTCACCATGAGGATGATCTTGAAAAAATGTTGGGAGTACAACATAACCATACATCAACTATATATAAACTTCCGATAGGCATATGACAGTATAAACCGCGACAACCTATGAGCCGCGCTCATATGCCTAGGAATCCCAGAGAAATTCGTTTCGCTGTGTAAATTAACAACGTCTGGGTCTGTATGTAGAATCGTAATTGAAGGAACTGTGTCAGACTCCTTTGAAATAACATCTGGCGTTCGACAGGGTGATGCACTCGCGCCTTTGCTGTTCAATTTGGCGCTTGAGTACGTAGTGAGAAAAAGCAACATCGAAACTTCGCGCTGTATATTTAATAAATCCGGAAAAATTCTTGGACATGCAGATGATATCGTACTTCTTGGCCGAAGACATAGCGATATCAAAGACAGTTTCATACCGCTCGATCGCTGCGCAAGAAGACTTGGTTTGGAGGTGAACAGCAATAAAACCAAATATCTAGCAACACCCAAGAACTTCTCTATGGCAAATCTCGGAATTGGCGACCACAATTTTGATGGTGTCGAAAACTTTAAATACCTCGGGTCAGTTATAACATCACTGAATGAAATGCAGACAGAAATAAAAGCCCGAATCGCTGCCGGACAAAGAGTTTTCTACGCCCAATCTATCGCAGTCGTGCAAACTCGCACTTTATAAAGCACTAATAAGACCTGCAGCCCTGTTCCTGAATACGATACGAAAACGAAAGTATAAGATTTCTATTCAATTTTAAATAAGAATCGTACGAATCTGATTCAATTCAAATATGAATTTTGCATTTTCGTTTTCGTATCGTATTCAGGAATAGGGCAGCTGGGCTGACTTTCGGAAGCGAGAGCTGGACCATGATCTCTAATGATTGTAGATTGTTATCTACATTCGAAAGGAAGGTCATCCGTTCAATTTTTGGTCCAATTAAAGTTGCGAACAACGAATATCGGATTCGTATGAATCACGAAATAAAGCAACTCCCGGAGGCAGCGATATCATCGGATTCATTAAATCCAATCAATTGAGATGGCTCGGCCCCCACAACAACGGATGATAAATAAAGTGTTTCACCAACAACTATGTCGAAACTGGAGGACGAGAGCAATGGATCGGGATGGATGGAGGGCCATTGTGCGGGCGGCGAAATCCCTTCATGGGATGTGAAAACCAGAGAGAGAAATACGTTATGTTGATGATTAATGATTTAAAAAAAAAATCAAGGAGCATACTATAATCGTATGACCATTTTCGATGCAAAAAAATTTTAAATTTTTTTTTTTTATATATATAAACGGTAAATGAATTTTTATTTTGTATTTTTGGATTTGTTAATTTGTAAAATTATTTAATTTAATAAGAAACTGCAAAATAAATTCTATAATCCTTATAATTTGTAAAAAAAAATCAAAATTCAGTGTATATGATCATTTTCGTTAATGACTGTACGTATTTCCAGGCTCTCTGAATTAAAAATAGTTGACTTAACAATGGTGTTTTTAGGATTTAAAACCAGGGTTTTTATTTCATTTTAAAATTGACTTAAAATCTGTAATGAAAATGAAATAACAAAAGCTGACTTTATTTACGCATATCATAAGTTATTTTGAAATTGATTTAAGAAGTATGTTTATAAATGCCGGAATTTTAATTTTTAGGATTTTATTTTGATTTTGCCTCTTTCTATTTTCTTTCATATGCATGTTTTAATTAACTTTGAAATTGTTTTTGCATATTTTCATTAATGAATGCATTAGTTAAAAATTTTGAATGGCTTTAATTTTCATATTACAGTAAAAGCCCAATTATACGGCATCCAATTAACCAGAACACTTAGTTAACATTCAATTAACTCAATTAACCGGAATATTTTCATTAATGAAAGCATTAGTTAAAAATTTGAGAAAAAGCAACAAAAAATCCTAAAGCTAGAATTCCGGTTAACTGAGTGTTCCGGTTAATTGGATGCCAGATAATCGGGTTTCTACAGTAATATGAAAATTAAAGCCATTCAAAATTTTCCACTACTGGGTTTATTATTGAAAATGTCAAAAAATTCAAAAAACAGTTGAAAATTTCAATATGAATTAAAAGAAAGAAGGGGGGGGGGGGGGGGCAAATAAGTAAATAAGTTTGAAATAAGTATTCGTTTGGAAACCAGCCTTATTCTGCTTAAACAGTTTCTTTTGCGGATCTTTTGAATATGGAGAAAAATTTACAGCACCGGGACTTGTCTTGCAATATTAATACGTATAATATTACAACTAAATTGAAATTTGTAATACAGAATTTGCAAATTTGCAGAATACACGATTGAACTTATGTTTGCGAATTTGATGTGGGATAGTACTGAGCAAATGAAAAATTATCTTTTGTATCAATCAAGTCCTGAATTTAACACATTTTTTATTTTGAATAAATGAGAATTTTCTTCTTTTCTTTTTGTGATAATTTATATTATATTAATTTATATTTATACGTTGATGATGAAAACCATCGAAAATAATTAACTTTTGCGTTCAATAAAACGTTTCAGTTTCTAAAATTATATATATAATAATTAGATATATAACTTGTCACAATTATATTCTAATTCAAATGAAAACGCTAAATATTAAATTAAGAATAAAGTTTTATTTTTTAATATTTTCTCTTCCCAAATTTAATACTGAAATAATTAATTAATTCAAAGCGATATCGAACATATCGACCCTAAGGCTATTTAGTTGTGTTTTAAGATAACACGGAATATATTAAAACCGCTGAGTGTTGATCTGATAAGATCATGAAAAAATTTAATCATCTCAGCAGGCCATGGCGACTGAATATTACAACACAATGATCACACTTTGTGTTCTATATATGTACGTAGAACACCCGTCATTAACTCTCGTAAATTATAAGATAATTCATTAAAAAAATTAGGTTCAAAAATAACTCGAGGGGAAATTGGAAAAAGCGAAGGCTACTAGATTTATTTTGCTTTCAAAGTGTCACAACTATTAAGAAAATTTGTTTTTTTGGTTATCCAGTAAAATCAAATGCATGCTACAATTTTATTTGGGATTTTATCGATGTTTTATTGATTTTTTTAACCGATAAAATTTGCGTTTCGTTCCTAATACCTCAAACAGAATTAACGGCGCACATCGCCAATCTTCGGCGCTCAAAGTTCAAATCTTTTTTGTCAAACAGATAGACGCCGTTTTTTTGACATTTCTTTCATTTGTAGACAGACTTAAAATACTAATAATTCAAACATAGAAACATTAATTACAAATATTGGTCGTGTGGATTTCGATTCAGACCTTAGCAAATGAAATATAAAAAAAAAATACTAATAATAAATTAAATCTTTTTGTTTGTGGATAAATAAACATACCATCAAAATAGAAGAAATGGATAATAGTGATAACACAATAATGCTATTAAAAATGGCAATGATGTTTTTCACAATGAGTAATTTATTGAAAGATTAATTTCTCTTTAAATGAATCTTAAAAATTGTAAAACTCAATTGAGTATTTAAAACAAACTACTTCTTTATTAGAACAAAATTTAGTTGTGTATTACCACCTCATCCATTTCATAAACAAATAAGTTTTGTTTGTTTTTAACTAAATGTCACTCATCGCCCAAAAAATATAAATTTTTATATTTTGACGTCGATTGTCGACGCTCTATCTGTTCGCTCTTATGGAAATGCATGTATTTTAAATTTAGCGCCGATGTTTTCGACGTCAATCTGTTTGAGGTATAACGTTCCTAAAGTTTTAGTTAAGTTGTTCAATTCTAAATTACACATATGTATGTATTGATAGTCTATAAGTGATTGGAAATAACGCCTTCTAAATAAGAATAGTCATATATTATCTCTCAATATACTTTCATGTTCGAAATTTTTATTAAGACTAATTTACCTGATATACTAGATAACATAACGGTATTTTAATTTTTTTTTAAAGGATTGGTTGCTAAAATACCGGACATCGTCGATTAAGAGTTTAATCGGATATCGGTAATTGTCACGGATTACGTATATTTATTTATAACAGATGTCATTCAAAACATGAGATATCGCACTTGATATGGAAAAGTGACACAATTTAAAAACTAAAATTTTTCAGGACAGCAAAAGCAAAAAATACTGACTACGTTATTTAATACCAAAATCATAAAACATGCATAAAACGAAGTGCGACAATTCACGGTATATCATTTTCGGTGAAGGAAAAACAAAAATGTTTTTATTGTGGGATATGAAATCTAACATTGCGCATTGAATTATCTCAAAAAGTTCATTTTGTGAGTTGTGTCACTTTTCTATAGCATGTGCGATATTTAAATTGCGAAAATAGAAAGCTCAGATATTGTTCCTAACTCAAAAATGATGAAAATGCGTTAGTAAAACTTAAGTACTAAATATAATTGCTATAGAAATGTTTATAATTAAATTGCTCACTTACCCAGGGCAGTTAATCCTTTTGATATACTTTCTAGAATATACAAAAACACCCGCGGTTCTAAAGTTGATAAAAACAGAATATGGTCTTGAGCTAAACATTCTAAAAGAACGTAGTATGATTGTGATAACTTAGGATACTCCTGAAATAATTAAATAAATATTAATTTTGAAATTTGTTGAATTTAATTAAAATTCGCGTACCAGCAGATCACTTTGGGGAATTGATAAAATTAGCTTCACTGTCGTATTCAAAACATTGTCTAAAGTGTCATCACCATATAATTTGAAGACGCCAAAATTCACATAATTACCGCACAGAGCTGCTTTCAGCATACTGAAACACACTGAAATACCTTTTAACCTCATTTGGTATTCTTGGCTTTTAGGAACGTCTAACGAAAAAATTCTGTTGCCTATACCAGCAATATAATATAATATAAAAGAGCATTAATAAACTGCTGGCCCATTTTTAATGTGAATTGAACTTACCATAACAGCAAATTAAACGAGATGCTTCTTGAAATAATAAAATACCATTTGGACTAGAAACATCAAACTGTAACCTTTGTGATCGGTTTTGAACTAATTCGGTAAACAGTTTCAGCACAGGCGTAGTCACAGATGGATCATGTGGCCATAATTCAACTGCGTGTATTAATATTGACGTGTATGATGGGTATATCCAATCAAAAAACATCATAAACACGGCTTTTGTATTAAAAGCATAAGCTAATCCTCTTAAATCGCGAGAAAGTCCAATCAAAGCTTTTTTAGCGTCCTCATTGGGGAATCCACCAGAATCAAATTGTAACGTAATAGATTCAAAAGTATCTACAAATATAAACAGTTACATTTAATACTGAATTAAAAAGGTATTTTCCATTTTTTACTTGTTAAAGGTAACATGAAATTTTCGAATCTTTCTTCATCTTCTCCTAAATCGACCATTAGCAACCGACCAAGTGATGTATAAAACATGCTACGGCATCGCATTTCACTGACCGCATTATTAGTACCAAGAAATGAAAAAAATTCGCTCTAAAGAATAATAAAAAAAAAATTATTAGATAATTCTTAATTTCTTAAAAATATATTTTACTAACCGTGTGGTTATTGAGCATGAATTGGATCTCATCTAACTTCACCAATTTTCGGACACAACTATAGCTATCAGATAAATCATTTAATAAATTCAATGTTTTCCGAACAATTTGTTCAGAACGGCCCCAATATTTCAAATTTGTAATTCTGTTAAATGAATGATGTTTTTATTTTATAATAAACAAATAACTTAGTTTTCCCGACTTACATTTTCCTGTTTATAACACTTAAAAGCATTGGCTCGTCATTAATCCCCAAGACTTCAGATAATATTTTACAAATTTTCATTTTTTGTATTTGTTCACTTATGTATATTTTCCTTACTTGTTCCAGAAAACTCATTATAGCTAATTCTAATTTTTCACATCCTGCTTGTGGTAAACGTGCATCAGTTAAACTCATTAGTTGTAATACTCGAACTACTAGTTCACCATCCATAACATCGTGGTCATCATTAGCCATAAAAGCCATTCGTCCACCAATTCCTGAACCAATTATATAAACGAGCCAAGTTAACTGACCTTCATGAATCGAAATTTCAATGTTATTCGGATTTGAATTTGATAGTAGTTCTTGGTAAGTCCGTGCAGTTTGATCGAATAATTGAACAAGAAGTGCGCATGTTTTCTCGTATTCGCATCGAGCTATTACTGACAGTTGTTCTAATTGTTGTTGTATCATACCTAAATCATCTAATGGGTCTTCCAATGAATCTCTAAAGGATCAGCAAGGGTAAAATTAAATGTTAGAAACTTTATAAAAATATAATTTTACCAACATACCTTACAATCATATTAACAGATTCAAGCCGTGATGTAATATAAGCTTTTGTAACTTCAGGAGTATATGTTTCAAGCAAATGCGGTTCAGTTGCTTTTACATAAGGTACTGATGCAAACATTCTCTGCCAAAGTGATAACAAATAATGAACACTATTTGGAGCAAACTGCCACATTTGCAATGATTGGACGGTGAACTTTGCTATTAGCGCAATAGCATCATTATAACATTCTACGGTTACTAATTCAGCAAGCTGATAATTTGATTTCAATCGAGCTAAAAGCCGACAAAATTCGTGATAATTATCAGGATCACTTAATCCTTGTGAATTTTCCAAAATATTTTTAATCCCGCTAACTAGATGCGTTAAAAACTTTGCACGTTCTGTATTACTAAAAAGCGATCGACGAACTGATGTAATCTAAAATTTAAATACTATTATTAGTGACTGGGATATTTTAATCTTTCTAAATCTTCTAAACATATTTAGTCTAGGACGTTATTACTTACTTGTACTAAGCAGGATAATGCTAGACTAGATAATCGACTGGGCAATAAATGGAATAAATCAAAAAATAATTTTAACGTATTTAAATTTAAAAATGCAGGGCGCCAGCTTGTTGGTATTTGTACAGTTGACATATCATCTGTTGATTCATCAGCTGATGTACCAATAAAATCAAAACTTAGACAATTTCGAGCTAATCGTAACACATGAGTCATTAAATTATGTTGACCTTCATCCAAAAAATTTAAACTTTTTGCATTATCACGAGCCGTGCTTAATAATGAACACGACAATAAGAATATATCAAATAATTGGGTATCACGAAATGATGATGCAATTTTTCGATGCTTCGTAAACGACAAATTAATATCTACCTCGGGCATTTGATTCATTTCACATGTTAGTTGACTTAAAATTTGTACGCCAATCATACAATGTTCAACGGAACCCTGTGATGAAGACTTAATAAGTCAATTAGTCAACAATGTTAATGTAAAAAATTTATAAGTTCTCACCTGAAGGAATGTTTTGACATCTTCGACAATATTTCTAAAGAAGAACTGTTCTTTGTAGGTGTCAAACCAACCATATTTGGTTATTTTCGCTAAAAGTGTCACCAAGGCCTGGATAACAAAATTTTGAAGGTTTGGTCGTGTTGCTAAATAATTTAGAACATAATTTCTGAAAAATTAAAATTTTTTAAATATGTATTTGTTTTAAATTTAAAAGTAGTAATAACATTAGTTATATAATTTCAGAAAAAAATCAATCTCTAATGTACAAGTTGCAAATTTATTTTCCGTGATCGCAAGTCTTTTCGCATACACCAAAATAGAATAAAATGAGTAGACACTATAGAAACAATCATGTTTCACCTCTTTATCTAATTGCTACATTGCATATCAAGTAAATTAAATTATGGCGTAATGATTCAAAAAGAACGCATAATTAAAAGTTTGTACATATTTTATTAATAATAATGCATTCCGTGCATTAAGGCACAACGAAAATTTGGGCCTACAGACTCAAAGTTCACTTGAAAAAAATTGCGGTTGAGAATATTAGAAAAAAAAAAAAATTTAGTGAAGAGATTCAAATTGTATAATTAGATAAATATTAAAATGTTTAATAGCGTAATTGCAATTGCTACCAGTTGAATTTTGACCAAGTATGTAAATTTTGCCGAAAACATTATTGACGACTATCACTATGGTTTTCGTACCACCCGATCGCCCACTGACTACTTAGTGTTTTACCATGAGGATGATCTTGGAAAAATGTTTTCAGTACAACATAACCATACATCAACTATATATAGACTTCCGACAGGAATGTTTTTTTTTTTATATATTTTTTGTTTTATTTTCCAGTATAAACATTTTTCAATTTTATGTAAGTTACTTATAGCCTGTATAGACTGCGAATTAGTTAAACTGGTTTAGCAAAATTCGGTCAAGTACTCAGGAAAATAAAATTCAAATCTGCGCGACACACTACGAAAAAATGAAAAATCGTTTAGCAAATTTGACGGTTTCCTTAGGTTACTTGATTGAATTTTGCTAAACCAGTTAAACTAGTCCGCAGTCTGTACAGACTATTATAGCCTAGACAGAGTGCGGATTAGTTAAACTGGTTTAGCAAAATTCGACCAAGTACTCTAGCAAGTAAAATTGAATTCAGATCGATATACTACGAAAAATTCAAAAATCTACTAGCAAACTCAAATTTTTCCAAAGGGTGCTTGATTGAATTTTGCTAAACCAGTTTAACTTATCCGCAATCTGTCTAGGCTATTAGGCTGTGTGCTAAACTTTAAGGTAAAACTCAATTTTAAGTAAATTTTTCGGTAAATTCAATTATTTTTCAAAAACTCTATGGTAAACTAATCGTAAAAATCTGTGCCAAAACCGGGTTTTTCGTAGTAAACACTTAATCTTAAGTTTGGCACACAACCTAAAACTTGGCCAGCTAGGCAATATGCCGGCTCTCAATTCTTTTAACTTCCGACAGGCATATGAACCGCGACAACCTCGCCACGAGCTACTGACGGACCCACCGTACTTGCCCAACCTGGCCCCTGCGATTTTTTTCGGTTCCTCAACATGACAACATGCCTTGGAGGAAAACAATTCAGCTCAAACGAGAAGGTTATCGCAGAGACAGAAGCACATTTTGGAGAGTTTGAGAAATCATATTTTTTGGAGGGGTTAATGAAATGGCAGAAACGTTGGGAAAAGTGTCCTGACCTAAAAGAAGATTACGTTTGAAAATAAAACTTAATAAACACATTTTTATTAGCGTTTGTAATTTAATTTCGCAAAAAAAAAAAGAATAAAAATTCAAAATAGAGAAATTATAACATGAATGCTGCTAACATTAAAACGGCTCTGATTTATCTATTGATCGCTATCGAAAGCGATTGTTTCTAGCCGTGTCTCACTCTGTTCAACTGTTTCAACAGCTCAAAAAGTAAACGTTCTGCTGCGATCGCAATTATGCCGTGTCACACGCTATTGATTTCTTTCAGCAGCTCTAAAAGAATCATTTCTGTTCGACGGATCGATTCAAATGATCGATAACACAATTCGTTTCGTATAATATTTCAGAATCATCAGTATTCACTTTTGCTCGCTGAGGCGATTTCATTCCTAAATGCAAGCATTTGTGGGAAAAAATTGTAAGGGACCACCTGAACCCAGGTGGCCGACGCATTGTAAAACATTACGAACTCATTTTGGTATAAAATCTCTTTGCAAAATTTGGATGAATGGTGCGGGAAGTTATAAGAAGGATCGACCCTCTTGATACAGGGGACGGAACCCTCGGATTCAAGCATGATACTAATTTAATATAACTCTTTTCCGAAATTCATCCCAGAGTTTAGAAACAATTTGTAAGGAGGCCCCTAGAGTCCAGGTCCTTCAAAAATATCGTAAAGTTGATTCTAAACATGCCACTAATACATGGTAAAAATTTCATGACGATCGGTTAAGCAGATGAAACGCCCATTCGAAGCAAAGGGACATTTTTGAATAATTGGTGTGGAGACTTATAACGGCCCTCTTAATTCAGAGGCGAACCCCTCGGATTAATTCATGTAATTCATTGCATGTTCTTAATTTTATATTACCCTATTCGTAAACTATTCTCGTGAAAAAGTTTAAAAAGATTCGACATTTTAGAACATGGCCCTAGACCACGAGATCCAGCCCCCTTCTATCGTAGGCCAGATTTATGTACACAGCAACTCACCAAAGTTTCGTCGCAATCGCATCAATGGTACAGGAACGCATACGGGACAGGCAAAGAAATATTTATTTATTATTAATATAATATTAATATTATTTAATGCTAGTACATATTGGTACTAACATACATACTTGTGTCTAATCTAATAAAGAAAATACTAAATTTTCATTGTGAATAATATAATATAGCAAATATGACAAATAGTTAGCTTTTCTGAAAGCAGAGTCTAAACTATCTTTCCTGACGTAGAGTAATTGTTAAGAGTTAAGTGGTACAGAAACAAAACATTTTCTTAAAAAAAATAGAATTCTAAAAGTTTTGTTTAAATTTGAAATGCTTTTTAATTAAATAGTCATAATTATTATACCTTGCAAGAGAATGGTATCAGCTTTTGAAAAAATTGATACTTGAAAATAAAAAATGTTTTTTTTCTCAATAAATTGAAGTTTTATTAATACAATTGTCTACACTGAGACAAATTATAGCCCACAGAGATATATTTTCATAGATTTTTATATATAAATATATCTCATTTCGAGATAAGAATATTTTATATCTGTAAAAAGAATATTTTATATCTGTAAAAACGAAAAATACATCTAATTTTTTAAAACGTTTAGAGACATAAACATATCTCTCTTAGCTCGGGATATACTCCTCAAAGTTAAAACATACTATAACACAAAAAAGGACCTTTTTATGACTATAGCTATATTTGCTATAGCATAAATATGCACTTATAAAACAGATAAAAATATTTCTAATGTCAGAATTTGAATACCTCATTGCAATAAAATTCACGAGATATGCCATTATGCTATTTGAGATATATTTTTTATTGAACTTGGGTAATTTTAATACACATTTCTATATTTATTTCCAGATCGGTCAAATGTTACAGATAAATCAATATATCTATATGGAAAATAATTTTTTTTCAGTGTATAAGTTGATAGAGGGCTTTAACGTGCGAAGTGATAGAAGTAACCTCACCCTCGTTTTGATCAAGGAATTAAACGATACCATACGTGTCAGCCACTTCAGGGACATTCTGTATAAATTAATTTTTTAACACATAGAAAACACGAAAAAAAGCGAGATATAATTGTTTTCAAACTGATGAATTTTTCCCCACTGTCCTATCTATCTATCTACAGGGAAACAAGTACTGCTCTTCATTACTTTTACACCAGATCTGGAAGTACCCCGACGTTTGGTATCGAAAAATACAACCTACACAAAAGCAATTTAGAAAACAGAAAGTATTACATTAAAGATGAAAGAATTGGAATTTATCACGTAAAATTACAAATATTTGTTTGTAGAATTTAATATCTGAACTACCTTAAAAATATTTAATTTCAATTTTATGTGACCTAATCCTCTAAGCAGTAAGATAATTTGTAAACGTGTAAACGATAATTTATCTTGTCTTTTTTTACAATCGCATTCTCTAATTGCACTCCAAGATAAAATTTAAAACGGTTACGATAAATAAATGTTAAAACTTAAAACACTCCTATGATTTATGTAGATTCATATTTAGACTTTGAGGGCCCATAACTACCGTTCCAATGTAAATTTCAACATTAATTTTATGGATATAAGTTATTCTAAATAGCATCTGTTCACAAACAATAGTTCTTAATAATTAATTGGTAATTTTATAGGTGAAAATTGTATACAAAATTATCTCTAATTTATATCCTTAATAACTTAAAAAACACAATCAATCACAATTAATCGAAACCCTTTCTAATATTTGATATACGTCTAGTTATGGAGGGATGTTCTTGTTTTAACAGTTGTTTTTTACCTTGGGCTAATTTTAAATCTTTGTAAAATGTATGGGTCAATCTTTAGGATCGGTAACGAGTATGAGATGAGGCTTGGATCAATTAACTGCTTCATTTGAAATCGATTTTATGAAATAGACATCTTGTTTGTCCTTAGTGCTAGTTAAAAGTTAGTTCTAATGCATAATATAATTAAATTTTGTACTCGTTCATTATTGTTCGAAATTTGTCCTAATTATCAATTTCTCAAACACAAGATTAATAAAGTCAAGGATTAAAGCATTGTAAGATTTTTAAGATTGTTGAGAGCTAATAGTTCCTCTAAATGAAATATTAAAACAACAACAAGCTCAATTTGTTAATTAAATTACATTTTCTATAGGCCGTCATATTTATTGCACTCGTTGGTTTTCTTAATTGTGCAAGTGTAATGATCAAGTAACAACGCATCCCCAATAGAATTCCTTTAACGTTTTCCTTACAGAAAAGTATGAAAAAAACTTGAGAAAAAAAAAATTTCTCAAGTTTTTTTTCATACTTTTCTGTAAGGAAAAAGTTAAAGGAATTCTATTGGGGATGTACTGTAAAATATTACGAGTGCACAATAAGTTAAAGCTTTGTTATGTGGGGTACTGTTCCATTAGATGTTGTCAAATCAGACCGTTGAAACACTTGACTTTTGTATTGTAAAATTGAGCAACTAAAATGGCTTTCGCAGTAATCCAAAAACCATCTTGTTTTAGGCTATTCTATCCCTTAAGTATTCCTCTAATATAAACAGGCACATTATTTATTCCGTACTTTAAACATAAAATTATAAATAATAAAATTATTTGTTTTGTTATTTCTGTAGCAAAAGTATAGATAAAAGTGAAGATGACCGAATAAAATATTCGAACGTTTGACTTTACTGAAAGAACATTTTCATTCCAACGATAACAGTAAATTTGTGAACTTATCACAAATTTACATTCAAAATTGAATTAATTTTATAACTTTTTATGTAAGGTGTCGTAGATAATTTAATGTTAAAACTTGAGCTTATTTAATTCTAAAATAAAATTATAAACTAAAATATCAAAAATTCGAATTAATTATTAATAATATCCAAACGAAACCCTTTTACACGTTCAAGCAGTTATTCAACGATAAATTATATGTGATACTTTTTGACATAAAATTAATTTGCCACTTTACATTTTATCTTGAAAAAAATTTAGTGAATGCGAGTTTACTAAAACATTACGATATCTAATATAAATCTAGACTTCTACGATAATTTTTTTCGTGTGTAAAAGTTTTCACTTTTACACATTGCAATTTACCATGGTTTTTAGAGAATTTGGGCACTAAATATAAATATGTTTTATAAATAACGTAAAAGTTTGGGTTTAACAAAGTCTAGGTGGTTTGAGTTTTACTTTTGTATATTTTCATTTTTTATATATTTTTATTCGATTTTATAATTGTTTGAATGCGTAAGTTTAAATTGTTTAATACTTTTTTCTTATCCTGCAGGATCTATAAACATTTTCTTTCACAAATTCAAATAATACATAGTATATATTATATTGAGGGTTCAAAATAATCACAAACGATTTCAATTTTTGTTAATTTTCCTTCATAAACGTTAAATTGAAAACTGTTAAATTTACATTAGTTCTTACGGTAAATCGAATAAAATTGTCATAACTAGAGATAATTATTATCTAGAAACTAAATTAGTCTGTGGACAATTTAGTTGTTATATTTACACGAAAATGTTTTTATCATTTTTATAAATAATGTTACCTGTTCGGTTAACAAATATAAGCAATGTAGAGTGAAGAAGTGCAAGACAGATAACTGAACGAAAGCGAGAGTCGTTTACTCCCGAGTTATATACGATATTTTATCTTCAACCTTATTTTTATCAAAAATACAATGTTTTTATCAAGTATTTGATAGTAATGCTGGACAAAGTTGTCTCTATTTCTAAGAAAAACGCAAAAATTGCGCGGCAGCAGTGTTGACAACACACAAAAAATTAAAAGATTTATTTCAACTTGACGGTATAATTTTGAATATTAGTTGTTATTGTCGAGGAAATACTTAAAAGATGGAGGAATTTATAATTGAGTATATGAGATAAAACGACTTTATTTATAATAAAAAGGATCGAAATTATAAAAATGTCTTTTTACGCGATAAAAAATTTAACGAATTATCCAAAAAATTAAAATACCTAGTAAGTACTACAATTTAGCATATTTATGTCAAATACTTAAGCCTTGTGGAGCATAATTTGAATTATCATTGTTGAATTATCATTGTAATATTACACAGTAAATATAAAATACGGACATAATTTGATCATTTTTAGTACAATTTAGTACTATAATTAATTATCCAAAACACCCATAATTAATTGGAACATACTTTTACTTCTCGGAAAATGTGCGTGCATCGCAGCATTCTATATGTCAAAAAAGTGAATTATATGAATGTTTCTACGTGCACACGTACAAAATAAAAAGTGAAATCGGTTGTCTGGCAAATTTCGTCTCACCATTTCCCCGTATCCATCTGGCTTTGGTGGCAGCAACTCTGGCATTACCCAGATTTTATTCATGTTATGCCTGGATGACACCACCGCTCCAAACATTGGTTTATCATGAGTCGAACCCTTTGATTTTGTCTTTGTTTGTGTTTTGTGTCCCTTAATAGTCCCATGTAAGAATTATAAAACTGCATAATTCGCTTGTCTTCAATTTCTAAAAATAAATAACGTTCCCTATCCCAGAAAATCAAATTCGTATTCTATACCCGAAGAACATGTTCCAATATTAATATGTACATTATATATTCAATAAAAACGCTTATCTGAAAGTTTTATTTTTATTATTTAATAAACAATTAATTTGATGTATGTAAATCTAGGCCAAATTTCCAAATCATTTGACATCGAATAAAAAACAAATTGGTTCGCATATTCAACGAAAGGAGGGAGATCAATAGTTTACATTCACCGTCAAGACGAAAAATCCAATTTATGATCATAAAATTAATTTTTAGAACTATAATTAGTTTTATCGTCAAGACAAGGCTATAATCATGAAATATTTATTGTGAATAAAATTATTTTATTTTGTAGTGGAAAAACTAAAATGCAAATGGAAAAATTTCAGGGATAAATTCCCAAGGGAACACAATAAATTAAATAAAAATGTCTCGGGAGATAGTCCTAAGAAGAAATGGAAGTGGTATGATAATATGCTATTTTTGATTGATGTGAATACCGTAAATAAAAGGTAAACGTAAGAATTGCTCAAACGAAATGACCTGTTCGCCAATAATTTTTATTTTTAGAAATGGCAATTCTATCAAGAATAAAATTGACGAATAATCGGAATTAATGTTGGGAATTGATTCGAGCAATGTGTGAAATTCTGTGTACGAAGTAGAAGGGGTAACAGCAGTTACAAAGATGGACTGGACCACGATTTAAGTATGCCATTGTTAACTAAACTGATACCACAACCGGTCGTTTTGAATTTTGAGAGCCATCTAGGTTCTGATATTCAATCGCCAATACCGAGTACATCTAAAAATAAAAATAAAAAATCGGATTCTGCAAAAAACGAAATGCAAGAATTAATAAAAATTGCTAAGCAATCGTTTGTGCGAAATTAATTTAATTACACAATACTTGTATTATTTTCACAACTTTATTTATTTTAATTTTATTATTTAGTTATAGATTACAAAGATTAAGATTGATCACAACGTTTAAACTTCAAACTTTTATGGAGGACGATATTCTCTCGTCCGACTTTAAGTATATTCTAATTATTTTAAAAACAGTTATTGAATATAAAAATATGCCTTTTTGATTACGTTAACAAATTTACCTATGAGAATAAAATTGAAATGTGATAAATTTAAAATGAAATAAAATACATAAAAATTTATAGTTACATAAATTTTATAATAAGCATTTAAGCAAGAATTTGAAGTATGAACTTTTAATACTATTTTTAATATTATAATTTGATAAAATGCATTTTTGAGAAACGAAATATAATTCTCAATGTAGTTGTTGTTGTTGTTAAGTACATCCGGGATGTCTGGATGTCGTAACTCCACCCTAAGAATGTAGCGATGGCTAACTTAGGTGAGTTGGTTGAGCATCCTGGTCTGTTGATAGTTCCAGGCTACGTTTTGTTTGGTTGTATTTCCTTACAACCTGTATTACTACTATTACTTATAATTGGTATACTTGAAATTACGGATATTACTCCTATAAGAAAAATAATATTAGTGTTATTTCTAAAATCTAGTAAGGTAATGGCCTTGGTAGTTTGCGTTATCTATTTGTTTAATTTTTCTAGCGTCAAGTTTGTTGTTTTTATAGCTGAATTGATTTCATAATCAATAATGTTGGAACTATTTCAACGGAGTCCCAAAATGTAGCATATTTGCTGGAATACTGGACGTTGTTAATATTGGTTATGCAGTTTTCGAAGTATACTAATTTTGTGCCTTTTAAGATTTTATGTTGCGTATTTTTGTTACGAGTGTCGAGAACAACTTCGATTTGAGTTTGAATAAAAAGGCAATTTTGTTCTATTTGTTCAACTGTGTCAATAGTCGTTTTTTCAATCGTACTGCAATGAGCTGGTTTGTTATTGATTATATTTTCGATGCATCCTTCATTTGAGTTCTTCATTAATTTTGACTTTGCACAATATTCGGTTTGTTCAACTTTCATACATGGTGTTTCGATATATTGACGGACATATTTATTGAGTATAAGGAATTGGGATTTTATCTCTAATATATGTAGGTATGTATTAATAGGTAAAGGTTCGTGATGTAAAATAGGTATTTTTACTATAAATATTATATTGTACTGGTTAAATATGCTTCTAATTCTAGAAACTCATATTTTCATTTATTTTAATGTCATCTTTTTGTTTTTTCAATTTCTCCTGAACATCGAAATTATTTTCAATTTAGCTAGGTTTATTGATTCTAATATATCTTCTAAATGATCATTCAAAATGTCGATGTCAAGGAAAATTAAATCAAAGTATTGGTTAACCTTTTGGATGTGTTCAACATTGTTTAATTTATCTATACTTCATTTTAAAATCGATTAATGTGGGTGGTCTTCCAATATATTTTTTTGGTTATTAATGTGGTCAGATATGTTATTAAATCTTTGAATCATACGTTCGTTAAGGAAAATTTGATTATTCATTTGGTGTTCGCGGTTATTCTGATTTGTTTTGAGAATGGATATATTTATAGTTTTCGTGTATTCCGTTAATAAGTCGTCGTTTTAGTCTATATCTTGGTGTACTTAAGTGCAAATTGTTTAATAATGTGTTAAATTTTTGTTTCAGTAAGATAAGTTTTGGTTTGTATTGTAATCTATTTTCTGTCTGGTTGGTTATGTATGCTAATGTTTAGTCGTATCATTTCTGTGTTTATTTCGTACTCTGTTATGTTAACTATATCTATATGTATCAATTTTGAGTGGGTTTCGATAATTCTTGTGTCTCCTAATCTAAGTGGTAGCAATCGTCTGTTGTTCATCAAGTCGTGTATTTAGTACTTGTTTATTACTAACTAATTTTAAAATATCACACTTCTCATATTCGAGAGAATGTTGGAGTTATAGGCTCGGTTATATTTTTATTCCTACCTAATTTGTTTTGAAATTTCCTTCTAAATTTTACCTTTTGTTTGTGAACTTTACGTCCATTAGTTACTAATGCTATTTTATTATCTTCGAGTACGTTATGCTGTATAAATCTTGGAGCTAGTTTATTTCTTCTATTTTCGAGTTCGAAAATTTGTTCATTTGGTTCAAACTTTAGTGGATCAATCCTATTTTCATTTAGCTTATTTGTTAGTTTATTTTCGTTTCTTAATTTCTATCGTGTACTATATTACCTAAAGTCTCGTAGGTTGTCCTGTGATCTTGAAGATAATCATGACTAGTTACGTGGTTAGAACTAATATTCATGGGATTAGCATTGTTATAATACCCTGAAATCAACTCGAAAGGAGTCAACTTAGTCGGCGAATGGATTGCGTTATTATATGTTATCCATTATCTTTTGAATAAAAATATATCTCGTGTGGATATGGGTTTCTGTGGGTAGTGTGGTTATGGGGGTGGTAGGAGTGGTGGTATGGGAGGTGGAAGAGGGATGAGGTGTTTTGGGTTTTGTGTAGAAATTTGCGATTTGGTGGATGAGGGCTTGTGTGGATGGTGTGTGTGTGGGAGTGGGTATGGAGGCGTTAAAGGGTGATGATATGGCTGGTGCGGTATAGGATGGTGCAAGTGAGATGGGTTTTGGAGCTTTGAATTGGATAGTGGGCGGGCGTGGTAATAATGTTTAGATGTGGTGGTTTGCAGTTGATTGTCTTTTTTGTTTTAAGAGTAGAATTTTCTAAATCTAATTTTATTTGAAGTTGTTTCATGGTTTCTAAACCGATTATATTATCGAAGTAATTATGGAATTTGAAAAGTAGAAATTGGCAGTTTTCGTTGGGTTTAAACTCGTTGAGACCTGGCAGAATTACTTGTTGATTTATGGAGTGAATATTAACCCTAATGTGAGGGGTGTGGGTACCGAGTACATTTTGCCCTTTTAGACGTCCATTTTTGGAAGTTTTACTTCCAATAAAAACTTTAAATTTTATGAGAACTTTTAGTTCAATTGGTATAGATTACGATCATACCTAAAAATGAGAAATGTTACAACTTGGACGAACGTGGAAAAAATAAGTTAATCACTCAAATTAAGATATTTTTTCTTCACTCACATGAGGGTTAAAAACGTTTCTAATTGTAAATGATTTAACTGCTTCAATAAATTCAGGTTTTATAAAATTTGGGTCGATAAACGATTTGTTACTTCCCGTGTCAATTAGAAATTTGAAGTTTAAATTATTCGGGCCTTACCTGTATGCAAGGTAGAAGTGAAGATTGATGTTTATTAACTTCTAATTATCCTAATTGAATCCCGAGGCAGGTGTGAGTGAAAATCCTGATCGTCTATTTCACTTTTCTCGTACAATTAATGATAATTTTGAAAATTTTCACAATCAATTTGTTGGTTATTATAGTAATACTGTAATTCCCGTGGTTGATTGATTTGATTTAATGAATTTGAAATGTCTTGAGCATCGTTATTGATTGTTCTCCAAGATGAATAATGCTTGGAATCGGAATTCAGGTGGACCTGTTTGTCTAAAGAATTTATTCGGATTTATTTAGATGAAATTTGATTTTTAAATGAGTGGTAGCTGGATACGTCCATAGACTGGAGATAGTTCTGTTGTGGTTTTTGATAGAACCTATAATTCTGTTGAAAATTTTGTTTAACTCTTTTCCGGCCTGCGATCGGGAAAAAATTATACCCAATCCCATCATAATCGGTTAAGAATTGCTCGAGTTCCACCCCAGGTGGCCATATTCCAGAACTTCTTCCAAAAATCATTTAATAATCCCATTTCCATCTAACATACCCAATCCCATCATAATCTGTTAAGAATTGAACGAGTTCCGCCCCAGATGGCCATATTCGGAAAACTTCTCCCAAAAATCATTTAAGAATCCCATTTTCACCCAACATAGCCAATCCCATCATAATCGGTTAAGAATTGAACGAGTTCCGCCCCAGTTGGCCTTATTCCAGAACTCCTTCCAAAAATCATTTAAGAATCCCATTTCAACCCAACATACCCAATCCCATCATAATCGGTTAAGAATTGAACGAGTTCCGCCCCAGATGGCCTTATTCCAGAACTTCTTCCAAAAATCATTTAATAATCCCATTTCCTTCCAGCATACCCAATCCCATTATAATTGGTTGAGAATTGAACGAATTTCGCCCCAGGTGGCCATATTCCAGAACTTCTTCCAAAAATCATTTAAGAATCCCATTTCCATCCAGCATACCCAATCTCATCATAATCGGTTAAGAATTGAACGAGTTCCGTTCCAGGTGGCCATATTCCAGAACTTCTTCCAAAAATCATTTAAGAATCCCATGATCAAGTTCCGTCCCAGGTGGCCATATTCCAGAAATTCATTCAGAAATAATTTAAGAATTCCATTTCCATCCAACTCACCCAATCCCAACATGATCAGCTAAGAAATGTCTGAGCTCATTCCCAGATGGCCATATTCCAGAACTTCTTCTAAAAACTGTTTATGAATCTCATTTCCATCCAACAAATAAACTCCCTTAATAATTGGTTAAGAGATAAACGAGTTCTGTCCTAGTGGCCATATTCCAGAACAAGTGCAAAATCTATAGTCTATTAAATTTAAAAATTTTCCATTCGGATTTAACGGACTCCCTCAATTAGTCCGTTAAATCGAGGTTTTTCTGTATGTACTTACACATCTCTGAGTATAAGACTTGTTTAGGATTTATTACATTAACATCGTTTTCGTTTAATTTTAAGTTATTTACTATTGTTGAATTTCAGAAAGATGCATTTCTATAATATGCAAACCTTGTATAATATTGTGTAGGTCACATATCAAACATGTCTCGTTACGTTTGTCACTGTAGTGTGTAACAAGATTTGTTTAATATGTTCCCAGGGGCGGTATGTTGTACCATCACTTCGAATCGAAATTCGAAAAAAGTCGAATGGCGGTATGTTGTATCATTTTCGAAAAGCATAAATGATACAACTTTCACTTTTTCGGTTCGACTTTTTTCGAACTTCGACTTTTTTCGATCTAAGTGATGGTACAACCGTTGATTGAATACATAATAGATATTACTACTCGAAATTCTGCCGCTACGTTTGGTTAATGTCTCTACTAGTCACATATAGATAGAGGCATAGTTGTGCGATAGTGGTTTTTTCTTTCTAGCAACATAAACACCGAATAATTTAATTGTTTTTGTATTTCCCCCATATAAAAATTGCGTTTATATTGTATATCAACTATTTATTACATAAAAAAATGTTATTTTGAAATGTTACGACTGCTATTTCACATACTCTTACCAATAGTACCATCAATATAATATAACAAAATAAAGACAGAACAACTATGAAAGGAAGAAGCTTATGATTGATCAAAAGGTGTAGGCAAAAATATGAAAATTAAAAAATCAAACGTGTATATAACGCTACTGCTTTGAATTAATTGGGTCTATCTTTGTTCTTCTTAAACCTACATGAAGTGAGTTATGCTCTTCTTTTACAATGTGTAAGAAGCAAGAAAAAAATCAAAATTATTGTTGTAATTCGAAGTGATACTATCTATATGTATTCAATCAACGGTACAACATACCGCCCCAGGTTAGCGGAGTACCATACATGTTGAGTACTTTATTGGCTTCTCCAATGGTTTTATTCCTGATGGCTCTTAAAATTATTTTTCCATTTGGGGTTCAATCAAGCTTTTTATTAGTAATAAAATTTCTTAAATGTTAGCAATGAAATCAAACAAAGTTCTACGATTTGCGTCAAAGTGCGGTAAATCTGTAACAGCATCGGGTATTTTGAAGAGGTCAAGGCTTTTTTTGACACTCATATTTGAACGATTTAGGATAACTTAGTTTAATATTAGCTAGATCGCTTAAACTGTATGAATCAGTTCCGTGATGATAATTACACTTGGTAAAACTTCGAAATTTAAAGGACATAAACGAATGGATAAAAAGGAACTCAATAAATATATATGTATATGAAAATGTCGCTTACCAATACAAATACAGCACTTTCCGCATATTCTATGTGCTTGTCAGTCCAATAATCCGTTGGATATCTTCGTCACCTTTGACGTCGATGCACTTGTAGAAATATGCACTTTTCTATTCTCACAATTTTAATATTGAGCTTTTCGTTTAGTTCACGTTGTGAATTTGATTTTTTCTACCACAATTATTAATTTTTTGCAAAAAAAAATTCATTGATTTAATTTATAACTTGTTCTTATATACTAGCGATTTACTTTCGCTTTAATGAATTAAGTGATAACCACACGTTTTATAACCGCACTAACTTATTTATACTTATTTACACGAAATCACTTTTTATTAAAATATAAAAAATTTCTTTTATTATTTATTGATTATGGATCCTATTAAGATAGTCAATCCTATCAACTGCGCCAAATAAACTTAATTACACAATACTTGTATTATTTTGACAACTTTATTTATTTTAATTTTATAATTTTACTATTTAGTTATAGATTACAACGATTAACATTGACCACAACGTTTAAACTTCAAACTTTTATGGGGAACGATGTTCTCTCGTTCAACTTTAAGTATATTCTAACCTTTTCATTTCTTTTAAAAACAGTTATTGAATATAAAAATATGCCTTTTTGATTAAGTTAACAAATTTACCTATGAGAATGTCATTGAAATGTGATAAATTTAAAATGAAATAAAATATATAAAAATTTATAATAAGCATTTAAACAACAAGAATTTTATATATGAAGTTTTAATATAAAATAATAATTTAATAAAATGCATTTTTATAATTTAAGAAAAATGAAATATAATTCTTATTGTAGTTGTTGTTAAGCACATCACTGTCTATATGTCGTAATTCGCGCCCTGAAGAAATCGCGAAGACTTTATTTTTGGACACAATGTCGGCACAGGTATATGAGGCCAAAATATCACCTGCTGATTTTAAGAGAATGCAAGTTGGGGTCTTACAAATTGTGAACGGGATTTTGTACAACAAAAAATAAAAAATAAACTTTTCTATATAATTATTTTCATATGAAAATGTTCGTTATTTAAGTTTATGTTTCGTTATTTTTTTTTTTTATTTAGATGTTTGCATTATTGAGGCATCAAAACGCCTCTCTGCTGGCGTTGAATCTCGTGAACATCCTACATTGAGGTAAAGGATCGACTTCGTTTTGCTAACCACCTGGTACCATTTCACTAACCTCATTAATGTTCAGCCTAATAAAATTATGAATAACTAATGGTGCTCGTACAACTTTCTAGAAATACTCTGGGAGCATATTTAAAGAATTTCCGAGCACACGAACCTTTGCGGTTAAGATGCCAAAAGTGTTTTCGATTTTAACCCTCGCCGAATACAAGTTTTTATTAAACAATTTCTTATCTTTTGAAAGGAGTCGCCCATGGTATCGACGCATAATATTATGTCGTAATAGAAATGCGGCATCATCGATGTAGAAACATGGGAATTCTACATTTGTTCGGAGCAATTTTCTCGTCTTAGGTATAATGAAATTACCTTGCAATACCTGATAACCGAAGCCGCTCTGTTTTAAAATGCCATCGTCACTCTAGCTCCTATATGCCCAACATCTACGCCCGAAAATACATAATTGCTATTACATGCAGCTTGCAAAACAATGCTGTGATATTTTTTATAGATGAAATATTGAGAACCAGAATGAGGTGGACATTTTAAGCGTTTGTAATTCCCATCAATTGCACCTGCGGAATTTGACATTCCCGTATTGGTATATAAGTCGTTAATAATTCTCTCGTACTCGCATTCAGTCGGTGGAGACAGGTAGATGCTGCTCAATTCATCCCAAATTATTTGGCACACCTCTAATGTTATTTCACGCACGATAGGCACCCCCATGCGAAAAGACCATTACAATATTTACCATGATGGACCATGAGCTAAATATCTAAACGTTACAATTAATTGAATTAGTATAATATTTACATTAAATTCATTTAAAATAGTTATGCTTACACTAGTGTCAAAACCAATCCAAATTCAGGATCGATTGTGGTCCGTAATTTTTTTTTTTAAATAAATTATGCAAGATTTTGAATTGGGTTATTCCCATCCTAGAGGTTTAAATTGCTCTGGATCTTGTTCTTTAATTTTACTAGTTTAGAAAAGAAGCTATGCATCTCGCGTTCATTTTCCGAAAATATTTCACAAATTTCAAATATTTCATATTGGTCTCGTTTTCAATCTTCAGCACAACCGAACTAATTTGATATATTAGGCGTTTACGAAAATATCCCATGGTAACTTTTGGGTAACTTGCTGACAAAAAATTATCAAACCTATTTCCGAACATGTAGATTAACTTTTAGAATTTTTAGGAGTTGGAAGCCCATAACTCATTTTTCTTAACCTGATTGTATTAAATAATGATTTATTTAGAATAAAATCACATTGCAGAATACATTAAAAGTTATTCCGCGTCTTTACATCAACAAACAAAAAAGTTATGACCATTTAAAGGCGAGATTTTGGGTAATTTAAAAAAAACTTAAAAATAACATATTTCAGTTACAGTGAGACGTAGGATATCGATTCCATGGGATGAAAGCGTCCAAATGACCCCCTCAATCTGCCATAAAACGTTGTCGGTCCACCTGCAAAACACTCTGTATATAGATAATATTCCAATGTAATAATACAACATCAGTCGTCGCGACCTGATAAGAAGACGGATTTTTTCAAATCAATAGTCTCATCTGTTCGAAACTGATTGTTGTGATTTTTACACATTAGCCATCTATAAGTCAAAATCCAAATTTTCGAAGTACAAACTATTAACTAACAACAAAGATGTTGTATCTGTTAAAATAAGTAATTGAATTTTGCTGAATATACATAAATACTACCAAGCGAAGTGTAATCTTACTTTTTGTATAGCCAGAGTAATTTGAGTTACTCAAACTTTTGTTACCAACATTAAAAAAATTAAAATTACTCAAAAGTTACCATGGGATATTTTCGAAAACACCTATTATAGATAACATAAATAAACCAGAATGAGTCTATTGAAATTATCATACTTAGGCTGTTTTCCAAACGGATACTTATTTCAGACTTATTGACTTATTTGACGCCATCTTTAATAAGTAAGTTAACCCATTCCAATCGAGTTTGCATACTTATTTTGACAGCGACATGAAAACATTGATTGTTTTCACCGCAAAATTCTTCGAGGCATAATATTTTCGATTACAATTAGTTTAACTATTTATTTTAATAAATTAAAAATTATATTTGTGCAATTAAAAGGATTGGCGGCAATTTACAAAATGAAAACATTAGAAATAATGTTTAAATCTACAAAAATGTTTATATGATTTTTAGGTACGATTTGGCTGGATTTTTTATATTTCAATTTTCGTTTAGACGATCAAAGAAATTCGAATGAGCCCCAGCTAATAGGAAAATATATATTTTATGTCTGTCTAATCATTATTAATTGATTCATAACGATAGATTATATTAATACGCCGTGTGGTCTTGCTAGTTCTGTATAGCTGACCTCAATTCATTTGTATAAGATATGCATACATTACGTAATTAGGATGCTATATCTTTATGATAATCAATTTGTTTTATCTTAATTTTGATTTTAACCCACAAAAATCCATTCGTTATCTAGAAATAGTTATTAACCAAATTCTAAAAGTCATAAATTGATATAAATAACAACAAATTGACAACCAATTTAGATTTTTCGGTTAGAAAAGGACAGAAAATAAGTCACCCCGCTGCTTACTTATTTGAATAAGTTAGGTTCCACAAATAAGTATTCGTTTGGAAAACAGCCTTAGGCTGTTTTCCAAACGAATACTTAATTGTGGATCCTAACTTATTCAAATAAGTAAGCTAGCGAGGTGACTTATTTTCTGCCCTTTTCCAGCCGGAAATTCTAAATTGGTTGTCAATTTTTTGTTGTTATTTATTTCAATTTATGACTTTTAGAATTTGGTTAATAACTATTTCTAGATAACGAATGGATCATTGTGGATTAAAATCAAAATTGGGATAAAAAAAATGATTATCATAAAGATATAGCATCCTAATTAAACTCATTTCTTAATTGATACAGGTGCAGACGTCTCAGTCTTACCCGCTCGTTTTGTCAGGAACCCAAGGGTTGACCCATCATTTAGGTTGTTTGCGGCTAACGGTTCCTTGGTAAATGCGTACGGGACAAAAAAAATTTTAAAAATAGACATTGGACTGCGCCACGAATTCTCCTGGGAGTTTATTGTTGCTGACGTGTCGATGCCTATAATCGGCGCGGATTTCTTAAATAAAACTGGTTTTCTGGTGGATATACAGAGACAGAGGCTCATTGACCCGTTAACCTCCCTGTATTCGAAAGGTAAACCTTCTACCTACAATGGTTCTACGGTATCTAGGGTCGACAAGTCATCAATAGACCCAGGAGTTTTCAAAGTAATATCAAAATTCAGTACGGTAATTCACGGAAATATTAATATCGACGATACTAAACATAACGTAACTCACAAAATTGAGACGAACGGACCACCGATTGCATGCAAACTACGACGACTAGTACCGGACAAACTCATCATCGCGAGGACAGAATTTGAAAATATGATGAAACTCGGGATTTGCAGACCTAGTAGCAGTCCTTGGTCCAGCCCGTTGCACTTAGTACCAAAAAAGAATGGAGCGTGGAGACCATGTGGAGACTTTCGGGCACTAAACAAAGTCACAATTCCAGACAGGTACCCAATCCCGCATCTCCAGGACTATACACAACGACTCGAGGGCTGCACTATATTCACAACAATAGACCTTGTCCAGGCCTACCATCAAATTCCTATTGAACCGACCGACATTCCAAAAACAGCAATTTCGACAACTTTCGGACTATTCGAATTTTGTAGAATGACTTTCAGCCTTAGGAATGCAGCACAGTCGTTCCAACGTCTTATGCATACAGTATTACGCGGACTTGACTTCTGTTTTGTGTATTTGGACGACGTGCTCATTGTCTCTCGAAATTACGACGAACATCTTGAACATATTAAAATTATATTTTCTAAATTAGACGAACACGGACTAGTTGTAAATGTGGACAAATGCGTTTTTGCAAAGGCCGAAATTATTTTTTTAGGCCATTTGGTAACTGGACAAGGAATATTACCGTCGCATGAACGGGTTCAAGTCATCAAAAATTTCGAACGACCACAGACTGTTAAACAACTGAAACGCTTTTTAGGTATGATAAACTTTTATCGACGCTTCATTCCAGGTGCCGCTGCTGACCAGAAATTGTTGAACGATTACCTAAAAGGTTATACCAAAAACAGTCGAGTTCCAATTCAATGGTCAACGGCGGCTATCGAAGCGTTCGATAACTTCAAAATTAAACTTATGAACGCGACTTTACTTATTCATCCATCATCATCAGCACCTCTGGCCATCATGGTTGACGCTTCCGATACTGCAATCGGAGCGGTAGTTCAGCAGTTTGTATCCAATTCTTGGCAACCACTCGGTTTCTTTTCAGTACGTTGCAATGAAACGTAAAAAAGATAATAATAATAATAATTATCCCAACGACCTATTACCCCTCCCAACCGCACGCGGGGAGTCTTCATCTGTATTATTATTATTTTTTTGAGTATAATTCAAGTGAATTATAAACAAGGATATCGAATTGCTTAACCAGTGAAATTGAAAAATTAGATGTTAAAACGGCAAAATATATATATTAGTATTAAAATCAAATGTGATTATAAATGAATAGCTAAGTGAATAGTACCGATACCCGTCGCAGACGGAAGGAAAACGGAAGTCGAGTCTACTTAGTACAAGCAGATTTGATAGATTTAAATAAATTTAAAATAGATAAAACAAGATAAAGTAAACCAAAATAAAATGAAACACAAAAAAAAAAAAAAAAAAAAACAAATAAGTTAAATAAAACATCAAACTATAGTCAAGAAAAATAAAAAAGTTTTTTCAACATGCGTTTCGACATATTAAAATCGATTAAATGGCAGTGCTGATTAGCTTCGAACAGCATTCTAGAGACGGGCTCATTCTTTCCGTAATCAGTTCGATGAGGGTCGATCCTAAACATAGGTATCGTTCTTAAATCTCGCGAATTTATATTTAGATTAATTTTACCTAGCAGAACTGAAGAATCGATATCGCCGGTTAGTAATTAATGAATGAAAACACGTCTGCAACAACTCGGCGCTTACTAAGTGGTTGTAAATTAATTAGCTTTAAACGATCTTGATATGGAGGCAGGTTGAACTTGTCCACTCACGGTAGCCCCCGTAAAGCAAAGCGAAGAAATCTTCGCTGGACTGCTTCAATCCTCTTAATGTGAACCTCATGATAAGGCGACCACACCTGGCTAGCATACTCGAGCAAGGGACGAACGAACATTGAGAAGAGAGCCTTCGTAACATAAGGATCATCGAATTCTTTCGACCAACGCTTGATGAAATCGAGCGCAGAGTTGGCTTGATTGATAATACGATCGATGTGTTGTCTGAAATGCAATTCACTGTCGCAAATGACTCCCAAATCACGAACAGAATTGGCTCTAGTAATGACATCGCTGTTAATGTAATAGTCGCGAGAAATAGACTGTGCACGTTTTCGAGAGTAGGTGATTGTTTGACATTTACCCACGTTCAAATCAAGGTTGTTCTTTGCACACCAAGTAGAGAAGTTATTGAAGTCGGATTGTAATATGCTCTTGTCGGTAGTGTTTGAAATCCGTCTGTAAATCTTCATGTCATCGGCGTATGTAGATATCGATGATTTTTTTATTAAACATTCAGCGTCGTTGATTGACAGAATGCAAAAAATTGTGAACTTCTCGCGGCATATTCGGGAATAAAACACTTTCGATATCTTCTCGAAGGTCGTACTTTTACGCTTTATACCGATCATAAGCCACTTGTCTACGCTTTTAATCAGAATCCGGAAAAAGCATCTCCTCGTCAATTCCGACACCTAGATTTCATCGGTCAATTCACAATCGATATCCACCACATCTCTGGACTGGATAACGTTGTTGCAGATACTCTTTCACGCATTAATCAAATTTCTATTCCTGAAAGTATTGATTATACTATCATCGCAGATGCTCAGACTAATGATGAAGAGCTTCAACAAATTTTAAGGAGTAATTCAGTTCTCAAATTCGAGAAACTCTCCGTTTCATTTAATTCAAACAAATTCATCTATTGCGATACATCTACAACTACACCTTAGCCATTCATTCCCCTAAATTTCAGAAAACAAGTTTTTGAGGCATTTCATAATCTTTCTCATCCTGGCGTCAAAGCTTCCGTAAAACTTTTGACTCAGAATGTAATCTGGCCATCAATTAAAAAATACGTTCAGAAGATAGCCCAAAATTGTGTAGCTTGCCAAAAGGCTAAAATCTCACGACATACAAAATCTCCGATTGGTAACTATAAATTAACTTCTCAACGCTTTTCGATTCTTCATCTCGACATCATCGGTCCTTTGCCAGTTTCTGATAATCAGCGGTATTGCGTAACATTGATTGATAGATACACTCGCTAGTCTGAGGCGGTTCCAGTTCCGGATATAACTGCCGCAAACGTCACTTTCGCTGTCTACTCACAGTGGATAGCTCGCTTTGGTGTGCCAGAGTCCATTGTCACGGACCAAGGCATGCAATTCGAATCACAACTTTTTCACGAACTTACTAACTTACTTGGTTTTGAGCGCAGGAGAACAACTAGTTACAATCCCAAATGTAATGGCATGATCGAGAGATGGCATCGAGTCATCAAATCTGCCATTATGTGCTATAATCGATCTGATTGGACTAGTGTTCTTCCTGCAATCTTACTTGGACTACGGACGACGTACAGTGACGCTACTCCAGCTGAACTGGTTTATGGATGTACAATTCGAGTTCCTGGACCATTTTTAGATACGACGAACGATCAAATTTCATAATCAGACTTTATTACTAATTTAAGACGACACTTTGACGAAATTCGACCTGTACCGGCTTCTCGACATACTATGGACAAAATTTGTATTAGTAAAGATTTGCTGACTTGCTCGGACGTTTTCCTACGGACCGACGCAGTAAGCAAATCACTGCAACCACCGTAAGTATACTATACTGGACCGTATTTGGTTATCGATCGTACAGACAAATTTTACCCTTTTGATCTAATCGGACGACACGCCAAAATTTCCATTGACCGACTCAAACCATGTTACTCGGACAATCAACAACAAACTACGGACGCACCAACTTCGCAAACTGGATTACTTGTACCGACTGACCGACCAGAACCTATTATTTCGGCTGACGGACCTAAATCATCTACCGTGGAGCCGAAAATTCGCAAACAGGTTCGTTTTTATCTCTCGTCGAGGCCTGTTTTCATTACAAGATCGGGTCGTGAGTCCAGGACTCCAACCAGATTTAGAGATTGAAACGATAGATCTGCGATCTCTTTGGGAGGGGAGTATTGTGGCGTTTTTCACACCTTGCCCAACCAAATCATTTAAAAATTTATAAATAAATTTTCTAAATTGTCAAGCACCATAAATGGTTAGTTGGGTACAGAAAAACTTGTCAAAAAGGAGCAAGCCAAAAAAACAATAAAAATGGAGTCGATTGTTTTTTCAATAATATTAAAAACGTTTAAAAAATATACATCAAAAAAATAATGTTAATATATGTATAATAAAGAAATATTTTAATAAAATTTTATAAAATAAATGTTAAAAATATTGTACAAAGGAATGAGTAATTTTCATTAGAGTTGTATAAAAATATATATTGTTAAAATATAATTACAAATACTTAAAATATATAACCACTAAAAATTTAATATTTTTATTAAAAGCTATCATGATGAATATGGTGGCACCATGATTAAAGTATGAATACAATTTTTCAATTTGAATAGAAATGGCGGTATAAACATTCAGCTCAAAACAATATATAAAGAATTGTTATTGTAAAATCTTGTTTTTTTTCTTGTATGTGGCGAGGCAAAATAAATTTACGCACGAATCGTCTGTAATTAGATGTGTATGTTGCAACGCTTTAAGTCTGAAATAAGTATCAGTTTGGAAAACAGCTTTAGTCATTTGAATTTTGTAATTTTCATAACGCACAAAAAAAATGGAAATCAACACACAAAAGTTTGTATGAAACTAAATGCGAGTTTCAATTGGTTTAATTGCCAAATAAAAAGTTAAAAATTGTGGTGAATAAAAACTACTTCATGCTTAGTTCACGGAACGGGATAATTTTTGATCCAACTCTTTAGCCAATCAAATAAAGATTTGTATAAAGAATATAATATATAATATAATATAAAGATATTCAACTAAATCCCGCCCAATCTCGGTTTAGTTGAAATTTTTCCATCTTTTGAGCAAATAATCTAATTCGTACCAACATAGTAACAAAAATAACCGGAAGTATAAGCAAAAATTTTGCTCAAATATTTGTTGTTGTTTATTTTTGACATTTTTCGAATGAATTTGTTAGGTTATCGCCTTAAATAATTTAATTTAAAGTTATTATACAAAATAAATGAAATAAATATGCGAGATGCATTTAAATGAAACAATTAGGATGAGAACAAAATTTTTTTTTGTTACAACTGTTGGGCTATAAATTATTTGATAATTTATAAACTGTGATGTGTGTATAAAACCGAATATTGTGTATTTGTAATCCCCAGACGTTTATTCGATTAAATTAAAATAAAGCCCCATCTAATCGTAAACAAAGCAGAAATTGTAAACAAAAATTACAAAACAACAGAAAACATATCGCACATCTTCTTAAAAACTGTCAACACAAAAAAACAGTTTTGAGATAAATGCATTTTAATTTTTTTTTAACTGCTAACGCTACTGTGATGATGCTGAGATTATTCATTATTAGCTTTATAAAATAAATAATCAAGTACATATATAGCAATTTAAAATGCATTTATCACAAAACTGTTGTTTGTGTTGACATTTTTTTAAAGGATGTGCGATAGACAACCGTAGACAAATTTTTTGAGCAAAAGTTGGTGAAACCACCAACCTTTTTTTTATCTCATTGCGTGAACACACAGTCAAGAGCTGATAAACTATGTATGTGGAAAACATTTTGCTGACAAAAATATTTGTTTGTAAAGAAAATCTTGTCTGGTACATATTTTGAGAAAAATCGTAATTATTTAAATGTAAACTGACCATAATTAACTAATATACATTTAAATAGTATTTATTTAACATATTTTCATATTTAAATTTGCTTTATACGTTCATAATTACACATAAAATAAGCAACCATGTTATTGTCAAAATTTTAACCAATTGAAACAGATAAAAAGCTAAAAAAAAATGACCACTATTTTTTTTAACTTTTTAACTTTGTATTTGCGGCATTTAAACCAATTGAAACACGCACTAATGCTTAGTTCACGCAACGAGATTATTTTTGATCCAATTCTTTAATCAATCAAATCTTTATATTCAACTAAGTCCCGCCCAATTTGATCTCGGTTTATTTGAAATTTTTCCATCTTTTGAGCAAATAATCTAATTCGTACCAACATAGTAACAAAAATAACCGGAAGTATGAGCAATAATTTTACGAGATGCATTTAAATGAAACAATTAGGATGAGAACCAAAAATTTTATTTTGTTACAACTGTTGGGCTATAAATTATTTGATAATTTATAAATTGTGATGTGTGAATAAAACCGAATATTGTGTATTTGTAATCCCCAGACATACGTTTATTCCATTAAATTAAAATAAAGCCCCATCTAATCGTAAAAAAAGCAGAAATTGTAAACAAAAATTACAAAACAACAGAAAAGAAATCGCACATCTTCTTAAAAACTGTCAACACAACAAAGCAGTTTTGAGATAAATGCATTTTAATTTTTTTTTTTTAACTGCTAACGCTACTGTGATGATGCTGAGATTATTCATTATTAGCTTTATAAAATAAATAATCAAGTATAGCAATTTAAAATGTATTTATCACAAAACTGTTTCTTGTGTTATGACATTTTTTTAAAGGATGTGCGATACACAACCGTAGACAAATTTTTTGAGCAAAAGTTGGTAAAAAAAGCCAGCTTTTTTTATCTCATTCCGTGAACACACAGTAAGAGTGTGTTTCAATTGGTTTAAATACCGTATATAAAGTTAAAAATTGTGGTGAATAAAAATGTCAAACTTTTTATCTGCTTCGAGAGCTGATACAATTTTTATATGGAAAACATTTGGCTGACAAAAATATTTGTTTGTAAACAGAAATTTTCCATGTAAAAATTTTGAGAAAATTTGCAATGATATAATTGTAAACTGACCATAATTGACTAAGTATTTATTTTACATATTTGCATATTTAAATTTGCTATATACGTTCGCAATTACACATAAAATAAGCAACCATGTTATTGTCAAAATTTTACCCAATTTCAGCAGATAAAAAGTTAAAAAATATTTACCACGAATAAATTTTTAACTTTTTATGCGGCATTTAAACCAAGTGAAGGTGTGTTTCAATTGGTTTAAATGCCGCATAAAAAGGTAAAAAATTAAAAATTGACGTGAATAAAAATGTCAAAATTTTTATCTGCTTCAAGAGCTGATAAGATTTTTATACGAGAAACATTTGACTGACACAAAATAGTTTGTACATAGAAGTTTGAATTTAATAGAAATCGTAATTTTTAATTATAAACCAACCGAAAGATATATTTTGGAATAGCATGAATTTTATTGCTTTCCAATTTTTATCTTTTATACGTTCATAACGTTAAATAGCAACCGAACAATTGTCAAAAAATTTAAACCAGTTGAAACAGATAAAAAGTAAAAAAAAATTACCACGAATAAGTTTTTAACTTTTTATGCGGCATTTAAACCAAGTGAAACACACCCAAAGGTGTGTTTCAATTTGTTTAAATGCTGCATACAAAGTTAAAAAAAATAGTGGTAATTAAAAAATAGTGGTATTGGTTAAAATTTTGACAATAACAAGGTTGCTTATTTATGTGTAACTATGAACGTATAAAGCAAATTTAAATATGAAAATATGTAAAATAAATACTATTTAAATGTATATTAGTTAATTATGGTCAGTTTACATCTAAATCATTAACTCAAAATTTGCACATGATAAATTTCTGTTTACAAACAAATATTTTTGTCAGCCAAATGTTTTCCACATAAAAATTGTATCAGCTCTTAACACATATTGCTGGCTTATTACAAATTTAATTTATTTTTAAATTATAAAAATAATGTTTAAAAATTCGAAAACGTACGAATTACAATTCCCCCAAAAATAATGGGGGAAAATTAACGTCAAAGCAGCTATAAAATGGAATTATTTTTTCCCAATAAAAAAAAAATCCCAAACGCCAGAATACACTTTGGACAATGAAAAATTCCCAACTGCTAGAAATACGTCACTAATTCCCAATTCCCGGGGAAAACCAGAATAGGGCCACAGGGGGCTCTTCGTAAACTCTACATTGTTAACATTTATACTGTTTATATTGGAGGTTGAACCCAGGTTCAACCTGGGTTGAACCTTCAACATAGACACCAAAAGTTAACTTGGAGTTAACTCGACTCAATCCAAAAAAATTCTTAGGTCGAGTCGAAAAACAACAACAAAAATAAAACTGAAATAAAAAAAAACAAAAAAAATTATTTATTTTAATTTTTTTGTGTGAGCAGTGGTATCTAAATACGAGAGCATATTTTTTGTGACTTTTTCCGATTCTAATTTATTAAGTTTCCCCTAAAATTAATTGCATTCATCTAAATATTTTTTAAAAATTTTTGACTCGATCCAAAGATAACTCTGCCAATATAAACACTAGAAGTTAACTTCAAGGTTAACCTGAAGATAACTACAAGTTGACTCGACCCCCAATATAAACAGGGTAATTGTTACAACTGTCATTGTTAGTATGACGTGTGTGCTTAACAATGATTTTGTTACAAATGTCAATTATTACGTTTCCATGGACCGAATTAGGGTTTTCGTTGAGTTTCGTCGAGTTAATAACATGGCGAGCTAATCCATATCGTTTTCATGCTAAATTTGTTTTGAGAGTTAAGACGGTGTTATGTTTTTGTCAGTCTTTTTATATATTACTCTGTTTCGCGAATATTTTAACCCGTGTTTATTTTAACCATATTTTTTCTTTATAATATAATAATACTATATTTTATAATAATACTATATATATTTTCTGAAAACTATAAGTTTTCTTTTAATAGATAGAATCTCAGTTAACTCAAATACTTTCGTCGAGTTAAGGAGGATTAAGAAATTTAACGAAAACTCTAAATCCGACTCGTATCAATGATGAGATAATCCCGGTTAACTCTGTCATGGAAACACCATAAATGATTTTACAGATGATTGACGATGACCAATAAAAAAACCTATAATAAAACGCAAAACAGAAAACTAATTTCTATTCCCTTCAATATGAAAATGATTATAAAATGATTATATTAAACCAGTTATCCGTAAACTAAAGAATATTAAAATTATGATTTTTAAATAATACTCAATTATACGCATAGTACTTTTATCAAACACATTGACCATATAAAAAAGTTCATTAAAAAATTATTTTGTTTAGGTATTGATGTGAAAGAATACTTTTTTCGCTTGATTGTAGCATATATATTTAGTACTTTAAAGGCAGTCTCGAGTAGGGTTGAGAATGACATTTGTAACAATTATCTTGTTTCCATGCAGAGTTGAAAGTGGCTTGAGTTGGAGTTAGCGTTCATGGAAACAGAGTAGAGTTTTCGTTAAATTATTTTGAACTCGACGAAACTATTGGGATTGAGTAGAGTTGAAAATCAAAATGGTGGCAAGAAAAAATTGTCATTCACAAATATGTACATATGTATATTTAAAATGAAGAAATATTTTAAAATTATTTTCAAGACTTATAGATTATTATATAGAATTATTAGGCTCAAATAATTAAATTTATCAAGCGGTTATAAAAATTTCAACTTAACCTAACTACTCCATGGAAACGATCAACGCCATTTTGGAATTAACGAAAACCTAATTTCAAGTCAACCTAACTCCAACCTGGTTCATGGAAACATGGTAAATGTTAACACGTTCGCGGGCGCTTTCAAAATGTGTTTCACATATATTTGATAAATTTGGTAATTGACATGATATTTCGTCGCAGAAAGGAATGTATTGTTGAGAATTAACAAATATGTCGTCTTATTTCTAAAAAAAGGAAAAAAAATTCAATGACTGTTTTGCGCGAAAATGTTAAAAAATGAAAAAGGTGTATGAATGCGATAGCATTCACGTCCGTGAACGTGTTAAAACGAGTTTACGAACGACAAAAAGCACGAGATCGTTGTTACGATGATAGTTTCAGAACGATTTAGAGCTGTCATTGTTAACCATATCGTAACAATGTAGAGTTTACGAACAGCCTCCAGTACTACGTTTCCATGGACATGGATAAACCGAGTTAAGAGTTTCGTCGAGTTAATAACATGGCGAGCTAATCCCTATCGTTTTCATGCTAAATTCGTTTTGACAGTTCAGGCGGTGTTATATTTTTCTGTCTTCTTATATTTTAATCTGCTTCGTGAATATTTTAATCTGTTTCGTGAATATTTTAACCCGTGTTTATTTTAACCATATTTTTTCTTTATAATAATACTATATTTTATAATAATACTATATATATTTTCTGAATACTATAATTTTTCCTTTAACAAATAGAATCTTATTTAACCCAACTACTTTCGTCGAGTTAAGGAGGATTAAGAAATTTAACGAAAACTCTAAATCCGACACGTTTCCATGATGAGATAATCCAGGTTAACTCTGTCGATGTCTCGTAAACTACAGGCCTCTTACTACTCTCGTTTTTCGCACATGACGTAAAATTATGTCTAAACCGAGACTGCGCAATAGTAATCTTAAGTTATTTACACTAACAAAACGACTAGAGAAAACGACAAAAACGTCGACATAGCGTGTCGTCATCATTTGGTGTAAGCGGCCTGTAGTTTAGGAGGCATTGACACTGTCATGGAAACATCATACAGGTGAAAAATACACGCATCTGTTTGACTTGCGTTTCCGCCCGCGTATCCGCAAGCGTTTTTCCGCACGTCTGTTTCTACCATTAAAAAAACGCTGGCTTTTATATAACTAAAAAAATAAGATTTTCATAGAGTATTCGGATTACAATTAACTACTACTAAAAATAGCCAACTATGGTATTCATTTTGCTGACAAATTGATAATGACAAATTAATTTTGCTGACAAATGTTGGAGGAACAATAAAGGACTAGGCCCACCAAGCGTCGACGGCGAGCAGCAAATTTAAACAAGCATTAATTTGTTTATGTTTTATATAGAATCGGCAGTATAAACAAATACATATACCAATTATTTATAAAAAAAAAAACTTTACAATTTTTGGATTTTTAATAGAAAAAATTGTAATTTTAATTCTTTCGCGGACACGTCGGTATATATCGACGCATCAATTGACCTACAGTAGGACACGTCGGTAATAAGTAATAACCAACGTTGTTTTCATATGATTACCATTGAATGTGGTTTTCTGTCCCACAGGAAGCGTTTCTGTTTTCATTGTCCTGTAACAAACATCCTTAAATAATTATGTGTCCGCGAAAGGGTTAAGAAATTCGCAATTGTTTTTCATAATTGGTATATAATTGTTTGTGGTCTTACTTTGAGAAATTTACAATAACAATCCCATATATGTAATTCCCAATTGGAATTGTTTTAAACCAACTTTTTTGCTGTTATAGAATAATTCTATTCTACCGGTTGTAAATTAGTTACGATTTGTAATAATTACGGTCTTACTTTGGTACCGGTTAAATCCATGCTGGAATAGAATAAATATTGTGCTCAAAGTAACAACCAAAAATTGTATTTACTTATTTTTATTAGTTGGGAACAATTACATTTTGAAGTTAAACAAAACGTGAAAACACAACTAAATATATCTATTTAAATAGTAATATCACCGAATAATATTGAATATTATTAGAAATCGTAACTAATTTACAACCGGTAGAGTAGAATTATTCTATACCAGCAAAAATGTTGGTTGAAAACAATTCCAATTTGGAATTACATATATGGGATTGTTGTTGTAAATTTCTCAAAGTAAGACCGCAAATATTCAATATTATTCGGTCATATTACTATTTAATTAGATATATTTAGTTGTGTTTTCACGTTTTGTTTAACTTCAAAATGTAATTGTTCACAACTAATAAAAATAAGTAAATACAATTTTTGGTTGTTGCTTTGAGCACAATATTTATTCTATTCCAGCATGGATTGAACCGGTACCAAAGCAAGACTGTAGTTAAGCTGCATTTCTTTGGTATTTACAACAATTGCGTGTATCTAAATTGAGAAAACAGCTAAATTATTTTTTTTTTAGATTTACGAAAGTTAAATCAGCTGTATTTCTTTGGTAAGTTGCTGGTTCTTTTAAACCAACTTATTTGGTATTATTCAAGTTCTTTCGCACTACTAATTGAGTATTTTGTGATTGGGATTAAGTGTGAGTGTATTTCAGTTATTTACCGTGGAGTTGGGATGTTATGAATATAGTGTTTCTATAGGCACATGGTGTCAACTTCTAAGGATTTTATAATCGAGTGATTGCCTATATTCTTAATTATTTTACGATAAATTTATGTTCAGTAATTAAAAGATTAACATAGGAAATGTTTACCGTATATCAACTCTTTGCTGCAAATTTAATCCTTGTACATTTCTTGATACCAACTTTGTTAAAGTGGTTGCTGCTAATAATTGCGAATAACTAGAATAACCACGATCCAATAAAAGTTGGCATTTGGTTAACGCATCCGGGCTATCTTGAAAGGCCACTAACGCTTTTTCAGCTTCAGATCTTAAGTTCCCATCTTGAAACTCATATAGTTGTTTACATAACATTTCCAACTGTTGTACTTCCTATAAAGAGTTCAAATTATGTTTAATTAACTTATGCACATTAATTGATCTATTGAATTTTTTGACAAAATTGCAATTTATACAATTTTAAATTAATAATACGGCACATGTCTTAAGCAACAAAATTAATAATATACATAGCGTTTTACCATTTTAGTTGATTCTGCTTCACAATTAGAAATCTTTATAGATTTTAATAATACGTATAAGTATTATCATAGCCGACTCCTTAAAACTAACAAAACATTTTTGATAGTGATCTATTGATTAATACTATTACTTCAGTTAAACATGATTTAAAATACAAGTATTTTAATTTTTTACTCCTTCAATCGCCATGTTTGTTTTTGTAGTTGGTTAGTAAATTTTGTTACAATATTTACAAATCACATTTAGTTTTTTTACTTCATCCACTCCGTTGATCGTCAAAAGAATTACTACACACATACAAATGAAATTTATTTTCACCAAATAACCTCAAAAACACTGTTTATTTTAATAAATTGCTTTTAGTTACAAATTGTTTATATCATTTGCCAGAAAACTGTTCAACGAAAAAATATTTTTTTTTTCATATGAAATCATTAACCACAATCAATTTTAACACAATGACACTGCGACGATTCTATATTCAACATACAAAACCCTATACAACTATTTTGTTTATATGCTAAAAGGCCTTTTCAAAATGTGCCAGATTATGTGACAATACCACTGTATCAAAAGCCAATTTTTATATTTGCAGAAAATACGTATGAAAAAAGCAATTCTTTTATGTTTTTAACTGCAAAAGAGAGACAAATAAAAAAATTTATTCCATTTTCATATTTGCCTCTCCGTTATAGGGCATTTACCTGCGAGCAACACTCTTCTTCTGCAAAATGAAAGAGATATAAAACCCATTTACATGCGACCAACATTTCTTTCTACAAAATGAAAGATATATAACATTGACTTTTTCCTCATTAGACAAGAAAAGACATATCGTCGGCTCAGTATTATCTTGTCGTAAGTATCAAAATGTCGTTTTTCAGTTTTTTATAAAAGTATTTTTAGTTTTTCTTCCTCTTTCTAAATCTACAATCGATTTTATCCTAGGTTATATAGTTTCTGAGTTACAGAGAATTTATTTGTCGTAAATCCACACAACATCATAAACTGTTTATATTTGTATCGTATCCCAAGTATAACAAAACGAAAGTAAAAATTGAGCATAGTATTTTCCTTCGTTTTCATCCAAAATTAACGAAAGTTAAACTTCACATTATAATGATAGTGTTTGTAGCGTATATGTATACTGTGTTGTTACTACTGTATACTGTGTTACCGCAATTTTTCTTTCGTAGGAATGTGTATAGCGTGTAATGTACATGGTTTGTTTTTATTTTTCATGTTCACGACATGAGTTTGGTAATTTTATAAAATTTTGTTAAAAAAATTTAAAGATGTGCGTTAATTTAAATAAAATTACATCAAAATATATTTTATATCTATTCAAATATTGTTTTCATAAATTAATTAATTTCTAGTTCAGTTTTAAGTTTTTAGGTAGAAAACAAATGCGAAAATAATAAACTTGATGTGCAATAATCATAGTACCTATTTGGAAAATTATTTAAACTTTTAATATTACAATCAAAGAATAATTTCAAATTGTGTAATTATAAAAAATAATTAAAAAATTAACTAAAATATAATTTAGATTCGTATATAATATGTATATATGTATGTATATTTTTATACCGCAAATTTAATAAAATAAAAATATTCATTTTAAACCTAAATTTTTATTTTGCTCTCATATTTGGATGCCGCCATCTTTTTCTTCTAACATTTTCAAATATAGCATTTTACATTCATGCACAACCTCGCTCCCGCCATTTTGTTTTTTGTCTTTTCTGTTCACACATACATGTATACAATTCTCCTTTATTGAGTTTCGTTCAGTTTCGAATAATCGCGACACGTTTCATACGTTTTATTTTAATAAATTGCAACTCAAACTTAGAAAAATACTAGACTAAGTTTAGTACTTAAGTACGAATATCGCCAGGAAAATTGAAAGTAAAAATACTTGGGATGTCACAAATTCTGGAGATACGACAAAATCGCTAAAGGCGATGCCACATACACATTTCTACGGACGACATCTAAAAACAGATTTCGCATTTACGAATTAATTAGAGCATATTTTTGAGTCAAATCGAGAAGTCAAATTGAGTAAAATATCTCAAGTTAGTAGCTAAAATAATAAATTTGGAATTATTTAATAATTTTAATTGAAAAATTAGAAACGATTTTTTCTCTGACTGTGTGTTCACGGAACGAGATAAAAAAAAAGCTGGGGCGGTATGTTGTACCATCACTTCGAATCGAGACTCGAAAAAAGTCGAATGGCGGTATGTTGTATCATTTTCGAGAAGCAAAAAAAATACAACTTTCACTTTTTCGATTCGACTTTTTTCGATTCGAAGTGATGGTACAACATACCACCCCGAGCACGTTCACGAGAGTTACATTGTTACAATATTGTTAACAATGACAGCTCAAAATCGTTCATGAAACTGCATTGTAACAATGACCACGTGCGTTTTTCGTTCACGAACTCTACATTGTTACAAATGTCATCCTGAACCCTACTCGAGACTGCCTCTACAAATGTCATTTTTAATGGCGTATTTATCATGATCGTACTATCAACAACCATTATGTAGTTTTGAAAAATAATTTAAAGAACAAAATTTAATTTTTAACATATTTATTTTAAAAAAATTTGTGTTTTATGGATACGGTGATTATTTTGATACTCCATAATATTATGTTACTCTTTATGTTATGAAGAAATTAAGAGATCAACTTTTTATTGTTTTCATTTGTTTTGACACTTAAGACCATCTCATTGTTAACTACTACGTCATTTCTACAATGACAGTTGTTACAATAGTTAACAATGTAAATCTCGTGAACGCAATCCTGGCTTTTTTCCCAACTTTTGCTCAAAAAATTTGTCTACGGTTGTCATATCGCACATCCTTTAAAAAAATGTCATAACACAAACAACAATTTTGTGATAAATGCATTTTAAATTGCTATACTTGATTATTTATTTTATAAAGCTAATAATGAATAATCTCAGCATCATCACAGTAACGTTAGCAATTCAAAAAAAAATTAAAATGCATTTATCTCAAAACTGTTTTTTTTGTGTTGACAGTTTTTAAGAGGATGTGCGATATGTTTTCTGTTGTTTCGTATTTTTTGTTTGCAATTTCTGCTTTGTTTACGATTAGATGGGGCTTTATTTTAATTTAATCGAATAAACGTATGTCTGGGGATTACAAATACACAATATTCGGTTTTATACACACATCACAATTTATAAATTATCAAAAAATTTATAGCCCAACAATTTGTAACAAAATAAAATTTTTGGTTCTCATCCTAGTTGTTTCACTTGCGAGATGCATTATTTATTTCAATTATTTTATATAATAACTTTTTTTTTTTTTTTTATATCATTTGCTTAGGTCGACTACTGACTAGCACGTATATGACCAGGCAATGTATTTTTATCAATTATATTATTATGTGTATCCAGTCGTAACTTTCGTTACCACTGGGAATCGAACGCGAGACCCTCTATACACACAGGAAGCGTTCTACCCACTGTGTTACAGAGGGCGACATAATAATTTTAAATACAATTATCTAAGGCGATAACCTAACAAATTCATTCAAAAAATGTCAAAAATCAACAATAACCACAAATATTTGAGCAAAATTATTGCTCATACTTCCGGTTATTTTTTGTTACTATGTTGGTACGACTAATGCCCGGTTTACATGGGAAAATTGTTTTCTTCTACAAATTTTTGCAGGTAAATAAGAAAGAATCCGCTATATAAAAATATTCAATATGCCAGAAAGAAATAAACATATATAGTAATGGCGTAATTTTTTTATAGGATCATTATTAATTTATTTTTAATGAATTAAAATGCGAAATTTACATTTTTATCTATGGCGTCTGTTTTTATTGTGAATCCTCAACATTTATAAATTCGAAATAATTTTTTTTCTTGTTAATTTTAAAAATGTTGCCATAAAAATACTCGGATCGAATATATGTTATGGCAAAATTTTCATTTTTATGGTGATTTTTGCTCAAAAATTCTTCTACAAAATTTCGTTGGGATATATTGCTTTTCTTGTCTCTCATGTGCAAAAAGCCAATGTTATATCTTATTCATTTTGCAGAAGAAAAATGTTGGTCGTATGTAAACCGGGCATAAGATTATTACTCAAAAGATGGAAATATTTTAACTAAAGCTGGATTAAATTGGGCGGGGTTTAGTTGAATATGAAAGATTTGATTGGCTGAAGAGTTGGATAATAAATATTCCCGTTCCGTGAACTCAGCATGAATGGTACAATTTTACACGTGAACGAACGCACAAAAATCTAAAACGATTTCCGAACTCATCAAAAAATTTTAAACGATTTTTTTCTCTGTTGTCTGTGAACTTCAACAAAATGTCAAAAAATTCCAAAACAAAATATATATTTTTCATTAATTTAATATTTTTATAAGGCTCATGTATTATGAAAATTTTATAAAGAATTGTTGTTGTAAAAATCCTCTGTATTTTTTTTGGTATGTGGCGAGGCAAAATAAATTTACGCACGAATCGTCTGTTATTAAAGCGTTACCACATACACATGTTAAAAATGTTGCCATAAAAATACTCGGATCGAATATATTTTATGGCAACATTTTATTTTTATGGCAACATTTTGCTGTGTATTGACTAAAAAAACCCCCGGAAAAATTTTGTTGGGATATATTTCTTTTCTTGTCTCTCATGTGCAAAAAGTCAATGTTATATCTTTCTCATTATGCAAAAGAAAAATGTTGGTCGTATGTAAACCGGGCATAAAACATCAAAATAAAATAAACAGAATGAACGAATGCAATCATAAAGGCGTCCTAAATGTATAAGAGAGAAAATAACCAAATGGCTTTTTCTTTCCATCCATTCAATTAAACAAAGGCAACCAACGAGAATAATATTTTACTGATATGATATGATATGATATGGGGCGGTATGTTGTACCATCACTTCGAATCGAAAACGAAAAAAGTCGAATCGAAAAAGTGAAAGTTGTATCATTTTTGCTTGTCGAAAATGATACAACATACCGCCATTCGACTTTTTTCGAATTTCGATTCGACATGTTGGTACAACATCATACCGCCCATGATATTTTATAACGTAGGGCAGTTGTTAAGCTGGTATCCTATAACATACTGCATGCAATTAAGGATGTCCTAGTCCATAGTTGATACATTCCTTTGATGACGCAGCAACTGAATGACTCGAGCACATGCACTACTACTACTGCATTCGATTATCACTTAATCGCCCAAGAATTGTATTAACCAGAGACAAGATTCGATGACCGAACTGACTAGGTATCCTGATCCTACGAGGTTCACTAATTCTACAGGTTAAGGATATGTTACAGGTTCTAATAATAGAAGAACTACAAGAGTAAACTGCCGTTATACAACGTACCCCAGTTCGGTTTTTTCTTCTTCTATAATTACCAATTACTAGTTTTCTAATCCCCATTAATATTTTCTTTTACCATTCATGGTTTGTGAAAGTAATTAGTTTGTAAGTATCGATTGGTATCGATAAGCAACTTTCTTGTTTGGTCTCTTTTATCCCCATGAAAATGAAGAAGACATAAGAAATTTTGTTGGTTTCAACGACAATAATATTTTACTGTGCATTTATTCCGATATTGTAACAGGTTTCAATACTGACGGTTGTAATTAAATTTACAATACGACCCCCAGATGTAGATCTAAACTTCCTGATAAAAAACAAACAATCAAAATTTTGCAAAACAAATCGAAACCGTTTAGTTGTTGTGGTTTCAATTTTATAATGCAAATATTTATTTCTAACTACTCTCCGGTATATTCTGCAGATGAGGCTTTGTTTTGTTTTTATAGTTGTGTGTACCTAAATAATATTTTGATTTTTACGAATTGGATGATCCTCTACCACAATTGTCAGACAATAAAGTAACAATGTAATTGATACTGTTTATCCATTGTGTATGCAACATCGTTTTTGTATCAATTAAATTATAAAATATAAACGAAAAGATGTGAGGGGTTACTGTTTAGTTAGAATATCCTTTAAATAAAAATAAACATATAAATTGTTTGTGTGTCCTGATAATACGTACATATAAGATACATATGCATTTGTAGGGTCTTGAAATTATGAAATTTTGGGTACGCCCAATAAATAGTTTTAGAATATAATTTTGAAATGCAATACTTCAAGATTTTTTAAGGTTTTAGAAAGATGTGTACCTCATTCGGTACCAGTTACTAAAATATAATTGTGACGGTAAATTTAATGTGGCAGATTGTCAAAATAAATCTGAATTAAAAGCAAGCATGAGCAATGATTGATCATATTTTAAATCGGGCAGTGAAAGCTTGCACAAATGTTGAAAGTGGTTCTCAACGTCTAAAAATAAGACAGGATGAAATTAGTTATTATTTCCGAGGTACCATCCACAAAAGATAACAAATAAGTCTCTACAGTTGAAAATTTATTATTTTGGGTGTTCCTGCTTTGGACGCTGCTAATGTTGATATGGATTTTAACAGCTATTAACTTAATTTTTAAAAATTTAATTTAAAACCTCTTTTTAAAGTAAAGCGAAAGCAAGTAGAACTTGATCGCAAGATACTGATTTTGTGTTGTAAAAACCATCATTACATGCGAGTGCGTGCTCATTCGCATCGTATGATGGGGTTTGTTATATATTATTACTGTAGCATTATGTCCTTGAACAATAACTACATTTTATTACAACTAAAATTACATTGTAATGATATTGCATGAAAAATATACTAAAAATCTTGAAAATCTCACTCGAAGTGATTTCTACAAGGATTCCCAAACACTTTGGCCACTGGCATAAGGTACTGTTGGTCATCAGGGATCATAAATAAAAACCCGCATAAGTTGTTGAAGTTAACTTAAGGGCAAACTGACTGTCGCGTTTCTTAGCAAAATTGTACCAATCCCCAAAAAAACGTAAATGTTATAAAAGTGTGCTCCATGCCGAAATCAAAATTTATACAAAATATAGTTCTAAAATAAAACAAAAAAAATAAATACAATACAAAAAAAATAAGTCTTCACCACTCCTCAGTGTTTTCAAAGTAACTGAATCAATGAATCCAGTTGTTGTAAACGATATCAACCACAAATCTTTTGACATTGAATTTGAGACAACCTACTGTAACCTGACGAAATCTAAGCACATTCCAAGAATGAAATTCAACTTGAAGATGACAAATTACGCCAGTTTAAGCAAAAATATTTAGAAGCAGCAAATTGGGATCTTATTTTAAATCTTGACAATGTGAACGAAAATGTTGATAAATTTTATAACTTCATTCACCAAGGCTTTTACAATAAAGCACCGAAAACTCATCCTCCGTGGTTCGATGACCTGCTAACCAGTTTAAATAATAGAAAATGTAGTACATATAGGCTTTACATTTTCGGTTTTTTGAAAATGATGAAATCTCGATTGGAAACCGACAAGCTAGCTTTTGTACAGCGCAGTACAATATCCTATTTCAATTTTAAGTGCAAGTCTTACCTTGCAAGTATTGAAACAAAAATTAAATCAATTCCTAAAGAATTTTGGAAATATTTTCGATCCAAAAGGGAAATCGATGGATCCAATATGACTTATAATAATACCAGCTCCTCGGACGCAAAAGTGATAGTAGACATGTTTGCAGAAATTTTCCAATCAGTCTATAGCCGTTTGTGATAATATGGGATATACTGATCAAATAGGCAACAACAATTCTTCTATTATTCCTCCTGTCATTCATGAAGGGAATGTTATATATCAGCTTTAAAGGAATTTGGAGATAATATGGAATATGGATATGAGCCAGATGATATACCCGCCTTTATATTAAGCGAGTAGCTTCACTAATCCACTCTGCAAACTTTTTAACCAATCAATAACCACAGCCGTGTTTACTGATAACTGGAAAATTTCATAAATAACACCTATCTTTAAATCGTGTAAGAGAGAGGGTATCTCACTTTACAAAGGAATTACAACATATTCGTCGATTCCAAAATTAATTGAGCTGATTGTGTGCAATGCTTTTAAATCTACATTGATACGTGAGATCTCTATCTAATCGACATCGAACAATCTGGTCGAATTTACCTATAAAGTGTTGAATGAGATAGAAAACCATCATCAAGTAGATGTAGCGTATACAGAAAACTTATAAGTCACGATAATAAAAAACAATGACAATATTATTGAAATTTGCCAGCTTATGTTTGGTCATCTCCGACATTTCGGAAAAGTTACTCAATACAAATCGCGATTTAGTACTCACAAGTATTATCACCAAATTGCAGCAGAATGTTTAGTACAATGTCACAAAAAATTGTCAATTGTCACTTGACCAGAATCTAGGGCCAGCTCGAACCACAAAAACTATCGTCTGACCCATATGCTTTATTTATTTATTTACGATTGTTTTGACATTTATGAATTAAGTTCATTAAGGATTCGTGTACAAAAAAAAATTAATTTCATGTCTGACAAATGCTTAGAAGAGGCCAGCTCGAACCATTGGTATAGCCATCTGACCCAAACGAATGTTTTGAAATTTGTCTAAGACGTTCATTAGGGATTCTTCTACAATAAAAAATTACAATCATGTCCTACAAATGTTTGAAAGAGGCCAGCTGGAACCAATATTACAAGCGTCTGACTCATACGATTCCTTTGAAATTTGTGTAAGAAGTTCATTAACTCTTAAATGCCCAAGGTTATAAATTATAATATAAAAATTAGGTCATGTGTAATTTTGTATGTAGTTACCGAATCAAAAGTTGATTTAGTATTTTGTTTCGTTTTCAGTAACTTTTGGCAAAAAACCGGTTGTATCCTTTAAGATACATTGGGGGTTAAGCATGATGAAAATAATTTAAATACACAATTAATTAAATAAGTAATTCAAGATATTTATTGATAGTAATATTATAGAAAAAATGTATAATTTTTAATTATGGTTATATTTAAAAAAAAAACAATTGTTTTCAGCATTGAAATTTTTGTCTGACCACTACAACCGGGATATTTGCATCTTCCCTTTGAATTTAAATATACCCAATGATCAGTCGAAAAAAGTTGCAAATTTAATGCTAAATCGTATTCAGGCTTATAATAGACGCAAAGGGAGCTTCACTCAATATTAAAAATTTAAAAGTAGTCCAAATTATAATTTGCATAATAATTAAAAAATTCAAAATTCCAAATACTTATGCTCAATTGAAATATAGGAATTAAAAAAAAACAATGAAGTTTTTCCTAGCATTTTGTTTTTGTTGCTATATTTTTTTTATTTCTGATTTTTATAAACATTAATTAATTTCAAATTAATATTTTATAATAAAACTTTAAATTTTTTTATTTTACTTAAGATAACCAACCTTTCGTAAGAAAACCTTTATTTCCAAATAATTTAACCCATGAATGGAGATCTAAATTTCCTGATAAAAACAAACAATCGAATTTTACAGAACAAATCGAAACTGTTTAGTTGTTGTGGTTTAAATCTAAATATAATCCAAATGTTAATTCCCAACTTTATTCCGATATATTTTACAGATAAGGCAATGTTTTGGTTTTGTTGTTGTGTGTACATAAACTATATCCTTTTTCTCTTTACGGATTGGATGATTATCCTCTATTGCAGTAATCGGACTAATAAAGTAACAATGTAATTGATACCGTTTAACTATTGCGTATGCATCGTCATTTTTGTAACAATTAAATAATAAAAAAGGAAAGATGCGAGGGGTTACAATTTAGCTAGCATATTCTGTGTGTCCTAATATTTAAATACATAAGATACTTATGCATTTGGAGGGTTTTACATTGTGATATTTTAGGAACGCCCAATGATTGTTAATATAAAATTGCAAGATTTCTTTTTTAGTTTTAGAAATAATACTCTTTAGTACCAGTTAATATGAGTTGTAATTGTGACGAAGAATTTAATGTGGCAGATTGTAAAAAAAAATCTGAATTGAAAGAAAGTGACTTTAGTATTGATCATATTTTAAATCGGGCGGGTAAAAGTTGCACAAATGTGGAAAATTGTTCTCCTTGCCCAGAAATAACACAAGATGTAATTAGTTTAGATAAACCCCAATTCGGTTGGTTACAATTTACTAGATACAATCCACCAAAGATAACAAGTAAGTCCACTGTTATACATTTATTTAAGACGTTTTCAGTATTCCTTCTTTAGATGCTGGTAATGTTAAAATTTATCATAAGTGTTTCTATTTTAATGTAAATTTTCGAAGTAGAGCGAATACAAAAATAATTCATTCGCCAGTTACCTTACAGGTTTTGTATTTTATGTATTGTTAAGACCGAAATCATTGGTGCGTTTATCAGCAAAGTGTACCCATCATGAAAAATGAGTAAATGTTATAAAAGTGTAAGTCCATCCCGAAATCAAAATTTATACAAAATCTAAAATAAAACAAAGAAAAGTGGGGGATTTGTAAAATAAATGGAAACAACTATTATGAGAGTTAATTAATGTTATTATGTATTATATCCGCATATTAATATGATTATAATTATTTCATACTAGCTGCTAAGCTCGTTGTTGACAAATACAACGGGTCTGGAAAGCATTTTTTCCAATCAGTTTATTGATAATACATACTTTCTTTTACGTATAAAATGTGTAGTAATCCTGAAAAATATACGATTCAAAGCCAAAGTCGGAAAGTGGATTTTAAAAAATCTTTGTTATTTACGTCATCCAACAACTTCACAACCCAAAAAGTGACAGCAATGTCAACTCAATTAATCTTTTCAATGTTCGTCGCAGTTAATAGCACACAATAATAAGTTTTAAGTTATGTTTTTAACCTAAATAAGAAAATATAACAAAAAAATAAATTTTAGCAGGAAATTTTAATAGGTCTTTTTTTGTGTAAATCCACATTTTGCATTTTGTAAAAATCCACATTGCATTTTGTTAATATAATTGGCGCAGTTGGTATCAGGATATTTTTATATGTAGGTATATCCGTAAGGTAGAATCAGTGTAGTGAATTATCGAAAGTAAAGTCATCGTATTTGCCACCGGTTATAACGTTAAATGTTAGCACCAACGGTTTATTGGTGTACATAGTGTGTGCAATAGTGTGCGATCCAATATTGTGCGATAAAAAATGAAAGTGAAAAGTGTACCACGACATCCTTATCTACTAGACCTACGTGATGCAGCTTACGATTCTTCTATTTATAATCTGGTAAGTGATCGATTTATATTCATTTCCCATAAATACATCTCACCGACTCACGGGCGGCTTGTGAGTCATAGTAATCTCGCGGCTTACGAGATAAATAAGTTAGTTAATAGTGATAGGTCTAGCAATTCCACGTTTTCGAAAGTTAATAAAAATTGAAAAAATAAATACGATAAAAATAAAAGTGAAAACTTATTGATAATAATTTCAAACCTTGTGAACAGTTAGTAATAAAAAAAATAACTCAAGTATAATTAGTTAATATGTAGTTTTGTCAATAGTCTAAAAATACCAGACTCATTTAAGACTTACCTCGAAATGAAGGTAATCGTCACACATTGTACGATCTCATAGACAATGTCGACGAAATAATCGAACAGTGTTACGAAATGATCGGAGATAATTAGATACCCAAATCATTTATCCGTGCTATTCGGAACAATAAAGGAAAACCTGATAAATTCATTCGAGACTTACATCTGATTTATCAAGGTAATTGACAAGATTGAAAAATATTTTTCTAGAGTGATTGACATACAGGTAACAATACTCACACACGTCAGATTGACGACCAATGAAAAAGCTGTTTTAATGGCTAAGGAAAGTCTCTATAAAGAAATGTGACTATCTACGTTCTTATAGCTGTGGGTTGAGAAAACACATGGGATCTATGATAAGTGCATGGCAACCCAAAACCATAAACGATGCATTTTATCTTTGCATAAAAGAACAAAATATGCATTATATGAAACATTTCAAAAACCTGAATTACCGCCTAGGGCAATTCATTACCAACCATTACATATACCCTCAAGACAATATCAAAAACTTGTCCAGCCTAGATTACCAATTCCGCAAGCTTTATGGGGAGACCAACTAATCAATACTATAATCACAAACCTTTCCCAAATCAAAATTTACCCTATCGGAATAATTTTCAACAACCATCACTTAATCGGTACAATCTCGTTCAATTTTTACCATCTAAACCTCAATATCCCAAAATAGAATCAATGGATCAAATTCGAACAAATTCGCTCAACCTAGACGGTTCTCAAATATAAATGTCGGATATAATAGCCCATATCCATTTCCACAAAATAAATTTCAAAGTCAAGTACTATTCAATATGGAGGAAGCCACCCAAGTCGATTCCAGACTGAATCACCTACATGAATTAGTCGATGATGAAAACTACTTCCCAAACCTCGGTTACGTATAGTAGAGGAACCAGAAGTTGAACCTCGAGAACACGAAATAAATTACTCAGAAATATTCGATACGGTTTTTCGGGAACAAGCCTCGGAAACCCTATCGGATACGTAAATTTGAACTCCCACCAAATTTTTCCTTTTGCCATACATTCATATAAAACTTAATCCAAAAATAACTCTAAAAATGTGAACCGACACTAGTACAAATAGATCATTTATTGACCCCAAACATGTACATCCTTCATGGGTACAAAAAATTCCCACGGTAAAAGTTAAACCCTTTTCCAAACGCATGAAATAACGGAACAAGAAATAACAAAAGAAATTGCAAAAGAAAGCATTCAGTTCTTAGTTTTTAAATTCCACAACTACTTCGATGGCCTAATTGGGCTGGAGCTTATGCAAAAATTAAAATTAAAACTAGACTTTTAAAAATCCGCACTGGGAATCAATAACACAACAATTCCATTATTGTTCAAACCGAACTTCATATCTAACGACTATCGAATCCCACCTCGAACAAAAATGACTATTAGTATTCCTGTTGACATACATCCCGAAGAAATTTATAGAGCTGAAGATTGGTACTCTCTTGTCGAAATCGTTAAGTTTTCTAATAAAGAACAACAATGTCTGATAGAACAACCTATTAGAGCAGAAAATTTAAATGAAAAATACACAATCGAAATCAACCATTCCTCAATCATGTCCAAAAGCTCAGACAAACCTCAAGCTATATCTGGATACACACTTACATACACAAAGATGAGGTACGCATACAAATTGATAAAATGCGTGACCAGGGTATAATTCGACCAAGCTATTCACTACTCAGCTATTCATTTGGTCTTCACCCATATGGATCGTGCCGGAGAAAGCCGATGCCAGTGGTAACACAAAATTGAGACTATGGTGGTCAACTATTGAAAGCTTAACGAGCAAACGATAGGTATCCGTTACCAAACATAACGGAAATCTTCGATAAGTTGGGTAAGTGTATGTACTTCACTACACTTGATTGAGCCTCCGGATTTTATCCGGAGGCTAGCCACATCTCGAAATGATGAACTAGGCTCATGTATTGAATTTTTAAAGTTTTACCAATATAGCGAGTCTGCGTGTCCACGGATGTTCTACTGCTCTAAGCCGAATAACAAAAATCTCTCTTAGTTCATCATTTCGAGATGGGGCTAACTGATTTAAATAGCTAAAAGTATCCCCTTTCGAATGTATATAATCACTATGCGAGCCAAACACTGAGATTTTTGCTATTTGGCTTAGAGCAGTAGAACATCCGTGGACACGCAGACTCGCCATATTGGTAAAACTTTAAAAATTCAATACATGAGCCTAGTTCATCATTTCGAGATGAGGCTAACTGATTTAAATAGCTAAAAGTATCCCCTTTCGAACGTATATAGTCACTATGCGAGCCAATCTCTGAGATATTTTCTATTTGGCCTAGAGCAGTAGAACATCCGTGGACACGCAGACTCGCTATATTGGTAAAACTTTAAAAATTCAATACATGAGCCTAGTTCATCATTTCGAGATGAGGCTAACTGATTTAAATAGCTCAAAGTATCCCCTTTCGAACGTATATAGTCACTATGCGAGCCAATCTCTGAGATTTTTGCCATTTGGCTTAGAGCAGTAGAACATCCGTGGACACACAGACTCGCCATATTGGTAAAACTTTAAAAATTCAATACATGAGCCTAGTTCATCATTTCGAGATGAGGCTAACTGATTTAAATAGCTAAAAGTATCCCCTTTCGAACGTATATAGTCACTATGTGAGCCAATCTCTGAGATTTTTGCTATTCGGCTTAGAGCAGTAGAACGTCCGTGGACACGCAGACTCGCTATATTGGTAAAACTTTAAAAATTCAATACATGAGCCTAGTTCATCATTTCGAGATGAGGCTAACTGATTTAAATAGCTAAAAGTATCCCCTTTCGAACGTATATAGTCATCATGCGAGCCAATCTCTGAGATTTTTGCTATTCGGCTTAGAGCAGTAGAACATCAGTGGACACGCAGACTCGCTATATTGGTAAAACTTTAAAAATTCAATACATGAGCCTAGTTCATCATTTCGAGATGAAGCTAACTGATTTAAATAGCTAAAAGTATCCCCTTTCGAACGTATATAGTCATTATGCGAGCCAATCTCTGAGATTTTTGCTATTCGGCTTAGAGCAGTAGAACGTCCGAGGACACACAGACTCGCTATATTGGTAAAACTTTAAAAATTCAATGCTTGAGCCTAGTTCATCATTTCGAGATGGGGCTAACTGATTTAAATAGCTTAAAGCATCCCCTTTCGAACGTATATAGTCACTATGCGAGCCAATCTCTGAGATATTTTCTATTTGGCCTAGAGCAGTAGAACATCAGTGGACACGCAGACTCGCTATATTGGTAAAACTTTAAAAATTCAATACATGAGCCTAGTTCATCATTTCGAGATGGGGCTAACTGATTTAAATAGCTCAAAGTATCCCCTTTTGAACGTATATAGTCACTGTGCGAGCCAATCTCTGAGATTTTTGTTATTTGGTATATCATTTTATACAGTATGGTACGTGATTTATTGAAAAATTTATAATAATGAGCATTTTAGATTTTTTAATGTGAAACAATTTCTTTTGTTTTATCAATATTTATTATCAATATTGTTTCGATTTTAATATAAAATAAATACACTGTTAAAATTGCACACTTACAAAAAATTTTGTCCAAGAAATAAAAATGTGTCCAAAAACTTCACAAAGAACACTCGCGTAAATTTTTGTCCAAAAACATTTGTCCAAAAACTTCACACCGGTCTTTTCGCTTCTCTCTATCTAACTAATTCTCTGACTTCAACAGGGTAATTTTGATTCCTACGGGATTCGGTATGATTAATAAGAGAACTTTGCCATGCTGCTTGTTGAATATTACTGTTAAGTACCTTCAGTTCGTCTTCTGACCGTATTGTACCGTTGTGTTAATTGGCATTCGAAGGTCTATTTGCACTTCAATTAGTTCTTGCAATAGGTCCCAGTCAGTTTTATTATTTGTTAGCTTAGGCAAGTTATCCTTGTTAATTATCATTGTGCTGAGTGTCATGATAACAGGTGAATGGTCAGAATATTTCCCCTCGCTATTTCCCAGGCACATGCAGTCCTCGGTAATCCCTTTCGTTACATATCAATGAGATCTGGTATTTTATTTATATCAGCAGGCCAATATGTTGGTTTACCTCCAGAATGGAACTCGCAGTTGTTTACCCGACCTGCTTCGAACAGCTTTTTTCCTTTACGGGTTGTAAGTCTTGATCCCAAATATAAATAATAATAATAATAATAAATAAAAAACTTTTTTAATTTTTGTAATTATTAAACAGTTTTATTTGAAAAATATTTTTGTTTTTGTTGCTGCTGCTGAGTGCTGCTGCTGGCTGCCTCTAAAAATCCAAATGTGAATAAAAAAAAGTTGGGAGTGCCACGAGCCCCAGAAATTTAGAAATAAAGAACAAATAAATAATAAAATTGTGCAATTGCACAGGTATATTATATTAAAAAAGTTTAGTTTATTATATTAAAAAATCTAAGTGAAGTGTTTTTATTTGCAACTGCCATTTCACCCAAATATAATTCGTGTGTATCTGGCTCCGGGCAGACTAAATATATCGCCGAAATCAAAAAGAGTAGTTTTTAAAAATCTGGATGTATGTGTGTCTGTGTGTGGTGCCGTGCAAACTAAATGTTGTTGGTACTCACTCTACAGCATAAACGAATTGACTAAAGTTGTTGTTGATGAGTTTACTTGAGTTTACAATATTTGTTACGACATTGCTAATGGATAAAAATGGTTATTCATTACCGGTTAGCTATTGGAAATAAGCATTGAATCATTTCCTATGTTCCATTGTATTTGACTTTTGTAGCTAATTTCACTTCTGTACGAACCATCAATCAAGTAACACGCGAAAAACATCATAAAATAAAATAAAGGAAGTTTTATAATTAAATTAATTAAGAATTATCCGTGTTTCTTTTTCAAGTTTCCAGCTCTGGTTAGCATTTATTCCATTAGCTTATGGGCCCAGTGGATGAAGAATACGGATATTTCGGAAAAATTAAGGCAGATTAATTGGATAAATTGATTTTCAGTGTTGTGAAATTCACATACTGTAAAAGATGGTGTCAGCTGAGTCAAAATACAGCATTTCAAAGCGAAACGGAACAAATTATTTTGTGTGGAAATACAAAATGGAAATGTTTCTTAAGGAAAAAGGTTTATGGGCAGTCATCAATGAGGTACAACCATCACCAGTTACAACAGCGTGGACAGCAAATGATGCACATTCAACAATTGCATTGAATGTCGATCCAGATTCAGCAAGAAATGCATGGAGAATTCTTAAGGAAACGTATGAATCAAACACGTCAACCAATCGTGTGCACATTTTGAAGTTAATCATCATCTGTGGATTCAAGCGATTACAGATGAGATGAAGTCATTGATGGAGAATCAAACATGGGAGCTTGTGAAAATTCCAGAAGGTGCAAATCTAGTTGGCTGCAAGTGGATTTTCAAGCTAAAGTGCAATTCAGATGGAGAAGTAGTCAAGGCAACTGTACTGATTATGATCAGGTGTTTGCTTCAGTTGTTGCGCGTAATTGGAATAAAACAACTCATCAAATTCTCATCGATTTAGGTTTCGTTCAAAGCAAGAATGATCCATGCTGGTATACCTACAAACATGATGGAAAAATATGTTACGTATACACAACGTTGACGATGTGGTCATTGCTGGTGAAAACAACGAGATAATCACCAAGTGCGAAACGTTTTTAAGTTCGAAATTCAAGAATAAGAACTTGGGAGAGATTAAGGATTTCTTGAGTCTTCAAGTCAAGAAGGAAGCAGATGGCCATTACAGCAGATGGGAAAAGTACTAGAGGATTTCCAAGTGTCTCATGCAAAGGAGTCCTCAGTTCCATTATCACTTGGATATGGTAAAGGAGGAGATACGGATTTGTTGTTGGGCAACGGCAAATATCAAAAGTTGCTTGGTACATATCAGTCAACACGAGACCTGACGTATCGGCAGCGGTTTCAATTCTCGCACAAAAGATGTCCAGTCCAAACCAGGAGGATTGAAACGAATTGAAACGAGTATTAAAGTATCTCAAGGGTACTGCCGGTTTGCGATTGTCACTTGGGAAGAGTGATGGTTCGGATCAGTTAATCAGATATGCAGATGCAAGTTGGGCTGATGATCACGCAAGTCAAAGGTCAAAATCTGGTTACATGTTCAAGTATTGTAACGGTATTCTCAGTTGGTGCAGTCGAAGACAGGATTGCATTTCATTATCATTAACGGAAGCACAATTTATTGCGTTTGTCTGAAGTATGTTAAGAGGCGAATTGGGTTCGTCGTTTACTCAATGATTTCGATCAGCGCATCGGGAAACCGACGACAATTTTCGAAGACAATCATAGTTGTTTGAAAGTCATTAAGGAGGAAAAATTGTCGTCGCGTACCAAACATATTGATGTTCGAGAGGCATTTGTCAAGGATTGCATCGACAAATGTATTGTTACATGCCAATATTGTCCTACGGAAACTATGGTGGCACATTTATTGACAAACCCACTGGCGGGACCTCGTATCAATGTTCTTCGGGATGCATGTGGAATTAACTGATGATCCAAATGAGGAGTATTGGAAATAAGCATTGAATTATTTACTATGTTCCATTGTATTTGACTTTTGCAGCTAATTTCACTTATGTACGAACCAATCAAGTAACACGCGAAAAACATCATAAAATAAAACAAAGGAAGTTTTATAATTAAATTAATTGAGAATTATCCGTGTTTCTTTTTCAAGTTTCCAGCTCTGATTTGCATTTATTCCATTATTAGAAATGTAGAAAATGTGCAACCACACTTAAATTACATTGAGTAAATAGACTACCGCCCATAAGTATTTAGGCACCCCTTTTTTCATGTATTTGAATAAAATGAAATACATACTTATCTGAAACACAGTTTCATTATATAATCACCAATGATATAGGGTTAATTTTACTACCCTTTATCTGCGCTTGGTCGTATTGGCGTAAACTGTTTACTACGGTACAATTACAATAATAGTCTGTAAAAATTTCCAGAAAAATTTAACAGTCTGGTTTATTCTAGGTAATGATTTTTAAATTGTTTTTTTTTGACAATATTTCAGTGAAATGAGTCAAATACGATGTGTTAATATCGTAAGCAAAATATCGAGTGACAATTATTTAAAATACCTCCATGAAAATAACCAAGTACTGAAACGCGTGCGCTTATAATAGCTTACCATACAGCTGGCATAAGTAATTGACAAAAAATAGATGGAATTACACCACACTACGGTCGATTATAATGATAAAAAATATCAAGGAAAGTAGCAGTTTTTTAAATAAAAGACGTAGTAGAAGACCAAAAGCGACAACATCTGTAGATGATCATAGAATAGTGAGTACTAGCAAATAAATAAACGAAAAACAGCCCCGGAAATAACCGCAGAATTAAATGTTGGTCACCGAAAACTAGTTAGCGTTTATACGGCTGAACGTCGTCTACAGGAAGCCGGACTCCACGTTGCTATTAAAAAACTAGTTCTACGTAAACAAAACAAGCAAAAACGACTTAAATGGGCTCGTGAACGCCAACATTGGACGATAGAAGATTACAACAAGGTTTTATGGACGAATGAGTCCAAATTTGAATTTTCGGTACTCGAAGACGAATGTTCGTGAGAAGATCTGTGGATGAACGTGCCAGTAAAGAGTGTATTGCCACTACCGAAAAACGTGGAGGTGGTTCAGTGATGATTTGGGGCTATTTTGCTGGTATTAGTGTGGGCAATGTTGTAAAAATTGACGGAATACTAAGAAAAGAAGGGTACCGACACCTTTTGGACAACCACGTAATAGCTTCGGGAATTCGACTTTTGGGCCAAAATTTGATCTTAGACTATCTTCGCCATTTAGAGGATGCTTCCCCAGAGCCCTACTTGAACCCTATTGAGTTACTGTGGGAAGAGCTGGAACGGAAAGTAAAGCAATAAGCTACAATACAAATACTGTTATGTGGAACAAACTTCAATCAATTTGTTCAATCAAGGGGAGGTTACATAGATGAAAGTAAAATTTAAATTAAGCTTTTCAATTTTGACATTTATTTAGTATATTGCCATAAATATATGTGTGTATGTACCTAAATGTGGTGTTGCGTAATGGAACGCAACCCATTTTTAGTTATAGTTTTAGCCACTACTGGCGTTATCTATGAATATGTATAAAAAGAGTTAGAGTTTTTTAGTTAGAAAAAAACAAGAATATGTACAAGGTGAATAAACATATTATAATTAATAAATGAAGTCGATACAATTTATAAACACGAATATTTAATTATTTATGGATACACTACACTAAATAATAAACATTTTCATATTTTTACTGAGTTTTTATATATTTTATGCTGTTTTGTGTGCCTAAACACTTTTGAGCGGTAGTGTACACTTAAAATAAATTGAAATTTTGACATTTTAACCTAATTAAAGTTTACAAAATAATGTAACATATAAAACATATACATGACTGCATTTTTTTCTGTGGCAAACAATCCTACCATACAATGCATTTCTGTGTGTAATTGACGAAATGTTTAGAAATGGTAGCGAGGTAGTATGCTCAATATTTACTTTTAATTTTAATGAGGGTGATGGATGCTGCTTCGCTCCAAGATATTTTTTACAAAAAACTGTTTTCTACTACCTAGTAAATTCAAGTATATTTTATTCGTAAAAAAAAATTTGACATCGAATTTTTTCACATTTCAAAGTAAGCCAAAGGAAGTAGTTTTTAAGAAATCTGTATATTAGTCTTCTATGTGGATTCTGTACTGTACAGCCCAAACAGGTTGACTGATCGGAATGAAACTTCAGACTTAAACTTGCCACGTAAATTGGGAGATTTGAATGATTTTTGGTTAAAATCGGTCGGTAGCTTTCCGTTTTTGCAAATATTTTGAAAAATAGATAATTCCCGTTAAAATCGACTATGAACTAAAATACTTTTTACACTATTAGTGTAAAACAGTAAAACAAGTGTTTAATAAAATGTGTTTAATAGTTGTAAGTATATTTCGCCAAGTGACGTAGGTCAACTACAAAAGCCAACAAAGCCTACCACAAAAAAACAAGATATATGCAAAATTATCTTAAAGAATTATCTCCCCATTCGGACACAAACTCGAGGTAAAAGCTAGTGCCTTTGCTGATCACCTTGAAAGTGTATTCACTCCAAACCTTGGATTATCGGTGGATCAAACAGAAAATATAGCAATCAGACCTGTGAGGAAATTTAAGATAAAGAAAGCACTGGTAAAGTTTATTATTGCACATCAAATTCAATTAAAGAAAGCCCCTGGGTATGATCGAATTACAGGTGAAATGCTTAAACAACTGCCTAAGTGTGCCTTTGGACGACTGGCTCAAATATTCAATTCAATTTACGAATCAGGATATATCCCTGAGTGCTGGAAATTATCATGATCATTGATCCTACCAAAGTCTAGTCATATAGACCAATAAGCCTTACTACCAATCGTCTCGAAAATATTCGAAAAAATTATTATCGAAAATATTAAACCGGAACTACGAAATATCATCCCTAGTCATCAGTTTGGTTCTAGAGCCGAGCACGGAACCATTGAGCAAGTGCACCGAGTAGCCACAGAAATAAGGTCAGCATACGAAGCGAAAAATTATTGCTCCGCCGTATTCTTGGATGTTGCCCAAGCATTCGACAAAGTTTGGCACGAGGGTCTGCTTCATAAAATTAATCTTAAATTGCCAGAAATTTACCAACTTATCAAGTCGTATTTGTCAAATTGCAGATATTATGTCAAATACAACACCTCTAAATCGAATGAGAAAAACATTCTGACTGGAGTACCACAAGGTAGTGTGCTTGGTCCAACGTTATATTTAATGTTCACTTCAGATTCACTTCGCAAATTCTGACGTTTACTTTCGCAGATGATACGGAAATCGTATGTAGCCATAAAAATCCACAAATGGCGTCCGAAATACTGCAACAACATATTTATGACACCGAAATATGTCTAAAGAAATGGAAGATAAAGTAACATTCACTCAATGTCCATGAATAGGGATCAGGACGGGGGGGCTGGACCCCGGGGTCTAGGGGCTGCGGTACAATTTGTTTCGAAAATGTTAATTTTCTTGGTTATATGAAATTACTGACATGTTCGAATCCGAGGTGTTCCCAGCCCTGGATCAAAAATTAATTTTTACATGTATATAGATACAAATATTTGATTATTCCAAAATGACTTCTCAGTCGCTCAACCATTGATCACCAAAGAATATTCGTTTAATTACCAAATATAATAATACTGCACAGGACATATTACGCCATGCTCAAAGGAGCTTTACCATTCCTCAATAAATTACTGTCAAATATGGTATACGGAATTGGATTTTAACTCTAACATTATGCTCAAAGGCTATCCATCGCTCAACAAATGATGGTCAAATTCGGTGTGCAAAGCTGAATTGGACGAAATTTTGGGATTCGTCTATAATGAATGGAACCAGGCCGTTTCCCAGCTGATAACTTTCCAATTTAGTTTGTAGAGCTGCGCTAGGATTCTAATAAACTAAGGTCAACTTGTATTGGGATTTTAACGTGTGAAGTCAAACAATTCAACCATTCTGAATGGAACTTGGCCATATCCCAAAAAAATATTCTCAAATCAGGTAGACAGAATTGGGTGAGGATTTTAAAATGAATGTTAGAGAAGTTCTGGAATTCTGCCGTGCTAGGCAATTGTTTGAATCTGGTATCTTGAGGTAAATGGAGATGCCAACGTAAGTGGTGGAAGTTCTGGATTTGTTTACGAAATAAATTTGAAAATAATCAGCAAAACAATTATCCACTTTCTCAAATCACCATAGTTAAACTAAACTGTGTAAAAAGAGTGTGAAGTGGGCGTCACCCGTAACCCGGGAGATCCTGTGTAAGAACTTGGTCGTGCATTCAGAATCAATCAATCAATTTGTATATATTTTGCATCACTCAAGAATTTCTTTTACAAATAAAAAAATTATCACATACAATTTTTTTTTAATTTTTATTGGACTTACCTACACCCATCCCACGAATGTAACTTTTCTTATATTCGTATTGGTTTTTGACATGCCACGTGTGATTAACGACATCTGTCAAAGCCAATTGTTCTCAATTAGCATTGCCATTTCATCATGGAGAGATTTACACCGTTTATAACGCTTACAAATTATTGAATTTTATTATTCGAATTTTATTATTAAAAAAAGTGTTTCGCGCACTTCGTCCATTTTATGTTCGTTATTTTATGGTCATCAAAAGTACCGCATTTGGTGTAGCAGCAGCCATAGACAATACAGAACTGCCAATGCACTCAGAAAAAACAACTGTTTGGTGCGGTTATGAGCCGGTGGAATCATCGGTCCATATTTTTCAAAGATGACGATGGCCGCAACGTTATCGGCAATGGCGCTCGTTATCTTTTGACTATTTCGTACTTTTTTTGTTTACCCAAAATGCATGAACTGAATCTGGTCGATATGTGGTTTCAGCACTATTTCACTACGTGAAATCTCTCGTTTATGCCAATAAACCAACAACAGTTGCATAATTGGAAAACTACATTAAACGTGTACTCTACATTAGCGAGATGCCATCCGAAATGTTCGAAAAAGTGGTGAAAAATTGAACATCTCACATGGACCACTTAACACGTAGCTGTGGCCATCATTTACATGAAATAATCTTTAAAAAGTAAATAGCCAAAATTGATTTATCTATTCAAATAAAAATTTAATATATTTTTGCAATTTTACTGTATTTTTTTGAAAATATATACCAACCAGCAAACGCTTAAAAAATCACCCATTATATGATTTTTCATTACATGAAAAAAACATGTGTGGTCTATTCCAGTTTTACGTACATTCAATATTGATTATTAAACTTTTATTTAAGAATTTTTTCGGCTTTTCGGACAAAATATTATTTTAATGGACACCCATACAATGTTTACGACTATTTTAGTCGCAGAAAACAAAGAGGCCATTTATTAACAATATTTCTACCACAAAAGTAGAAAAAATGCGCTCCCCTCCCCCAAAACCTTTAACCCCAGGGCGTACTTGTGTACACAAAGAACACAAACCCTTGCAAAAATGAGAACTCCCTTAGGTAGCTTCCTTGGCAGCTTGGTTTCGTACTGATAAAAAGTTGGTCTACTCATCAGGTTGCAACGACCAAACTGCAAAAATCCAACTCTTGCTTTGTACCGATAATACAAACCAAGAACATATCGATTTAGCGAATTATATATCACTAAATCAGAAACCGCAGGAAATTCTCACTATGTATGTGTAACAAGCCAACACATATAATTAAGAAGAATTTTATAATCGTCCGTGAATTTAATTTGTTTAAACGTGCGTTTCCATTTGATATTGCTTTGCAATTATTTGCAATCAGTTTCTTCGATAGCACACATTCAAAATAATTCCGTATCGGTATATAGATTTTTACACATACATAAAAAAAATTACAAAGCAATTTGCAATCAAAAGTAGTCGGGCATACAACATTTTGCTTTGCAAATTTTGCATTTACAAAACGAAATCGAAAATTTCCCAAATTATAAAGGGAAATTTTCAACCCTGCAATAAACACAACAACAAATATATTGTGTTATGTCAAAATGTTTTGCTAATAAATGGCCGTAGATTGATTTGAATAATAAACTTCTTTGTTTTTCAAATATTATTTGTTATTTAATATAAAAAATTGTTTTAATTGGATTAAATTGTTGCTCGCAGAATAAAATGAATATATTTAAAAGCGAAGCTCGTGGCGTAGTAGCTTTTCTTTGTAGGTAGATCTTAGTTTTGCTGCCATTATTTGGAAATTGTATCGTGGTGATTGTGTTATGCCTCAACCAGTCAGTCTTAAGTTCTTAAGTTGTGCTCCATTTTTGACCACTTAGGAGAGCGGTACGACAACCAAAATTTTAGAGGTCAGTTGTTTATTTGTGACGAGAAACCTATAAAATTTTGGTGATGGTAGCACTCACCGAAGTGGTGCAATCGGCGTGTAACTTAAGCTCTTAAGTCTGACTGGTTGAGGCATTAGTGGGCAGCAAAAGGGATATACAAATGAAAATAACACACAAATACAACTGTATGATACAAAAATTTCCCTTTGCAAATATTTGCAATCATGTTAAATGGAAACCGATAGTTAGTTTTGCTGCCATTATTTGGAAATTGTATCGTGGTGATTGTGTTAGTGGGCAGCAAAAGGGATATACAAATGAAAATAACACACAAATACAACTGTATGATACAAAAATTTCCCTTTGCAAATATTTGCAATCATGTTAAATGGAAACCGATAGTAAGAATTTTTTCGGCTTTTCGGACAAAATTATTAAACAAATTAAATTCACGGACGATTATAAAATTCTTCTTAATTATATGTGTTGGCTTGTTACACATACATAGTGAGAATTTCCTGTGGTTTCTGATTTAGTGATATATAATTCGCTAAATCGATATGTTCTTGTTTTGTATTATCGGTACAAAGCAAGAGTTGGATTTTTGCAGTTTGGTCGTTGCAACCTGATGAGTAGACCAACTTTTTATCAGTACGAAACCAAGCTGCCAAGGAAGCTACCTAAGGGAGTTCTCATTTTTGCAAGGGTTTGTGTTCTTTGTGTACACAAGTACGCCCTGGGGTTAAAGGTTTTGGGGGAGAGGAGCGCATTTTTTCTACTTTTGTGGTAGAAATATTGTTAATAAATGGCCTCTTTGTTTTCTGCGACTAAAATAGTCGTAAACATTGTATGGGTGTCCATTAAAATAATATTTTGTCCGAAAAGCCGAAAAAATTCTTAAACAAATTAAATTCACGGACGATTATAAAATTCTTCTTAATTAAACTTTTATGTTTTAAAGCTTCTCTTACAACTCGTACGACTATTAATTTGGTATTATGTTTCTCGCTTTTTTTGGTGAGAGTTGTGCGCTCATTAAACTCCATTTTATGTATTATGACAATTTTCATTAATTTTCATGTTGGCAATACCATTATTTTTTACATTTTTGACATTACTGAAATTTTGTTTTGAGTTTGGTCGTAAAGCAATTCCAAAGTTTTAAATAAAATATAAATATATATTTATTTGTTTGACTAATATATTGTTGTGTTAATGTATAAAATATTATTAAATGTTCGTAAAAATATATGATTTTATTTAAAATTTATAATCGAAAAGAAATAGTATTCTATCAAAAACCATGATAAGTAACGTTGATTTGTTCTTCCATATTTGGGATCCCCGGGCTTTCTGGATTTTCCTCCATAATTTTCACCAATTTTGTGAATTGTTGTTTATTGGTTATTTTTAATTTTGGTCTAAAAATATTATAAAATAGTAAAAATTATTTCATAATAGTTTTGTAATAAACAATTTTTAATTTTTATATATAAAATATAAATTGATTAAAATCTTACGTGTGTATATTATCCATTTTGGTTTGTATTTGACTATATAAATAAAACAAAATTTACTATGAAGTCACTTGCAAATTTTATGTGTGCAATTTTGACATACTGTCACTCACTGTGCTCTCGCGGTGATAATCATAATGCCCGGTTTACATACGACCAACATTTTTCTTCTGCAAAATGAATAAGATATAACATTGACTTTTTGCACACGAGAGACAAGAAAAGCAATATATTCCAACAAAATTTTGCAGAAGAATTTTTGAGCAAAAATCACCATAAAAATGAAAATGTTGCCATAAAATATATTCGATCCGAGTATTTTTATGGCAACATTTTTAAAATTAACAAGAAAAAAAAATATTTCGTATTTAAAAATGTTGAGGATTCATTATAAAAACAGCCGCCATAGATAAAAATGTAAATTTCGTTTTTTAATTCATTAAAAATAAATTAATAATGATCCTATAAAAAAAATTACGCCATTATTATATATGTTTACTTCTTTCTGGCATATTGAATATTTTTATATAGCGGATTCTTTCTTATTTACCTGCAAAAATTTGTAGAAGAAAACAATTTTCTAATGTAAACCGGGCTTAATACTAAAATTTGAATTCGGCGACTTGGTCACTGAGTGACTTTAATGTGAGAACCATAATAGGGCCATTAATTTAACTAAATAGTAGTGTTTTGGGTTAATTTTATATTTTAAGCTTCATAACCAACTATTTTATTCTGTTACAATTTCGTAATTTTTCAAAAATATTTGTTTTTGTTCAATTTTTATAGTTTCGAATATGTTTAATAATAAATTGAGATCGAAATTAAGATGTAACTAAAAACTAAAAAAAATTTATAATCATGCTTATTACCGTTCTTTCTTGCAGGACAATTTGCTGTTTACCCACTAGCTAAGCGGAAGGCTGGTCGATTGCCGAGAATTCCATTCACAATTCATCAATTATCAACGCTAGAAGAAACCTTCAAGATAGGAACATATATAAGTTCGGAAGACGCTGCCAAGTTGGCAAGAAGATTAAATTTAACTAGTACCAGAGTCAAAATATGGTTCCAAAATAGAAGGGCCCGTGACCGGCGAGAGCAAAAATTAAACCAACAATTACACATTACATCAATGTAAATTCAATGAAATAAATGAATAAAGTATAACAATCAAATCTTTTTTTATGTATTATAAAGGACTAGACACACCAAACGTCGAATTTAAATATGCATTTATTTGTGCAGCCAAAAAATTCGTCCATTGCCGCCGAACATAACCTCAAAATGTTAATACTTCATTTCTTGTACGATAATTTTTTTTATTGACAACAAATGAAGTTTATATAAACGTAGTTAATAAAATGGACAATTTTGTAGATTGGTCAGGCTAGTATATCGAATTTGAATATTTGTTTGATGATGAAAACGGTGAGAGTATTGATTTTGAGGGTAAATTGATTATTCTGGTGCAAACTAAGCCGATAATAACATCCGACCTGCAAAACCAGGGACCTAACTATTGAATTCGACGTTCATTTTCGACGGCTATCGTTTTTCTATACCAAGCGTAGAAACAAAAGAGAAAATAAAAGTAAAAATTTCATATATTTTTCTTTTTTCTGCTTTTGTCTACTATAGGGAAACGATAACCTTCGAAAATGAACGTCGAATTCAATAGTTAGGCCCCAGGATTATTATAAAAAAAAAGAAAATGAATATAATGCAATAGCTAGAATTTGCTGAAGGGTAGGTAAGTACGGTAGTAATATTACAAAATACTAATAATTATTAATAATATTCTGTGTTTAATTTAGTTTATGCTTGCAAATCACGGTGGAATTCCATAAGAGACACTTTTAAGAAGTAGTACAGAAAAGCAAGGTCTGTATCTGGGTGGGAATTCTAACTAAAATTGGCTTCTAACATTACAGCTAAACGGCTTTGCGAAAGCAACGCAGCTTAATTATGCGTAATTGGCTGGTTTTGCTTCTTCATACTTGGGATAATTTTTCAAAAACAACACACTACTTTAATAATACGTCATTGGATTTATTTTTGAAGGAACTCTATTTTAAAACGTAAATTTAAATACAAAAAAAGACATAATTTTTCGGTAATTCTTTCCTCAATTTTTTTGCAGGCAGAATAATTTTAATAAAAATAAATAAAAGTAATTTCAATATAAATAAAAAAAGCAAGACTTAGATTCGAAGATCCTCGACCTCCAGATTCTCCTTACAAATTGAATATTCATTTCGATCAGTGATAATTGGCTCACTTTGCATTACGTCTTTGTAAAAAGTTAAAGCTGGATTTCTTTCCATTCAACCCCAAAATGTTTTTGTAAGCATGCCAATCATTGTGCTGTTCTTATTCTGACCAGCACATTCACCAGACACTAATCTGATGTTACTTATATTTTAAAGGTCCATATTGCATAGGCGGTGATAGACATATAGCTGGTAAAGCTGCTTATTCAGCATCCTGGTAGGAACTTCTCACGCCAAATAATTTATCACTATATTTTATATGTTGCTATATTTCTATTAAGTTTATTATTTTTTATTTCATAATATATACATTTCTATTTACAAGATATATGTTTATATTTTGTTAATTTTATATAAATTAATATTGATTGGGATAGTTATTATTATAATTAATAGTATACGAATTATCTAATATTGATTTAATTGGAGATTAAATTTTAGATGTTAAATAATTTTATCACAAGGTGAGCCACAAGGTGAAAAATGGGACCTTTTTTAAGTCATACTTTTAACAAATTTTCTGACTTAACAAAGGTGCTTTACAAAAACAAATTTAATTTCAAAATGACATAAGAAAGGCATATTTTATGTCATTTTACAAATATATTTTTTAATTCATTTTCAAAATGACTTAAAAAAGGCATATTTTATTTCACATTATAAACATAAAATTTACATTTGTTTTTAATACACATAGAAATGCATGCGTAATTTCACGTTTTTAAGAAAACGGTTTCTTGTTTTTCTTGTTGCAGTTTTTTGTTGTATTGTAGAGAAAGCTAAAAAACGAAGAAATGCATTTTCATAAATTTCAATTGTGAATTAGTGTATTAATTCTGAATTAAAATATGCACTTTTTAATTCATTTTGAAATTTGCAATTATTTTTTGCACATTTTCATTAATGAATGCATTAGTTGAAAATTTTGAATGTGTATTAATTCTGAATTAAAATATGCACTTTTTAATTCATTTTGAAATTTGCAATTATTTTTTGCACATTTTCATTAATGAATGCATTAGTTGAAAATTTTGAATGGCTTTAATTTTCATATTACAGTAAAAGCACAATTATCTGGCATTCAATCAACCGGAACACTCAGTTAACCGGAATTTTGATTTTTATGATTTCTTTTTGCTTTTTTCTCTTTCTTTTCTCTTTCATATTCATTTTTTAATTCATATTTGAATATGCAATTGTTTTTGCACAGTTTCATTAATGTTAGCACTAGTTGAAAATTTGGAATGAATTTAATTTTTAGATTACAGTTTCATCCAATTAACCGGGACACTCAGTTAACCGGAAATTTAATTTTTAGGTATATTTTTCTCTTTCTTTTCTCTTTCATATGCATTTTTTTAATCCATATTGAAATTTTCAACTGTTTTTTGAATTTTTGAGTTTTTTGACATTTTTATTAATAAAAGCACTAGTTGAAAATTTTGAATGGTTTTAATTTTCATATTACAGTAAAAACCCGATTATCTGGCTTCCATTTAATTGGAACGCTCAGTTAACCGGAATTCTAGCTTTAGAATTTTTTGTTGCTTTTTTCTCTTTCTTTTCTCTTTCATACAAATTTTTTAATTCATTTTGAAATTTGCAACTGTGTTTTGCACAGTTTCATTAATGTTAGCATTAGTTAAAAATTTGGAATGACTTTAATTTTCAAATTACAGTAAAAGCCCGATTATCCGGCATCAATTAACCGGAACACTGAGTTACCTTGAATTTTTAGGAATATTTTCTGCTTTTTCCTCTTTCTTTGCCGGTGAATTGGGTTTTTACTGTAATATGAAGATTAAAGCCTTTCCAAATTTTCAACTAATACTTTCATTAATGAAAATGTGCAAGAAACAATTGCAAATTTCAAAATGAATTAAAAAATGCCTATAAAAGAGAAAAAGCAAAAACAAATCCTAAAATTAAATTTCTGGTCAACTGAGTGTTCCAGTTAATTGGATGCCGGATAATCGGGCTTGTACTGTAATATGAAAATTAATGCCATTTAAAATTTTGAACTAATGCTTTCATTAATGAAAATGTGCAAAAAACAATTGCAAATTTCAAAATGAATTAAAAACTGCACTGTGAAAGAGAAAAGAAAGAGGATAGGCAAAAACTCAGTGTTCCGGTTAATTGGATACCGGATACTCGGGAGTCTACTGTAATATGAAAATTAAAACCATTCAAAATTTTCAACTAACGCTTTCATTAATGAAAATGTGTAAAAAACAATTGCAAATTTCAAAACGCATATGAAAAAGAAAGAAGCCAAAAATATCGTAAAAATTAAAATTCCGGTTAACTGGTGATTCCGGTTAATTAGATGCCGGATAATCGGGCTTTCACTGTAATTAGAAAATTAAAGCCATTTAAAATTTTCAACTAATGCTTTCATTAATGAAAATGTGCAAAAAACAATTGAAAATTTCAAAATGAATTAAGAAATGCATATGAAAGAGAAAAGAAAGAGAAAAAAGCAAAAAATCCTAAAACTTAAAATTCGGTTAGCTGAGTGTTCCGGTTAATTCGATGTCGGATAATCGGGCTTTACTGGAATATGAAAATTAAAGCCAATTTTCAACTAATGCTTTCATTAATAAAAATGTGCAAAAACAATTGAAAATTTCAAAATGAATTAAAAAATGCATATGAAAGAGAAAAGAAAGAAGCAAAAGCAAAATTAAATCCTAAAAATTATGATTCCGGTTAACTGACTGTTTCAGTTAATTTGATGCCGGATAATCGGGCTTTTACTGTAATAAGAAAATTAAAGCCATTCAAAATTTTCAACTACTGCTTTCGTTAATGAAAATGTGCAAAAAACAATTGAAAATTTCAAAATGAATTAAAAAATGTATATGAAAGAGAAAAGAAGAAGAAAAAAGCAAAAAAAAATCCTAAAACTTAAAATTACGGTTAACTGTGTGTTCCAGCCAATTGGATGCCAGATAATTGGGCTTTTAAAACATTCTCAACATCTTAAACGTCAACTCTTCGGGTTTTGCTTCCTTCTGTCAGTTTATAAAGAACACATTTTACTTCCTTCTGTTTTTTATGTTTGGTAAAACATTCTGGGGACTAGTTTTGGGTTCATGTTACTACACGCTGCGTTAAATACTGTTATGTTAAATATTGCTTTAAATTGTTACGTTGTTTACGTGACGTAAAATTTTATACGGAAAAACTTCGATTTAACGGACTAATGGGGAGTCTGTTAAATCCGATTGTCCATTAAATCCGAATGTTTTAAGTTTATTCTATTCGATCGAATTTAATCTGGAACAGAACTCGGTCATTTCTTAGTCGATTATGTTGGGATTATGTATGCTGGATGGAAATGGGATTCTTAAATGATTTTGAGAAGGAATCCTAAATATGGCCTCCTGGGAGACGGAACTCAACCGATTATGATGGGATTGGGTATGCTGGAGGATTCTTATTCGATTTTTGGAAAAGTTCTGGAATATGGTCACCTGGAAAGGAATTCGATAATTTCTTAACTGATTATGCTGAAATTGAATATGGTGGGTGGAAATACGATTCTTCAATAACTTTTGGAAGAAGTTGTGGAATTGGTCACCTGGGATGGAACTCGGTAATTTAAACTAGAACCGAACTCGTTAATAAGCAGGCGTCTTTCTTGAAGCAAGCGGATCTTGATGTTATCATGTTTATCCTAAGGCTGGATGCCTTAACATATAGCACCATTGCGTGACCCACTCATGTAAATAGTGGGTTGTGCGGTGGACCAACTACCTACTCTCACAAAAAATCACGTTATAACCCCCACACAAACGGCTAGGATAAATTTATAGTATTTTTATCAACAACTACGTCAAAAACTGTTTACGGGAAAAACTTGTGTGCATTACACACGCAGTAGAAGTGAAACTTTCCGAGATCTGGAGTGGGATAATTAGAGGTTTATTCATCATAATACAAAATAGCAAACAAAATGTCGATATTTATTTAACATTTTATTATTCCGACTCCATGTTTTCTATTTCGATGAATGACACGAGTGGTTTTTGGTAACTAAAAGAGGACACGAATGCTCTAGTTTGAATTCTTTCATCATCTCGTTGAAAGACTGCGTCGATATCAGTTTTTGATCGCGTTGTCGATTCAGTACGACTGCTGCACATTTTTAAATTTAGTTCTGTATTGAGAAATTGAATCAAAGAGAGCGCCGTTCGTATATCTAATACAAAATTCACATGGAAATCCCCACTCAAAATCATTGGAATTTTATCATAATTCTGTAAATTATTATTTCATATATTATTTTAAATATATTTTCTGCATATTTTATATTCGGATACTCACAATCACTATTTTCAATATTATGTCCTTGCACCTTTCACCTTGCACATTTAATACGTTCATACTAGGAAATCATCACGATGATTGTATTCACTATTTTGTACAGTGGACGCAATAGAAATATTATTTTGCACATTTAATAATGCCTTTCGGTGTACACGAAATTGACGTACACGTTCCGTTAAGGTCTTTGCAACCTTTTTCGTGAAGTGATTTTTCTCCCGATTTTCGCGACACATTTCGGCATTAGTTTTTGGCATATCAACAACTATTAAAATTGTAGAACGAAAAAGTAATATAACACACCACGGCCACGATATGAAAATAAATGAAAATGTATAATAAAATATTATAATTTTCCCAGAGCTTTGTAACACGCAGGCGCACGCACGCGTGCTACCATACGTACAAACATACACGCGTAGAACGATTATGAGAGAATACAAAACGAAGAAAAAAAATAATAAAATAACAACAACAAAATTATTTTTTTTTCAATCGAGTATGAAAAATTTCAATACATACATACTTCTATCAAATGCCTCAACCAGTCAGACTTAAGAGCTTAAGTTATACGCCGATTGCACCACTTTGGTTAGTGCTACAATCACCAAAAATTTATAGGCTTCTCGACACAAATAAACAACTGACCTCTAAAATTTTGGTGGTCGTACCACTCTCCTAAGTGGTCCAAAAAGGAGCACAACACAAGAACTTAAGTCTGACTGGTTGAGACAAAAGCCTCCTAAACTACAGGTTTTTACTACTCTCATTTTTCACACATGACGCCAATTTATATCTAAAATTCTAAACCGAGAGAGCGCCATAATAATGTTAAGATATTTACACTAACAAAACAACTGGAGAAAGCTACAAAAACGTCGACATAGCGTGTCGTCATCATTTGGTGTAAGAGGCCTGTAGTTTAGGAGGCATTGCTTCTATGTAGACACTTTTTTCTGTATACAGAAACAAAATAAAACAGAACAGAATAAAACTGACAATAAAATAACAACAACAATTTTTTTTTTCAATCGAGTATGAAAAAAAAATAAAAACCTCCCAGTAATACAAATCGACGCACAATGAGCGCATAAACAGCATATAATTAGAGCGCTCAATTTTAACTTCAAATTGATGCACCTAATTCCATGCTTTTCGTATTTTTGGCGACCGAAAAATCGGTTTTGTTTCCCCTACGTTAACTTAACGGTTTAAGTAGAAACACTATTTTTTATTTTTATGTTTTGTTGTATATACCAAGTCTACACACTCGCAGATACATACAACTACATATTTTTAATTTTGTATACTCATTTTATATGTTGTCCGTGTATTATCCATCTGAAAACAATTGTAAAATATATTTACATCATACTATGTACAATGAATATTTTACACATCAACCAGAATCTACGTAAATATATATTTAAGTAGATTCTGCATCAACTCACTCACACCTCAAATGAAATCTCCAGACTGATAAAAATAAAATAGAAATTTTTCTAAATGAAATTGATAAACAAGAAAATAAGTGGGGGTAAATATGCAGTGTATGTGTATCTGTATGTATTATAAAAGAAGCCGAAGTAAATTTATTTGTTTTCTCACTTCGACGTGTGCAAATGGTTCAGTCTGTTTCATACTGCTATCAACGTTTGTTTGCTGGGCTGTCGCGTTTTTCGTTTCATATCGCTTTTTGATTTTTTGCTCGTAGTTTTTCGTTTTGTTTCATCGATTTTAAAATCACCCCGGTACTAAAGAAGTTTTACTTCAAAGACTTCTAGTAATCACCAATGAATGTCATTTCCAAGGTGGCCATATTTCAAAACTTCTTTCATAAATCATTTAAGAATCCCATTTTCATCCAACAAACCTAATTACATTATAATCGGTTAAAGAATGACCTAGTTCGAGGTGGCCTTTCCCAAAACTGCTTCCGATAACATTTTAGAACCTAATTTCCTCAATCCCATCATATTCGGCTAAGAATTGATCGAGGTTCATCCCAGGTGGCCATATTTCTCAAAATCATTTAAGGATTCAATTTCCATCCAGCATACCCAATGCCATCATAATCGGTTAAGAATTGGTTAAGTTCCGTCCCATTTGGCCATATTCCACAACTTTTTTCATTATTTGTAAAGACAGGCGTACTAATTCTCTAAACTGAGTCTAAACCAACCTTCAACAATAATCCAGAAATAGCCAAGAAAGTGCAAAATTATGATTTAAAAGCGAAACCGTAAGCCATTAAAACTCAGAGAGCGTAAATTCGGGTGTCAATGACACTTAATAAGATAATAAAATAACCATACCAATAATACGACCAGTTACTGACACAAGTAGTTTATGACGCGTAGTATGGTACTTGCAGCAAATAACGGTGTATACGAATTGTCGCTTGCCCCTCGAGGTAACAAATCAGAATCTTATAAAAATTATCCAATTGAAAGCCAAATGCGCTTTTGAAGCCATTAAACAACAAGGGGGTGATAGGTTAGGTTTCAGTGGTTGGCACACTTAGGCCATTTTTGGCCCATTGTGATACCACGATTTCACACCACATCATTAACCCATTCACATATTCACCTACTCACACAATTACAGTATACCTGCACATTGCAAGCTCCATGTCAACCTGTACGTTGACATGGACGGTGGGTCGGCGTTGAATTCTGCACTCCATCAGAAAGTATTTATTGTGTTTATTAACATCACCGATTGTAATCGATGATGAAAATTCGATTTGCATCTAGCCTTTTTGATGGGATTCGAACCCAGTACCTCCCGGTTCAAGTGCCGAAGCTTTAACCACTGCACCGGTCAATGGGGGTGATAAGAAATATGAACATAAATTTAAGTCCTATTTTTGTATTCTGGACTGGGATGTTCTAACATCACCATTTTTCGATATTTTATCGAAGTCTACGTCTGTTTCAGCAATTATTTCTTCTCTATTGCTATCACAACCTACTAGAATATATTTGAACAATATCTATTTCACTTATTTTCGTTCTACAATCGAAAAAAATTTATTTGGTGATAGGAACACAGTAGAAACATCACAATATTGCAATCAGCAGGCTGGTAAATGATATAAAAATTGAAACAGAGAAAAATTTTATTCTACAGAAACGAGATATAAACTTCGATAAATTTTCGAAACTTGGTGATGTTAGAACATCCCAGCCCTGTTTTTATATGATATTTAAGCAAATTTGCCAATATTTTAATTTGAATTAATAATACAAAAATCTTTAACTGGTTCTATGACGAAAAAACAATTATATTTAGAATTATTAATTAAAAAATGTTTGTTTCTATTTATTTTACTATTTCAAATTTTTTTTTTGTTTTTATTATACTTATATTATGTGTTATAATTATAGAGACCACAGTGTTGCCGCTTGAAGATGCTGTTACTTAAATGTTATATCTCCTATACATCGTTGAACTGATAACGATCCAACCTTTCAGAAACTGTTTCAGCCTATTTTGACGTATACCATCCTCAAATAATTAATTTCCATCTATAATGGTGATTTTTTTGCTTTGTGGTTTTTCGTGTATGTGTTTTCGACACATCACGCGTGATTTGCGACATCTGTCAAAGTCAATTTTTCTCAGTTAGCATTGCCATTTCATCATGGAAAAACTTACAGCCGAACAACATTTACAAATTATTGAATTTTATTTTCGCACTTCGTCCATTTTACGATCATCATAATCGATCAACTGAGCAAGCAATTCAAGCCATTGTATTGTGGCACCAATTTCACGTCGCAGGGCACAGCAATTGGGTTTGTGTTATATCATAGACACACTATTGGTTTCGTAACTATGATTAACGCGAAATAATGGTTTCGTACAAGTGTGTCATGCTTAACCATAGTTTCAACCTAAATTTGAACTCAGTTTCGAAATGAGATATTTTTTCTCATTTCGATGCATTATAATAGTGCTCACAACGCCGAATGCATCAAAAAAGGGGGTTTCGGACACTAAAAGTTTACCAAGCAAATCTAGTTTCCTTTGAGTTTTATATTTGTCATTGAGATATTTGGTTGGCGCCTGCAAATTTTTTTCTGTTCTATCAATAGAAAAGTCATTTCTGACTAAATGTCAATTAAATGTCAACCTTGATACTTTTGTCAATGCCTACTCCATTGCTGTTTAAAACTAAACGAGAAGACAAAAGTAATTGTAGTGTGCTTGAGTTCTCATTTAAGAAATCACGATCTCGTAATTAATTGGAATTTTTTGTAATTTTTATCCACCATAAGTCGATTTGTAAATTTGTAATATGATCCAATTCGAAACGGTACGTAGATTCAATACAAATAATGAAAAAGTACGAATATCATGTAAAATAGAGAAACCATGTGTCGTACGGCTTCGATTAAATTTGTGACACTAAATAATATACACAAAATATAAACAAAATGATCACATAATATTCTCTGCTCTCTTATCCCTTTAACTGTTAAATTTTGTTTCGAAAAACGTTTCCTCCCTCTGCTTAATTATTTTTCAGCAAAAAAAATAAAATTGATTCGTTGAATAATAATACGAACGTAATATTTTTTATCTTTAATTTTTTTTTATCTTTATGACGAGTATACTCGATATTACGCGAAAAAAATTCGTCTTGCTTTGTCGAGTATACTCGACATAAACAGTTAAGAGGTTAATGTTGTATTTATATTTTTATAGTGAAATACACTAAAACTTCGTATCACGTTATCTAAATAGGCGCATTTCTTTAAATTCTCACTAACTTCTTTAATGGATAGGAAAAAATTAATTTAGCATAAAGGATAAAAAGTATACAAAAAATAAACTAAAACATAAAATTAAAATGTATTTTTAATAAAATCAAACAATAATTTTTTAAACTTAGTAAAAGGCTTCACACGTTTAATCTCAATCGAAACCTCATTCCAAATTGTGAAGGAGGTAAACAGAGGCGATTTGTTTTAGATATTTGATCGGTTATGCCTGAATTCAGCCTTTATTCCACGATGAAACATATGTTTTCAGTAAAAAATACTGGGAAACCGAAAAGAAGGAGTATACATATTAAAATTACGTTAGAGTGATAAAGACAAACAAATGTTGCGATAAAAAGTATTGAGTTTTATACTTTTTATGGCAACATTTTCCCCGCTTACTGCCAGTAAATTTTACTGAGATTTTTTTTTGTTTCGTTTTTGTACGTGGCGAAATTATATTTTTATCTCGCCCCTTTTTTACTGAAAAAATATGTTTCATTGTGGAATAAAGGCTTTCCACATTGAAACAATTTTTTTTACAGTAAAATTAACACGAGATAAAAATATAAATCTTTTACTTGTTAGAGAGAAACAAAAAAAAACTCAGTAAAACTTACTGGGAGTAAGCGGGGAAAATGTTGCCATTAAAAGTATGAAACTCAATACTTTTTACGGCAACATTTGTTTGTCTTTATCATTCTAACATAATTTTAATATGTATACTCTCTCCATATTGGTTTCCCAGTATTTTTTACTGAAAAAAATTGTTTCACTGTGGAATTCAGGCATAACCGATCAAATATCATTTTTCTGTGATCTTGGTCTGTGGCCTTGGTATAAAATACTGAACTGACGAAACGATTTTTAGAATACATTTTCATAATAAACGTCAAAAAACATAAAGTTTGTTTGTATCGGATGTCGGTAATATAATACATACTACCAATATATATTTTTTTCTGCCAATATATATTTTTGAATAAACACATTTTATTAAACACTTGTTTTTTATTTCGCAAAATTAGTTTTTAAATATTTTAATTAAAAAATTTGTTCAAAAAGTTTCAAAAACCACTCGATCGATTTCGACTTGTTAGGTCATCATCAGGAGTATCTACTGATTTGTAAAAGTAAAAATTTGTTATATATAGCAGAAAAAAGCAGGAGAAACGTCAAACTCTTCTTCTGGTGCTTCTAGTACTAACTTCAAAGTGATTAGTGCGATAAAGAAAAAACTACGTGGCCATGACCTGATAGCGTGTAAAGCGGATAAAGGCAATACAATTACCGTGCTCACAAAAGTTGATTGCTGTAATAAAATTTATGATTTTATTACAGAAAGCAAAGCAATAGTGCTTGACAGGGATTCAACTAAGTATTTTAAAACTTCGGTTAGTAAGTGTATCAACCAATGCCCGAAGTTGTAAAAAAAAATCCATAAGGAGGGCATTCCGATTAGACCAATAGTCGCGTATTGCAGTGCTCCTGCCTACAAGCTATGTAAGGGTTTCATAAATTTTTTCAATTATCATACTAATTTCTTTTCGGCTTACTCGGTTAAAAACTCGGTAGAATTGATTAACAAAATTCAAGACGTCGACATTCCATTAAATTCAAAACTAGTTTCGTTTGACGTTGGCAGTCTTTTCACTTCTATTCCAATTAACACTATGTAGCAAATAGTTTGTAATTACTTAGATTGGGATGTTGTAGATGAGAGCTTACATCCTGAACTGAAGTTAGTGTTTGAGACTTGTATTAAACAAAAGTATTTCTGTTTTGATAATACATATTTCAAATTCGCTGATGGTCTACCCATGGGCTCCCCTCTGTCACCTTTGTTGGTTGAAATTTTCATGAATTTCTTCGAACAAATGATCTTATCAAATAACAATCCTTATTTTCGTCATATAATCTTTTGGTATAGATATGTTGATGACATACTATGTCTATGGAATGGAACTGATAGACTGTTAGACTTGATTAAATTCTCAATATCCCACTATTGATTTTACGTTAGAAAAAGCAGAACATAAATGTATTAACTTTCTTGATATTACAATAACCAGGATTAATTCTTCTTTAGATTTCAAAATTTATCGGAAACCCACGTATACAGACGCTGTTATCCCTAGTTCTTCAAACCATCCCCTTAATATTAAAATGTCAGCTTTCCACTCACTCATAGATAGGGTAATAAATATCCCTTTGACAAATTCAAATTATAACACAGAGCTTATATAATTCTACAAATTGCAACGAATAACGGATATGCAACTAGGATGTATGTATTAAAGTTATTGAATAAAAAGCTAAAGCGTAAAACTCTAACGGGTATTTATCCATCGGATAGTCCAACGCGGGAAAATTGGCGTCTCTTAGAGTATATAGGAAAAACGAGCCAACGGATTAGCAACATCGTGTCCAATTATACCAATATTAGTTTTGCTTTTTATAATAATAACACAATAAAGAAAATGATTTTTAACAATAAACCTAGAGTTGATCGCCTTTCCAAATCTGGCGTTTATAGGATTAATTGCAATGATTGTAGTTTCTCCTATATTGGCCAGACTGGGCGCAATTTTGGAGTTTGAACATTTATCTGGTTGCAATCAATTAACTTTCCATAACCATTTAACCGTAGAAAATCATACAGCTAGCTTGCACAATTTAGACATATTACACAACCTATAAAGGCAGACGTTTAGATACATACCTTAGAGTCTTACGAAATTCAAAAATCAATATTTCTTAACCAAAATATCCTTAACGAACAGAGAGAAATTCGTTTCTCACCAATTACAGACCCCGCCATTTTCTATAATTTGGCTAATACGTCGGGTAATTAAATGTACTTCAATATACCTGGAATTTTGTTTCTCAGCCGATGATTAATTGTCTGCGCGATCAATAGATTAATTTTTATTGCTTTTGATTGCTTATTTTTTGTCCCTCCTTCTTTTGTTTATTTTTTGCTTTTTCTGCTATATATAACAAATTTTTACTTTTACAAATCAGTAGATACTCCTGATGATGACCTAACAAGTCGAAATCGATCGATTGATTTTTTAAACTTTTTGAACGAATTTTTTAATTAAAATATTCTAAAATCTAATTCTGCGAAATAAAAAACAAGTGTTTAATAAAATGTGTTTATTAAGTTTAATCGAATGCTTGGGCAACATCCAAGAATACCGCGAAGCAGTATTTTTTCTCTTCGTATACTGACCTTATTTCTGTAGATACTTGGTGCACTTGCTCAATGGTTCCGTGCTCGGCTCTGGAACCAAACTGATGACTAGGGATGATATTTCGTAGTTCCGGTTTAATATTTTCGATAAAAGTTTTTTCGAATACTTTCGAGACGATTGGTAGTAGGCTTATTGGTTTATGTGACGAGACTTTAGTAGGGTCATTTATGTAGCCGGTAATTTGCGGTGTGATTTCCATCGCAATTGCTGCATTTCCTTTCAGTTGAAGGGTTCTTTGGTTTTGGGGAACTTTTGGTTTGGTGTAACTCCCCACATACGACGCACACTGATGTCAACTTGCAATATGTCCTTGAGTGACCATATTCTTGACAGTTTAAACACTGTATTGCTCCGGACCTTTTCTTTGGTTCTTCAACAGTTATGCGTCTGTGTAAGAGGTACTTTAGTTTATATATTGAATGAACTTCTCCCTTTTTCAAAATGCTTTCGGTTGGATCCAGTTCAACTTTGACCATTGGTTGTGGTTGCTTCAAGCAGTTCATGATCTTAAATACATTCTGTATCTTAAATCCATCTTCAACAAGCTCAGCCTCGATTTTGGTTGTCTTGTTACTACCATTCTGTCGCTAACAATTTTTCTCTGTTACCAAAAAATTTTCGTTGGTAAAATGATTTGTCATTTTGGTGATTACATCCCCCATCTATGCTAAATCTTTGCTACTGTGTTTGTTATGGGTTTGAGTCTAATGAGTAGCTCAAAAAATCATGTGAATCGTCTTTGTTGGGTTCTTGTTTTTCACGCGCCGCGCGATTGTTAAATAAAGGGTGATGAGCGAGACCAATGCGCATCGCAAAGTAAAATGTTCTAGAAAAATGTTTTTTCTTATATGCTTCTCGTTTATATCAATGCGAATTGATGTAAACGGAAAACAGAGAAGAAAGAAGATTCTTCTAGAACGTTTTGCGCGTCGTTCTCGGTACGAAAGTTTTTGTTTTTTGATCAGTCTACTAGGGAATTTTATACGATCCAGTTTAAAATTATTGATTTGTAAAACAAAAATAAAAAAAAATATATAAAAAACTCGAGTTGGGGTTTCAACCATTTTGTTGCTTTGGTCAAAATTAAAAATAAAGATATTGTTTTTGTTTTGGGGAAAATTAAGTTTTTATTATGTGAAACAATATTTGTAATGTAATGATTAGAAAACAAATAGTGAAAACAAGATAAATAAGTCGTATTTTTATTTTTCTGTGGTTGTGAGTGCTAATAACATAAAGTTATAAAAACTATATTCGATAAAGTAAAGAAAGATATAAACACCAACAACCGTTAAAATATAAACACCAACAACCAGTATCGGGGAGAGGCCTCGCAACGACACTGGTGGCCAACCGGCCATTTGTATTTTGTATTGGTATCGGGGAGAGGCCACGCATCCGCAACGGGTGGTCAACCAAGGCCATTCGGGTTTTTGTTATTGACGGCGGGAAGTCGCCCAACGGTCCGGGTAACTGGAGCTACCTGTTGCATGACGGCACCAAGGCCGCAACAGTAAATATTAAGGTACAATTTTTTTTTAGATTATTTTATTTCTTTATTATTATTATTTTTTATATATTTTCAATTTTTTATTGTTTGTTGTAAATTTTCATTTGTAATGGAGCGCCGCATAGCGGGTGCGTGTCGTGCTCGGTGCACATTAGTCTCGCTCCCTCGTATTTTGTTTCTGGTGGGAAGTGTGTGTCCTTTTGTGGGAAGTTGCTTTTCCCTTTCTTTTATGTTTCCTTTTTTTTTTTTTTTAAAAAAATAAAATGAATTATTAAATTTCCGGTTTTGGTATGATGAGGGGGGAATTTCCATCCTGTGTCGGCGTAGGGTTGGCGGTCCTTTGGTGCCCGCATCCGGATTCGAAACCGGTGTTTACCACTGTGTGAGTTCGGACGGATGCACGCACCAAGGCACTTCCCTTCCGTTATAATTTTTATATATTTTTTTATATATTATTTGCGTTTTTTTTCTTTTAAAAATCTCTGTAATCACGGTGTAAGCCATGAGCCACGCAAGCCTCAAACCACACGACCCATAGCACTTCTCGCTGAGAATGTAGCCGGCAAAAATCACCGTGGAGCCCTCTGCGTGTGCTTAGTGATATCTGCAGGATGGCATTAGCCAGCCTGTAACAGATTGTCCAATTCCGTAAAGGTGTTTTTACTTCCGTCAGCCGAACTGGATGAACCACCCACCAGAATGACGACTTCTGTGATATTGCTTCTAGCTGTATATAGTGTAGTAACCAAGATTTGAATCACTACATCATTGCGGTCGCTAGATCTCGACGACTGGGAGCCCACTTGCTCACTTCCGAGAGCCGCCAGTACTGGGCATCCGATTCCCTGCACCGTATCTTTGTTTTGGTTGGTTCACTCCATTAAATATTTAGTTCTGGGTTCCATCCCTTAGCATTTTATACATACTGCCAGGTTTTTTTTACAGCCGCCCTAACATGGAGAACAGACACTGGAAGAAGCCGCCCCTAACATGGAGAAGAGACGCTTCAGGATTTACCATGGGTATTTCCTCATCAAGGCAAGTAGCTTGGGTTTTGCCACGCAATGGGCAAATTGTCTTAATAAAATATCACTAAAATCTAAAAAAATTAAATAAAATTAAATACACAACACTAAACACCAAACTGACACAAATAATTTTAAACACTAAATGACATTTTGACAGCTAAATCCGTTGCTCAATTTCCTCGCCTTTTAGTTTTGTCAATTTGTGCATAATCACTATAAAACTGTCGGACGAAACTAAAATGCGAGAAATCAAACGTAAGCTCGCTTCTCGCCTTTTGTGCAAAATCCCATTCCAGCTCGTGCAACTACTGAAGCCGACCGACTTGCCATAGTGTTGAAGTTTTGGTGAGCGGGCCTAGGAACATCTGAGGAAAATCTGTTCAAGAAAATTGGTTAACATTGGTATGTTAGTAAATAAAAATGCCGCATTTGGTGTGATGAGCAGAAACAATCACTGTTAGGTGTGGTTTATGGGTCGGTCGGACCATTGGTCCGTATTTTTTCTAAAGATGTCAATGACCGCAACGTTACCGTCAATGGTGCTCGCAATCGTTCGATGATTACGTGCTTTTTTGAATCTAATCGATATGTGGTTTCAGTAAGACGGCGCCACAGATCACACAGCACAGCAAACAATGGACTTATTGAGAAATGAGGTTGGTAAGCAATTTATCCCACGATCTTCCAGTGAATTGATCGCTTATCATGCGATTTGATGCCTCTTGACTATTTTTTTGTAAGGCTACGTAAGGTTTCTCTAAAGACAACGTTAAACGGGTCATTAACGAGATACCAGCCGGAATGCTCGACAAAGTTCTGAAAAATTGCGCCACTTAAAACGTAGCCTTGGCCAACATTTACACGAAATAATCTTAAAAAGTAAATGGCAAAGATTGATATAAATCAATGTTTGCCATTTCGATAACGATTCAAAAAAAATTTCATATATTTTTGCAATTTTACTGTGTTTTTTTTAAAAATTATAACCCAAACGAGTAAAAAATCGCCCATTATTGAATTTAAAAAAAAATAATAATAATTTACAAATTATGCAAAATAAATTCGCCCGAATGTTTTTCTAATTGTTATAAAAAGGTGTTACATACAAGTAACATCGCACCCCAATGCAAACAACTTTTCTTTATGAGTTTTGCGTTTTACTTTTACCTTATGAAAAGCATACCCAATAGAAACTTATAGAAATAATAAAATTTGAAGTGAACCAAACTTCATTAATTTATTGGTTTACAATTTTTTTTTTATTTATTTATTTATTTATTTATATTACGACTGAGTCTTGCACCCATTTAGTAATTTACATTACATAATAAAATATTTTGATTAGTCGGCGTAATCAAGTGATTATCCCCAGTTTCGTGTAACTCCTCAGATTTTTCCCCACAGTAAGTCTACTGACCTCCTGGTCGCGATAAGTCCAGTGGTTTGGTTCTTTGCAGTCTTCTTCTTGGTGTGGTAGTCAGCATACAGCGTATGTCCAGATTTTCGTGCTGGTGCAGACGTTGTAGGTGTTTTGTTGTATGATGCTTAATTTCATCCGCGACAAGCTCGAACTTTAGATCTCGATGGAGGTTGTCGTTTCGAATGTACCACGGTGCATTAACAATACATCGCAGGATTTTATTTTGAACAGTTTGTATGATTTTGATATTTGTCTTCTTGGCATAACCCCAGAGTTGGCTACCATATGTCCATACAGGTTTCAGGATTTGTTTGTACAGCAGCAGTTTGTTATCTAGCGCTAGTTCAGATTGTCTCCCTAAGAGCCAATGCATTTTTCTAAATATTATGTTTAGTTCTTATCTCTTCTTTTTTATGTGTTCCTTCCATCTAAGTTTAGCATCTAAAGTCATTCCGAGATATTTAGCAGTGTTTGCATGCGGTACTATTATCGAGTTTATCATTATTGGTATATGATTAACTTTTAGATTTGTGAAGTTGACTTGGAATGATTTTGTTTCATTTAATTTAATTCGCCATTTCTTTGTCCAATTACATATCTGGTTAGTAGTCTTCTGTAATTTACTAGTGGTGTCATTCATGTTCTTTGCTGTTGCAAATATTGCGGTGTCATCGGCAAAAGTCGCCATTGTTGCTTCTGTAGTTGTTATATCTCTAGTATATAGGAGATCAAGAACACTCCCTTGTGGCACTCCTGCTGTTATTCTTTTTAGTTGGGAGTATTCATTCTCATACTTTACTCGGAAGTGCCTCTTGATATGTAAGATTTTAAAGTTTGAAAAAATTGCTCCGGAAGATCTCGATGAAGTTTGAATTCTAACCCCTGGTGCCATACTTTGTCGAATGCTTGCGCTACATCAAGGAATATAGCTGAGCATATTTGTTTGCTTTCTAGTGATTTCTCAATTACATCAGTAATTCGATGTGCTTCTTCTATCGTAGAATGTTTTTCCCTAAATCCAAACTGATGTGAGGGAATAAGATTCCTTTCTTCGATAATTGGGTTTAGTCTTTTAAGAAGGACCTTTTCAAATAGTTTCGATAATGTTGGTAGCAGAGAAATTGGCCTATATGAAGCTTTATTATTCGGAGGTTTGTTCGGCTTAAGTATCATAATTACTTCCGCAACTTTCCATTGTCTTCGTACATATCTTAGTCGAAATGCTGCATTATTTATATGCAGTAGTTTCCTCAACGCTTTCTCCGGTAACATTTTTATTATCTGATCCGTTATAAGATCAGATCCTGGAGCCTTATACGCATTCAGATTATTCTTGAATTCCGATTTTAGTTCTTTCAATGTTACAGGTGTAATTTTTAGTTCATCCTGTTTATTTATCGGGGTGATACTTTCCTCTTCCGTTTGTTTGAGGTAAGGTTGGAATGTTTCTTCAAGGTGAAAATTTTGACATAAAAATTTTAACCTTCCAAGTTTTCCGAAAATGAATTATTGAAACACCGAATCCATTAAAACTCAAATACATATACTTAAATGTAGTTTTACAAAATTATATTACGCACCAAAAAGATATTGTTAATCAGAATTTTATATTTTGATAGAGACGATCAAGAGGTATCCATTTGGGCGTCGTTCCGTTTGAATTATAATAAAAATTGACATTAAATTCAAAACATGGTAACTTCATTGTATTTCTCATAAGGCTAAAGTTATGGGCTAGTTATATAGCCGAAAACGAAACGGACTGAAACGAAATGAAACGGAAAGACAAAGGAGACATGATTATATAGACGAATTAATGAAAACGGTTTTGACATTTTCATATTTGTTTCTAATTTTATATTATTTGAAGTTTACTTCTCGTGTGTATGAAAACTAACGCGGAAAATCCGTTTTATTTATGGCAAACTAAATATAAATATACAAAATATATAAATTTATACAAAATATAAAATATTTTGACAATTTGACATAAGTGGAGGGATAACAAAAAGAATAACAAAAAAAAAACATAAACGATAGTGTATAACCGCAAAGACGAAGCGAAAGCAAATTCAATTGAATCAATTTCTCCGTCCGTTTTCGTTTCGTTTCTTCTATATAATTGGTTTAGTATGTTTTCATGAATTCAATTCGTTCGTTTCGTTTCGGTCCGTTTCGTTTTCGGCTATATATAACTAGCCCATAAAAAGTTTGATAATTTTCATAAGGAAACCACCAACCTAACGAACAAAAAACTTGTTTTTTTCAAAATATTTTTCATACTTCTCTGTTAGGTAAAAAGTCATAAGTTTTGTCTATTGGGGATGCGTTGTTAATTTTTTCAAAATAATATGTATATAATAATAATGCATACATTGAAGCGAATCAGATAAAATTATTGATCAAATATCAATAGATATTTGATCAATAATTTTATTGGGATAAATTTCCATTTCATATTTGAATTCACCTAAATTCATCCCAGGACAACCGCGCAGAACGTCACCACTCTTAATACCCGGCACTTATTCCGTATCAGTATTTACTACGGCAATTCTCTTGTTTTCTGTGGTGATTTCAAAGTTGATGCCAACGCTAAACCCGAATTCATGTGCTTGATAAAGAATAGCGTCTGCACCACACTAATTCCACTTCCGGATGTACTTGTCTCAATTAGCGACACCGCCCTTCATATCATACTTTTCGCAACATTGCCCAAAACTCTATTATCATACCGCCTATAGCGCGAAAACTAGTATAAATAGATCGATTTAACAAACCCAAACTGTTTATCATTTCTCTCATACTATATAGAAGACACTTATGTGATATTTGTATGTATAAATATATCGCTCATTTGCTGCAAAAGTGCAATCCAAAAAATTTAATTTTTCAGTAGAGCGATTTCAAAATATCACTCAAAATTGTTTGTAAAAACGGCGTATTCAAAAGTAAATAAAAATAAATTCTGATTAGCAAAATAATTTTTATTTTATTCTTACATCCTCAATGGGATCTTAATTTTTATAATTCTTTAACATTTTACAAATTTTCTTAGAATAGTTTCCAATATCTTAAAATAATATTTCTTTTGCGAATTGCGTAGAAATCAACATTAAAACCAAAAATGAATTTAAACTTTCAAATGTTTATTGTATTTTTTATTGTTAACTGTGCGATCTATTGTAGGGCTCTGGCTCATCCTGCTCTTCCGCGGTTATGCTTTTTGCGTCCTTAGTTTACGCCGCCCGACCAACTCGAGGACGTACGGCTATAGGACCGATTTAATACTATCTACACATTGCAATTTCAATGCCAGCTTATATTGGCATGGAAGATGGGTCGGCCCATGGGTTTTGCACACCGACAGAGGATCATAGATGCGTTACATTTCACCACAGATCGTAATCTGTTGATTAAAAATTTCACTTTGCATCCTGCCCCTATCGGGATTCGAATCCGGTACCTCTCGATTCTTATTTCAACAATAAAAAAATTATATTAATTCAGTAACAATCATAACAACAATTAACAAATAAATAAAAGGAGAAAAAATTGCAGCTCACAATGAAAATTGCCCATCGAAGGTTAGATTTTAAAAAGTGGTACAAACAATATTTCAAAACTAACTTACCTAGTATTTTGTTGGAAATCCTTTTTCTTTAATAACCAATCTTATGCGATTAGGAATTGATTCAACAAGCTCCTTGGTACAATAAGAGCTAATCTTATACCATTCCTCCAATATTACCGTTTCAACTCATTTTTATTTGAAATGTTATGTTTTAGAATATCAACTTCGAGTTGTTGCCATACATTTTCAATAATATTCAAATTCGACGATCGTAATGGTGTCTTAATAACTTTCGGACAATTGTACAGCAGCCATTCTTTTACAATTCCAGCCTTGTGTTTCGGGCCATTGTCTTGGTTCAGCGCTTTGTTTTAAGTTTGCTTTTAAAATAGTTAAGTTTGATATTTATCCATATTTCCATCAATGCAGTTTACCACTCCAGCTACTGAACAAGCACCCCAAACCATCACATGACCGCCATCGTGTTTAACTGTTGGGCGCAAATCTGTGGATTCATATCTTCAAGTCACGGTATGTTTTGATATCAAATAATAAAAATATGAATTATTGGGAATCGTTTGATTTGAATATCTTAGAAATAAGTGAATTTTGAGTTGTGTCACAGTTGCAGCAAACGAGCGATATATATGTGTAAATGTTGTGTATGCACAAAGTACGTACCGGACATGGATTCAGTTTGCTTTTTACAATTCAACTTGGATTTTACCGAAACGTCATAGTAGTGGTGTACATATTGGTATACGTGTTTTGTTTTGTGTCTTTGACGTCATTTAAGAACACAAAATAATATGTTAGATACATAATTTATGAATTTATTAAATTCACAACATTACTTAAATTAAAAAATGTTGAGTTAATCCCCTATATAGTTTAATCTAATTCCTAGTAAATAAATTTAAAAATAATTTCATTATCATTCATATTTCCTAATTTGTGGATTATAATTGTGGATATAATTATTGTTATAAAAGTGGATTTATAATTTGTTAAATTTTTTTTCACAATATTATTTCCATTTTTTGCACATAACAATATATATCAATACATATATAGATAAACTTTGAAAAAACAATAATACAATTTATTTTATTTAAAATTTATCTGAATATTAAAAAAAAATCACAAACAAAATCGCGATCGCGACTATTTTGTTATCATCTGTCATTTTTTCCTTTGCTCGCGAGCAGAGAAAAAAATACTCATGATGTGTTGTTTCACAACCGATAGTACCTTTTATAAAATCGAGTCAACATTACGCGAAATTACATGTGGATTTGACCAGTGCACCTAGAATACTACAGGCCACACTGCTTTAAAAATTTTGCTATATGACGTCAATTAATGTCGTCAGTTTTCTCTTTGACTATTATAGGCAGCACTAAAATTAAAAAGATTGTTTTGATTTTTTTTTTGTGTTTGCTGTCTTATTGATAAGAAAAAATTGTAAACAAACAACAAGAAAAATATTTTATTAATATATTTTAAAATTTAATAGAAAGCTATTGGTAAAAGTATTAATTCATAATATTATTATAAGATTATGCATTTTAAATTGTGTTAAATATGTAAACACTAATAAAATGTGTACACATTTCCTATAAATTACGAGAAAACCTAACTTTACTTTTAGCACATGTATAAAAATAATTTTTTTTTTGTTTGTTTTCGTTTTTTCATTTTATGAACATGACTGCCGTCTACTGTTCAAAGAAAAAACTATAGATATAAATTTAATGACATAGCAAGCAGTGTGGCTTGTCTGTAGTATTCTAGGTGCACTGATTTGACACACACAATGATAGTAAATGACTGACACATTACGGTCTTACTTTGGTACCGGCTAAATCCATGCTGGAATAGAATAAATATTGTGCTCAAAGTAACAACCAAAAATTGTACTTATTGATTTTTATTAGTTGGGAACAATTACATTTTGAAGTTAAACAAAACGTGAAAACACAACTAAATATATCTAATTAAATAGTAATATGACCAAATAATATTGAATATTATTACAAATCGTAACTAATTTACAACCGGTAGAATATAATTATTCTATACCAGCAAAAAAGTTTGTTTAAAACAATTCCAATTTGGAATTACATATATGGGATTGGTGTTGTAAATTTCTCAAAGTAAGACCGCAAATATTAACCTATTTCATCAAAAACAGCCAAGTTACACGAGATTTTAGTTTCTGGTTTCAAACTAAGTCGCAATAGATTTTTATTGTTAATTTAAACCCTTATTTTATATTAAAACACCAAATGTTTTTGTATTGTTTTATTCTGTTCTCTCGAAAATAAAATTTAAACAAAAATCTACATCTCAAAAATGGCCTTAAATTGCAAGGTCAAAAATTTTAATTTTTGATAGGTTAAAAGTGTATATTATACACTGTATACGTATACAAAATTCAACTTGAATTGTGAAAAGCGAACAGGACATGGATTCTGTTCGCTTTATACGATTCAACTTGGATTTTACCGAAACGTCATAGTAGAGGTGTGCATAAGTGTTTTGTTTTTGACGTCATTTAAGAACGCAAAATAATGTTAGGTACATAATTTGTAAATTTATTAAATTTCACAATACCATTTAAATTAATAAAGTGTTCCATATAATTCAATTTTTATTATATGTGTATATAAACGAGCCGAATTTTTTATTACAGTTTTTTTCCACAAAAGATGTTATTTATAATTTTGCTTTTATTTATTTAAAAAAAAAGATTTAAAAAATCAGATTTAAACTATATTAACAAAAAGTTTAATAATTTTTAAAAACAATTAACATAATAAAATTAATAACATTAAAAATTGTAGTTCTCGTCTTTTATGTGATAATATTTTATTTTAATATAATACTCGTATATACCGGTTTCGAACAATACGTTCTTCTTCAGTATTATTTAACTACTCTGAGTAGTTAAATACTACTACTCTGAGTAGTTAAATAATACTGAAGAAGAACGTATTGTTCGAAACCGGTATATACGAGTATTATATTAAAATAAAATATTATCACATAAAAGACGAGAACTACAATTTTTAATGTTATTAATTTTATTATGTTAATTGTTTTTAAAAATTATTAAACTTTTTGTTAATATAGTTTAAATCTGATTTTTTAAATCTTTTTTTAAAAATAAATAAAAGTAAAATTATAAATAACATCTTTTGTGGAAAAAAGTGTAATAAACAATTCAGTTCGTTTACATACACATATAATAGAAAAAGTGATAAAAGATTGCAACAAAAATTAAAAATGTATCACCATTTTTATAACAAATATTCAATTTTTAGTTTAATCTAATTGCTAGTAAATAAATCTAAAAGCAATTTCATTATCATCAAAAAATTATTTTCATACATTCAAAAGTAAAAATAAAAAATAATTTTTTATGTTTTTGTTTGTCTTCCTTCTATTTATTCTATATTACTACTAAACAAAAAACAAAACAATCTGCGTATTTTTTGTTAGCGCCCGATAGATGTATCCGGAGCAGCCAATTTTCTATGCCAAAACTTAAATTTAGCGCGCTATTTTTGCATATAACTAATTTATTTAAATCTAAACTAAGATTTTTCATTTAACTTTGTAGTTAAAAATCGATAAAAAATATATTTTGCTCTACTTATTTATCGGGAGCGCTATCCATTTCATTGGGAAATTTGAAATGTACTTTATTTTGTGAACCCCTGAAACCATTAGAAACTTAATCTTACAATAACAATTTTAACCGCAGCAAGATGAATCCTTGTTTATAACGTCATGCCAAAATAAATGTTAATTAGTACATTTCAGGTGATAAATGTTTATTTTATGGTTCATTTATTTTTCAGTTTTATGGTATAGCGACATCAGTGGACAATAGCTGCATTTCAGTAGAAATTTTCCATTCGGCGGCCGATAGTGCTCGAATAATAAAACACGGCTAATAACATCGATCGGCACGATAATATAAACAATTATTTAGAGAGGGAACAGACAAGGGAGAATAAAAATATTTTTATTTTTCAAATGTATTTATATTTCCTCAGTTAACACTTTAATGGCCGCACGTCTAAGGTAGGCCACACACGAACAGTTTTAACTGGCAGTTTTAACTGTACAGTAAAAACTGTCAGTTAAAACTGTACGTGAGTGGGTATTTCAGTTCAGTTAAACTCAACTGTACAGTTTAACTGAGAACTTTAAAATTTTTATATTTTTAACTGAAACGATTAACTGAACTGAACGTGTGTGGGGGTTTAAATGCACAGTTCTCAGTTTTGTGTCGAAATTTCATACACCGAGAGCAGCCAAATCGTTCCGCTCATTCAAATCCATGATAATAACTGAAGGATTAGACTGAACGTGTGTGCATCTCAGTTCATAGTTAAAACAGACAGTTATAGCTACACAGTTAAAACTGACATTTAAAACTGTACGTGTGTGGCCGGCTATAAGTTGTTCCGGCTGTCACACAGCATGTGTGAGCGGCCATTAAAGTGTTAATATACCTCAATATTATTTCTATAAATAACACATAAAAGTGTGTTTGTCTATGTCTTTAAACTGAGGTATATTAAATTTATTAAAAACAATAATACCATTTATTTTATTTAAGTTTAATCTAAATATAAATGAAAAATTCGCAAAAAAAATAAATTGAAATCGAAACTATTTTCTTACAACTTGTCATTTTTTCCTTTGCTCGCGAGCAGATGAAAAAATACTCATGATGTATTGTTTCACAACCGATAGTATCATAAAATCGGGTCAACATTTTGGCAAAATTTCATGTGGATTTGACACTCACAATGATAGAAAATGACAGCACACAATATTAAAACGAAAGTGTTATTATACACTGTATACGTATACAAAATTCAACTTATAAAGAATGTGAAAAGCGAACAGAATACTTGTCCTGGGGCGGTATGTTGTACCATCACTTCGAATCGAAATTCGAAAAAAGTCGAATGGCGGTATGTTGTATCATTTTCGAAAAGCAAAAATGATACAACTTTCACTTTTTCGATTCGACTTTTTTCGGATTCGACTTTTTTCGATACGAAGTGATGGTACAACATACTGCCCCTGATTTCATGTCCAGGGGTGGGATGTTGTAACATCACTTTTTTCGATATTTATCGAATATTGTGTTTCTTTTTCCTAAAATAAAACTACTTGCCATTTCGCTTTTCAATTTTGCTTTCAATATTGCGATCGCACGCTACTAGAATGAATTGTTTATTTATCTCTTTTTTGTTTCTCGATAAAGTATCACTCATAAAATACGTAGGTGATAGAATAAGAGTAGAACGACATAATGTTTTCTTCGATTAGGTAGAGATCGCCTTAGAAACAACGTAATTGATAAATGAAAAAACGATAAATTTTATTCGTGATGGAAGAGAAGTAAATTTCGATAGTATCGAAAAAAGTGATGTTACAACATCCCACAAAGTATTCAAAACAAAAATTGTTGTAAAATTAATAAAGTAGTTAAAACTGGTGCACATTTCTTTCTATCTGTCATTTTCTGTATACTATACTTACACACCAACATACGGGCGTCGGGCGAGAAACTCGTTTTTTATATTCGTTTGAGCGGAAAAAACTAACCCTTTTCGTTAGTAGTTGCATCCCTAGTTGGTAAGTAATAACAGATTTTTTAGTTATGTTACTTAGTAATAACAAATTTTCTTTGTGTTGTTTGGAAATTTTCTATAGGAACCAATGGGCGCACATATTAGTGGAAAAACAATTCAATATAATTTTTTTCGTTTAAATCAAAATGTATGTTTGCAGCCAAACTGCTATACAAATTTGGTGCATGCAACCCACATAAAAACTAAATAAATTTAGATAAAATTTTATCAGTACTGGGTGGGTACTTATAAAAAGATATTCATTATTTTGAAAGCAATTTTTTTTGTCTAGCAGGAATCAATCAAATTTCTTATAATTTTTATTGAGAAACATCAATTCGCCTTGGTTTAAATAGTTTTACTATACAGTCAAACCTGTTTTTGTGCGATAATAGGGACCGCATAGAAAAAATTCTTCCAAAACTTGACGAAAAAATAGTTTTCGCAGCACATTTAAAAGGCTTTTTGATGCGGTGAATAGGGACCGCATAAAAAAACTTTCATATAGAAAATAACTTAAAAACTGACGTAATACTTTCGCAATGTGATGAAATATGAAAAATCGAAAAAACAAAATGGCCAACGACAATTAACTAATTCGATTAATTACAATCAATTATGTTCTAATTTTATTGAAATTTGGACTTAAGTAGGTTGTACTGAATAAATTTTTTTCCATACCGCATAAAAAAAATCGCACAAAAACACTACACAAAAACAGGTTTGACTGCATATTTACTTATTAATTTTTTAATATATCTAGGGATCTATTTATTTGGGTATTTTAATATTTAGAAAATAAATTTACCGGACCAATTCCAATTCAAATGGAAAACAAATTACGACAAATTAACACAAATTGAAAAGTCATTGCGAAATGTCAAATTGTTTGTAAACATATCCCCCCGATTCTAACGTACAGTCACAGACGTATTTTCAGTCTTAGCGAAAACTTTTGTCTTAACGAAGACTAGATACTTTATTTTCGTATTCTGCACTTAGTCTTATCTGTCAGTAGTCTTAAAAAATTGTCTTCGTTAATATCAGCGAAATAGGTGGTCTTAGGAATCATAATTTTGACATTTAAACAAAAACAATAATTATATGTATTTGACTATAAAAACCGGAAAAATTATTCAAAATACAATATTATGTACTCTCTCAGCATACATATATGTAACATAAATTTGAGTTTTTTTTTAACAATTTCGAATTGAACTGTCGCTTTTCGTTCATAAATTTGAAACAATATGGTAAAAATTTGGTTTCGACAGCTCTACAAAAGTCTTTGGAGAGTTTCTAATATATTATTTAAGACTACTGTCTTCAGAATTTCAATGAAGACTTTAGTCTTAAAAAATAAAGTCTTAACAAGAAAGTCTTAGCTAAGATAGTCTTAGTAGTCTTATCGTCAGAATCGGGGGGATAATAAAATAAATCAAAGTTGTACATCCGTCTGCTATGATTTAAAAAATATTAAAAATTTAACGTACGTTCTTCTAGCAAATACAGGAAATTACATCGATTTTTTCCACTAAAATGTGTGCTTGATTACTATACTGTAATTTATTGATTTTAAAACTAGTCGAATAAATAAAAATGTATTGTAATTTGCAAGAAAAAGTACGCACTTCAGTGTATTTTTATAAGTTTAAAACGCATTAGCTTTTTTTTTCTTTAAAACCAATTAAAATAATCCGAAAAATGATTTCACTTAAAAAAATAGGATCACATCGTTTAATTTTATTCTAAATAGTTGATTGTCAATAATCGAAAAACAAATTATCGATTCCGTACACCTATATTCATACTCAGAGACACTAACTATGCGCTCACATAAGAAAAATCTATATTTCATTATTGACAATTGGATAATCACGGATTCCATCTGGCGGATTTTTAGTGAACTTCGATAACTTCAAATTTTAACAATTATGCAATAAAGAAAGTACATGTACTTTATGATTTATGCCTAATGCATAAAGTACACAATTAAAATTATTCGCGCTAATTTATTCGTTTAAGCTATCACACTTGGCTTGGTTTAATTTGCTTAAAAATATAAAATAAAAAAGTTTTATAAAATTTCTAATATTGCGGCGTATATAATAAAAAACACTTACTTGAATTAAACTACATATGCACATTCTTGATTTTATTTTGTCGGTATATCGATTACAAATGTCATTATTTGTAATTAAGTCACAGCGCATCCCCAATAGAATTCCTGAAACTTTTTCCTTACAGAAAAGTATGAAAAAAACTTGAGAAACAAAAAAATTTTTTTCTCAAGTTTTTTTTTCATACTCCCTCTGTAAGGAAAAAATTAAAGGAATTCTATTGCGGATGCGCGTTAGTTGTAACCTTATTCACTTATTTATAGTAAGCTAAAAAAGAATAGCCTGTGACTATATTCTGGTAATTCCCCGGAAATAGGGAATATTTTTTTTGTAGCATTTTTGTAGCGTTTTCCAAAAGTTAATTCTGTCAATTGCGGAATTCATTCACGAAAAAATAATTTAATTGTTCGCGGTCGATACGCGATCGCAATAAATCAAAAAAAAATATTTAATAATATTTTAATCGAATTTTACTTAAAAAGAAAATTTTGTTTGTTAAAGTGAAAAATTGGGTTGATTGATATTTCCAATATATATTACCATTCGTCTGTCTAAATTTTAAGCTATAATATAGCTATAAGTAAATACAATAATAAATTTCCATTAAATTCTATTCCCTTAATGCTTTCGTAAAATAGATATGGAATAATAAACGTCAAAACTGCTATAACCCCTTTCCGACCAAAAAAAAGTGTGTTTTGCTTCAATCTAAGACCACCTAGATACACAACCACTAAGATACACAACTATGTATGAAAATAACCACAGTTTGTAATGTCTTCCGGATTTTAACGGATCTTAGTTAAATCGGCATCCTTTTTGAAAAAAAAAACATTATTTTAGAAAACAAAATTAACTAAACGGGGAACTGTAGCACTATTCTGGCAATTCCTGGGAATAGAGAATTGGGGAAAGATTTTATATATAATTTCAGTTCAAATATTTTTTTTCTGGCCTAATGAGGTAAAAAGTTAAGTGTTAATTTTTTTCAAAACAAAATTAAATTGGGAATAATTTTCCCTACCAATTTAGGTATGGAATGGAAAAATTATTCCCAATTTATAAATATTTACATGGAACATTTTTCGTCAGTAGGCCGGAAAAAATATATTTGAACAGAAATTACATATAAAATCTTTCCCCAATTCCCTATTCCCGGGGAATTACCAGAATAGTGCCACTGGGGAAAATGTCTGGGGAATAGCTGCTACAAAAAAAAATCATTCCCTATTCCCGAGGAATCACTAGAATAGGGCCATTGGTAACGTAAAATAAAAAAACCTTACTATTTTATCGGTACATCGATGAACTTCACCATTTTGGTTTGTTGTAACTTTTTTTTTGTTTTGGCCTCATACAAATAAATATTTAGTTCCGGTTTTGTTTGCATACAGTTTTGTTCATAAAAACATAATTTATTTTATTTTATTGAGTCATTTGTAATAACTAAAATTCCCGCTTAATTGCTATACTGGCTTACACCTAGGTCGATGTCAAAAAATGATTCGAATTAATGTATTAAGCATGATATATATTTAGCCAAGAAACGTTAGCCGTTTCAAATACATCAAAAAATTGTGCAACCTGCAATAAAAATATCATCAAAAACATAAAAAAAAACAAAAATAGGTAGAGAAAAAAATTAGCAGTATGGTCGTAAAAAAAGCGAGTGCTGTAAAAGTTTTTGGAGGTGAAATAAAATTAAATAAATAAAAATGAAATAATTGTTTTAATCCCAAAATGGTGATTTAAACACACGAAAGTGATACAGTAAAAAATAAGTGAAAAAACTCAAATGGGTGTCGATGACGAAGATAACGAAAGAGCAACTATATTTTGTAAGCCTAGAATTCTGGTTCAAAGCCAGCAACGTTACCATGGATAATAAAAAGTATTGTTCTATAATGGCACAAATCCCGCTAAGCGATCTGGGAGCTATACAAACGTAAATCGGTCAAGTTCAAGAAAAGGGAAAATACGAGCACATAAAGTTAGTGATAGTAGAATTTTAATCGGATTCGCAGCAAAAAAGACTCCGAGAAGCGATTAACGATGTAAAACTTAGCGATGCAAAACCAACCCCTTGTATCAAAAATTAAAAAAATTGGCATCCGATTCGTTAACGGAAACTCCACTCTTCGATCTCTGGGCTGCACGACTACCCGAAATGGCGAACGCTGCAGTTATTCAAATGATTTACCAATAAAGGATCGACTTAGGGAGTGCATTACCATTTACCAATTTACCGTATTTACCATATTTTTTCGGTAAAAATATATTTGAGAAAGAAATTGCCGTTCCAAAGAGGTATTTCTTCTGAAGACAATGATCTTGAAACCGAAGTGTATCTGTTTTATAATGAATAAAAATAAAAATTAAAAAACTATAACTGGAATTTTACAAGGAATCACATTTGTCTTTCCACACACTGCGTTTTGCAATAAAACTATTGCCGTAGACAAACACAAAAGTTATCGCGATTTTCATTTATCTAGATTGAAAATTAAATTATAATAATCGTAATAAACAAATTGTGGTGACTAATAGAAACGCAATATTTGCGAGTGTGCCTAATTTATCGAGATAGATTGCATTTATCTAGTTATGAAAACTTAATAATTCTGTTTTGAAAAAATCGAGTACAGACAGACAGGCAGAAATAACTTAATAATCTAAATAACGAGGTTGTCTAGTTTGTGTCTGTCTACGATATAAAGCTACACTTGCCTTTCCAAGCAAAAAACAAGTGCGGCGGCTCGTGGCCATGTATGTATAAAATTATTTTCATTTTATATTGAATGCTTGAGCAAAACGTACCGAAAACAAAAAATAAAATTTAAAAATTCTAGTAGATATTGAAACAAAATGTCAAATTCTTCACATTTGCTCAGGCGTTTATTTTTTACCAAAAATCATTTTCATACTAATAGCGTAAACAAAAAAAATCGGGTTCTAAATTTTGTTTTCCCGTTTGTGCTAGTTAGTTCTGTGTCAATTTGACATAATCACTTAAGTCGAGATAAGTGGTTATGTTGAACTATATTCTAATCGATAGTATTTCCCGTTTTTCCTTTCCATTCAATTTTTCATCAAAATCCGAAAATGTTTGACCGAAACATAAGCAGAAAACAAAACCACTTATGCTTGTTACAGGTTTTTGGTATTTATTGAAAACCACTTAACTTAATTGATAATTTTTGATATTGTAGCATGAAATAAGTGATATTTAAAACATTTTTATTTGTAAAATCAGAAATAAATTTAGAATAAGTGTTTATCTTGAAATAACTTTTTATTTTGAATTTAACTTTCCGTTTGGTATTTAAAGCGACTGGTACTTAAAGCGTTTGGTACTTAAAGCGATATAAGTGTTTTTTTTCTAAATGCTTATTAAACATTTTAGGAATTTGCGGTGAACCCAGAGCATGTCAATAAATGTAGTTTAAAAACAATGACCATGGATCCAAAAATATCTCGTTTTTTAAAGTTTTAATCTATGCAATGTGTTCTGTGGCCGAAGCAGTCCCAACTCCTTCGCGGTTCGCTTTTCACGTCTTACTTTACGCATTGCTTGCCAAAACCAGGACGTACGGCTATAGGTCCGATTTTATCACCATCTGCACATTGCATAGCTCCATGCCAGCCTGTACTGGCATGGAAGATGGGTCGGCCCATGAGTTTTGCACTGTGTTATTTGGTCGGTAAATATCTAGTTTCGTTACGTCCCGTAATTTTTTCACAAATTAATTTAAAATTTAAATTTGGTACCCTGAAAAATAGCTAAAAATAAATAAGTGGTTTGTTGAATTGCCAGTTATTTTGAGTATACAGGACGAGCCGCACATACAATTAGTGCTGCAAACGTGCTAAATACCCGACTTTAAAATTTAATTTATAGGCGGAGGTAAGAGACGAAAAAAATGCATCGTGTTGCCGCACTTTATGGAAACGGTAGATAACAGCATAATCAAAAGATAACAAACATGAATTTTACTTTGAACAGGGAACAAAAAAAGTATAAAAAAATAAAACCAGAAAGGTATTAGGAACACATAACCAATGGATATGGTTATTTGTAATGAAAGCGTAAATTTAGCTCTTAATTCTTTTAAATAATTGTTCTAATTTTGAAAACATCTTTTTTTTATATTTTAATTTAAACCTTTCGTATTTTTAAACAGTAATTTAGTCACATTTTTTAAATTACAATTAATCTATTTACAATTACTAGCATACAGTTTATAAAGCAATTTGTTCAGAATTGCGCTATGGATATTAATTTATTTATCGTTGTTTTTTAATCCCAGCAGTCTGAACGTGCCTAAATTCTAATTTTTTGTTTCATTTAATACTTATAAATATTATTATTATAGTTTAAATTTATGCTAAAATTTTAAATATTTTATATTTATAAAAAATTGGTTACAAGATGCAACACGTAGTTGAACAACATCTACTCGTACCACTTTTACTTTTCTGCCTCTGATCTGGAAATAAATAAAAAATCAATATTAGTAAAATGTATTAGGCTGAAAAATTCTCAATTTTATATAACGATGCAGTCAAAAAAAAAATAACTTAGGCCCTACCCGAAGCTACTTAATGCATTCTTAATAACAATGACATAATAATATAAAATTCATCCGATTTGGATATGGACTAAGCGCGAATCTTCAAAGTACAAATAAATCAACATTATAAAATTTTATATTACGCCGGCCAATAAATCCCAAGGCTAACATATAGTCGGCACATCTAATGAAAAGCTCATATAGCAAAAACATACTCTTTTTGGGAAGTATCAACCATTAAACGATTTGGGTCAAAATTTTATGAAAATCGGACCGGCAGTTTACTAGTTACATGTTTTAGTAACGCTACTTTTGTTATTTTGAAAAAAAAAATGAGTTTCGCGTATTCATTAAACTTTGTTTTTATTGGGCAAAATACCGTCCACGCAAAGCAATGGCTTGATAAATTTTATAAGCACTTTGCTCCATCGAAAGCTACCGTCGAACGTTGACTTGCTGAGTTTTAACGTAGCCGTATAAACACCGATGATGTTGAACGCTCTGGTCGCAATTCGGCAGTTATTCATGAAAAGATAAAAAAATACACAAAATCGTTTTGAATGACCGTAAAGTGAGGTTGCGTGAGATAGCTAGCATCTTCAAAATACCTCAAGAGGCAGTGTATTCACTATTTTGCATATTTGTTCATGAGAAAGCTCTGTTCAATGTAGGTGCCCTATTCTGGTAATTCCCGGGGAATGGAAATTTTAAATTTTGTAGAAGTTTTATTCCCTTTTACCCAAAACTGTATTCTGGCTTTTAGGTAAAAAATTTTTTGGGAAAAAATTAATCGCCATTATAGCAGTGTTGACGTCTATTATTCCATACCTATTTTAGGAAAGAATTAATTGGGAATATAATTTAACGGAAGGTACTACTGTAGCAATATTATAACTGTAAATTGAACTGGAAATAGTAATATCCAATTTTTTACTTTAATAAACACAAGTTATTTTCTCCGTAAATTTATTCCCCAATCGCCAGAATTAACTTTTGGAAAACGGGGAAATGTCTGGAGAATAGCTGCTACAAAAAGAAACTATTCCCTATTCCCGATAAATTACCAGAATAGGGTCACAAGGAAAGAGACTTGGGTCTATTTTACTGCCAAAGATAAATCGTTCTACAAAAGATATCGAAATGTGTATGTAGAGCAGGATTATCGAAGGGGTTATAGGTTTCAGTGGTTATAGGTTTCAGTGGTTTGACACTTAGGCCATTTTTGGCCCATTGTGATACCACGCATTCACGCCACATCATTAACCCATTCACCTATTCACCTACTCACACAACTACAGTATACCACCTGCACATTGAAGCTCCATGTCAACCTGTAGATTGACATGGACGGTGGGTCGGCGCTGAATTCTGCCCTCCATCAGAGAGTCTTAGTTGTGTTTATTAACATCACCGATTGTAGACGATGATGAAAATTCGATTTTCAGTACCTCCCGGTCCAAGTGCCGAAGCTTTTAACCACTGCACCACTTGTCCGGTTATCGAAGGGGTTAAAAAGATTCAAAATGCATGTGCAAAAATGTGTGATCAAAAACCATGACGGATCCTTGTTGAATGTTTATTTCGAACTTTAACACTCTTAGGATTAAGCTATTCAAACACTGAATAAAGATACAAATATCATATATCACAGAAAAACTTTTGAATAATTACGAATAGAATACTAAGTTTCACCGTTATTGTTTATAGTTTCCACCCTCGTATCATTAAAAAAAAAACTGTATATTACAGGTGGTGTAGTTGCTATGTTTTATTATTGACTAATGTGAACGGAATAAAACATATTTACAACAAACAATTCTAGATATTGTTTAATTCTAAATTTAAGTGACTATTTTTTATTTTGAACTATTGTAGTTTCGAGAGTTCTTTCTTCGTCAGGTATTTTCTCTATTCTAATTTTGGGTCACAAATTTTTCTTTATATATAGGTTATTCCATATTTTTGGGGCTTTTTGAACTCGACCTTGCCGACTTAATTTTTTTTGCTTTTACCGTGTTCCTTGAACAAAAAAAGCATAGACACGTATTTTTTTGTTAAGTGTTGTAACCTTCAGTTGTCCTGTTTTAATGAAATGAATATTGCTAAATGTTTTGTCCTGAAGGGAACACGCAACTACCAACCCATAAAGAAGTGTGACCGACCGGTTGAAAGGTGAAGGACACCTTTCTATTGATCATGTATATGTACAAGACCTACTTTATCTAAGTCCTAGTTAGTTGTACCAAAAGTGACAGCTTATAGAAGGTTTTTGATGTTTTGCAAATATTTTCGAAAATATATCATTTACGGGAAAACGATTATGAACTAAAAGACGTAGTCTGACGTAGTAAAATAAAGCATATAGTAATCATGAAAAAGTTTGGCCTCGACATTTTTATAGATTTATACTGGGTTTACACCAGAGCTACTTTAATAGTATAATACTTTTTTGCTAATAAAGTATAATACCCGGCCAGTTTACATCGCAAGCGGTGTAAACCCATACTATAATACTATATTATTTTTTTTGTCGGTAAATATATTTTTTTTGGTTAATATCACAAATGGAAATGTATAGCCAAACAAAAAATGTATTTATCGGCCACTTGAAAAAAATAATAAACAAAATTAAAGTATTATAACATTATAGTAGAACCACGACTATAATGTCAATATTTTTTTGATAGCTATTATACTTTAATAGCAAAATAGTACGTGATAAACTATTAAAGTATTTTAGTTTGAGTTTACACCAACATACTTTTTTGCTACATACTTTTATTCTACTGGTGTAAACGGGGTATTAGTAAAAAAAAAAAGAGTTTATAAAAAACCTGTGTGTGTGTGTGTGTGTGTGTATCTGCCTATGTGTGGTGCTGTGCAAAATAAATGCTCTAGGTTCTCTACAGTCAATCCGCCTAGAGATTGACTTAAGCTTATTTTTAAGGACGAAATCAGCCCACCGGAAGTGGCAGCTTTCGCAGAAGCTTTAAAGATTTTTGAAAAGCCATTATGAACTAAATTTGCAACAATACTGCCCAGACCAGTTTTCCAAAATTTAAGCAGAAATGATGATTTTTGGCAAAAAAACAGTTTATAACCAAAATTCGGCCCTGTCCTGCTTAGACGAAATGATTGATCGGGATGAAACCTTATACTTAAGTTTTTCCACAGATTGTTAGATACTAATATTTTTCTAGATTTTCTAGATATTTTTCAAGTTTTTTAGTCGAGTTTAGATTTTTTTAGACAGCTTTGCTTATCAAAATGTGATAGCAGCTTGATCACAATGTGATAAAGTCGAGTTTTGGTTTTGGTAATATTCAGTTTGTTTTTTGCGCTTGAAAGTAACATAGTTTGTTTTGTGATAAAAAAAAATAAAGTTCAAAAGTACCGTTGACTTGTGGCAGTTAAAAATTGATTAAAAGTCGAAATTACTTCGTCAAGTAAAGTGTTTTTTTCTTCGGCCAATTTAAGAGGGACCCACTTTCCTTCCTGCTGTATTTTTCCATTGCATACAATCGAAGTGGTATTGCTTGGTGAGTAACTCCTAACTATTCTGCAAGCTCTTTTTAAGTTTAACACGGATTATCATTCAGTAAAACGTTAAGTTCTTCGTCTTCAAATTGTTTTACTGCACCTGGCCGTGGATCAACCTCAACATTAAAATTACCCCCACGAAATTTTGCAAACCACTTTTTTACTGTTGAATGACTCACAAAATGTTCATTCAAAGTCAAATTAATCAATTCCATAGCTTGAGCAGCATTTTTGCATTTGAAAGCAGAATAGAATGCAATAACGTAAATGTTGCTTAACGACATCCATCTCTTACAATTGAAGCACGCGGAACGACAAAATAACTGAAACCTATGTCATAAAAACAGCAATGACGAGCTACAAATATCCAAAATGGCGGGCGATTTGGATGCGTTCAAGTATTGGGGGCACAAATTTATTCGGTCCGTTTTTTTAATTTTAAAAATGCATTTATTTAAAAAAAAATGAATGAATAGATTAATTAAAATATTATCCATCGTTGCTTAAGACTTTTAAATCGTATTAAATTATTATCCATCGTTGCTTAAGACTTGTCTAAGGCAATTTTCGAATTGCCCATCTCGAAAAAAAGTTTCGTCTTTTCAGGTGATCCGAGTTTGAAGCCAATTTTCAATTTCTTCGAAAGAAGTGAATCGGTGATATGCCAAATCGTGTTGCATCCGTCGAAACAACCAGTAATCAGAACGACCAACGTCCAAAGAATAGGGCGGGTGCGATAAAATATCCCGCGAATTTTGCAAAGTGAGGCCGAGCGTTATCATGGCAGAAGAATAATTTTATCATGCCTTTCCTCACATTCCGGTCGTTTTTCTCGCAATGCACGGCTCAAACGAATTGATTGTAGTCTGTACCGCTCGTAATGGAATCACCAGGTTGTAGCAGCTCGTAGTACACCACGCCTCTTTGGTCCCACCAGATACATCATAACCTTCAAACCATGAATGTTCGCATTTCTTGTTGTTGTTGAGGTCGAGGGCAACGATTGGCCGGGCAAAACGTAGTATTGTTTCTTCTTGGGGTTATCGTAGAAGATCCACATCTCGTCACAAATAACTATCTCATGTCCGAAAACCATTTCTTGTTTATCTTTGAAGCAGCTGCTCGCAAGGAAGAAATCGTCTTTCCATGGCTCTTGGTTTCAATTCGCAAGGGACCAAATTGCTTTGCTTTTGAATTATGCCCATATATTTCAATCGTACGGCAACTGTTTGTTAGGTCACCGCAATGTACCGGCAAGCTCCTCTGGCGTTTGAGTCGTATCTTCATCGAGTAATGCCTCTAATTCATCGTCTACGAATTTTTTTGGCTGTCCCGAGCGGGGCTTATCTTCAACATGGAAATCATCATTATTGAAGCGTCGAAACCATTTTCTACATGATTAATCGGTTGGAGCATTGTCACCGTAAAGTTCCGCAACCATTCGATGTGCTTCAGCTGCGCTTTTTCTCCAATTAAAACAAAAAATTAACACTTCCCGCAAATGCTGTTTAGTTATCACAAAATCTGACATATTCAACACCATAAAAAACACGTTTTGTATAAAACTCAAAGCAATACAAACTGAATGTTAACAGTAGATGTCTAATCTGTCTGAAACAACGGAAATCAGCTGTTACTTAAAAAAATTATTATAGTCAAAGGCACCTTTCGAAAACGGACCGAATTAATTTGTATTCCCCATATATTTTAATGCAAAAAAATTCAGAGCCGAGTTTCGACTTGCACACCTAATACAATACATAGTGATTTAGCACATAAAATTTTATGTATGCACATACGCAACGGTTTAGAACATACATGAAAATTATTGTAAACATTACGTCTTTAATCCACACCATACCACGCGAATTACTCAAATCAGCGCCAAAATACTATGTATACATTATAACTTCACTTTACAATTATAATACATTAACACTTATATTTCAATGTTTAAAACGGAAATCAACCCCACAGCGAAACTCATTGCCACAGTGCGAACGCTTCAACTATCTACCCACAACTATCTTCAGGGCAGAAAACAAAATTATTACAAAGTCACAACTCCAACAAAATGCTAAGAAATAGATACAAAATCAAAAATCAAATCAAAATACTTTGTATATTATTGTATTGCAAACAAAGAAAAAAATATTCCTTTTTCTGTGTTTACAACACAACATACAATTAAATTTTCAACCATATATATTCCCCAACACCACTGTAAAAATTACGACTTTGTAATTATTCCGTGCTCCGAAGACAACTGTAAATAAACAATCGAAACGTTGGCACTAGAGCCGTGAACTCCATTGCAGGTCCAACTCCCCGTTTAAACACTGAAATATAAAGAATAAAAGAAATCTATCAACCATTATTGCTACACTTATCTCATATTTAATTATAAAATATAACACTATATTAAAAATAAATAGATTTATATAAATGTTTATTTATTTTACGGAGAAAGACAAAACAGTAAAACACATCTTCCTCATTCGACGATCAATCGTCGAATCGAATTATGTCTCTATTAGCTAAAGATACCTACCTTGTGAATTTGGTTCAGGTAAGTTATCTCGTGGCACCAAATGCATTACAGTTGTTTTACCTAAAGGCAATCCTAATGCCCCTAATGTTACATTACAATGCAGGAATCTACCTTGGTATATCAGCCTTAGTATTTCCGCTTTTGTAACCGCTTCCGTCACCCAATCTAAAAATAATGAAAATGATTAAATTAATATTTAACTTAACAAAATTTACAATTTTTAATGTGGTATCATATTTATAGGCCATAAAACTACAAAAGCAACATTTTGTACAATACATTTACAAAATAGGCAAATTATTGCAACCGCCCAAAAATGCGACGCTGTTTTATGACGGATTTGGACGTTTTAAGACTTTAGGTTTAGGTATTTAGTGTTTTGAATCATTTCACAAACGAATAAACCAATATTTAAATTTGCTGCTCACTGCCGCTGCTGCTTGGTGTGTTTTAAGCATTAATTCCATGGATAAAATTTGCTGATAATACGCAAAAAAAAAATTTTCATAAGAGTGACAAAGAACAGAAATATTTTTTATTTTATTTGATAGAAAAATTTTATGGTTTTACATTTTGGCATAATCTAAAAATTGCATAAAATTTTTAATTTGTACATTTTCGTACAATTCGATTTTCTTTTACATGTTTTAATTTTTATATATGTACGACAAAAAACCACTAACGTTAACAAATTTCAACACGAAAAAAAAAAATAAATCGTCATTTGACTATAAAAATGGCGAACGACTTATTTTGTATGAGTGTGAGAAAAATTTCTTATCTTTACATACATTTTTTATAGATGTGTGAAAAATGCTGCCATAATAAATACTCCAATTTACATTTTTATAGCAGTAAACTTCCCCATTATGGCAGTAAACTTCCCCTATCACAACTATTCTCTCAGTAAAATTTTACTGACAACATTTTTTGTTTCGTACACAACCAGTAAAACCTATATTTTTTCTCGCTTTTATTTTTGCTGACAGCAGATTATTTCCATGGAATAGGTCCATTATCCTTTAAACGATGATTAATGTTAAAGGCGACACCAATACGTATTACGTATATTAGGTGCGTATGCTCAATGCCTCCTAAACTACAGGCTTCTTACGACTCTCATTTTTCGCACATGACGTCAATTTATGTCTAAACCAAGACTGCGCAATAATAATATTAAAATATTTACACTAACAAAACAACTAGAGAAAGCAACAAAAACGTCGACATAGCGTGTCGTCATTATTTGGTGTAGGCGGCCTGTAGTTTAGGAGGCATTGGTATGCTGCACCGAATACGATATAGAAAAGAATTTTTATTTATACGTTCTTCGTTTCGTTTGGTGCGATTGATACATAGTGGCAATGAGTAATGGTACTATTCCATGTACAAAACAGAAAAATTTTGCTGAACATCGGAGAAAGACAAGAACTAAAATTTACACTAGAGTGACTGAGAAACAACATTTTTATTTTATAGTAGAAAAAATTGGGGAAATTTGGAAATCAACAAAAACTAACCTCACATTTTTTAAATAAATAACTAAAAATCTTTATTTTTAAAAATTGACAATTATTTTATATCGTAAAAATTAATAATAAAATTAATATCACTTTTGAGATGAGCAAAAAATATGTTGTTTTATTATTTTGATTAATTTACCAAAATATCTAAAAAAATGTGCTACTATAAAATATGGAGGAGAAATTTTTGACAAGTTCGTAAATTAACCTAAAATTTCAGTCGTGCAGCTGCCAAAAAATTTCTCATACATTTTAAAACCTAAACAAAATAAGAAATAAATAATGAATCAGATAAATTTAATAAAAATATTTCATAAATATTTAGCTTTACATAATAATAATACAGTGAAGTTTAAAATTTGAGTGTTGTGTGATGTTACTCCAATGAAAACGTCCTCTCGAAAGTCATTCACATTCATAACACCGTTGCCCACAGTACGAGCTAGATTTGATCGTGAATTTCATTAAATATCCTAATTTGTTTTGTCTGTGTTTCTATTGTAGAATGACGATGAAAGATGAAGTAGATCGGTGGCTAGTAGTGTAAATATTCCGGTACTGGAAGATAATGAAGAGTTAAAAGTTTGTAACAGTCCATGGACACAGGACAATGTAAGTGGTGATGATTGTAGACCGCTTGGCTAGTCTTTCAAATTAATCAGTGTTTTTTATATATTCGTAGAAAATCAACAAAGAGATTGCATTTCAAACAAATGTTATCGATACATTTGCCAATTTGGTTACTGGCCATCGTAAATGTCATAAATTTCCAAGTATTTGGTGCTTCATTGGAAGCATCGAGTAAAATTTATGGTTACCGGGTCGATATCGTGCACAAGGAAGTGATTCGAATGTGCGGTGGTTTATCGTATGAATGTCGGCGGTAAAAAAGAAGGTGAATTTGCAGGATCCAAAAGCAACGGCTAAGGCTAAAGCAAAAAAGCGACGTCAACAGAGTTCAACCGTACCAAAATGTAAAGCAACGGTAAATGGTTAACTAGATACGGTATCTTTCTTGCATCCCGTATTTGTCGATATAAAATACAATTTAAGCGATATGACTAGTTCGAATCGATCTTTTCTAAATACGCTGGGATCGAATAACTCGGAAACTTTATTTGATAACTATAATCCGTACTGGAATAAAACACCAAATGAATTTATACTCAATATTTGGGCACCCGTTGTAAATGAGAAATTTTATATGAAACAATATTTAGGGACTACAATATTAATGATAATATAAACAGTTCTATAAGTCAAAAAATGATTTAAAAGCCTTGCAAAGTGTTGGGCAAATTGTCGAGGAGGTACTCAAACCATCGACTGAGGATAAATGTAAATATGTACCTCCAATATGTCAGTGATTCAGTGAAATAATAATTTATGTTTATCTATATTTTTAGTTATTGTGAAAGCAACAAACGGGCTACGATATGTTGTTGGGTCAGTTAGACAAGTCAAAATTGAAAGCTGGATCTAGGGTAGCTCTTGATATGACCACACTTACAATAATTGCGGTATCTACCGCGTCAGGTTGATCCCCTCGTTTATAATATGTCTCACGAAGCTCCTGATGATGTAACATATTCGCTATTGATGGCCTATCCGTACAAACTCGTGAGGTCATTGAACTTCCGTAAATAAATCGTGAATTATTTTTGCGTGTTGGTATAACACAGCCAAAAGGTTGTTTAATATACGAATCACTAGTCGCACGTGCGGTAGCATCACAACTAGACGCAAATTTCTTAAAAGTTGTATCGAGTGCTATCCATTAACCGATCGTGAAATTCAACGTACTTTAATAAAATTGCTTAATCAAATGGATGGTTTCAATTCATTGGGCCAGGTTAAAATGATTGTGGCTTGATCGAATGGCGGTTTATGAATACAAGTAAGTCTTTGAATACAAAATGGTAAAATTTTTTTAACTAATAAGAATTTTGTTTTACTTTAGATTACTAGGCCTTCAAGCCAACTGTCATCAAAACATTAAAATGTATAATTATCAAAATGACTACGTACCAAATCTCGCGATGTATTTATAGGATCACAGAAACTTCCGTTTGATGTATGCACCCACTGAAATTATTTTGAACAAAGGTTTTAACATAAATGAGTATTTTACTCCCGATGGTTTTTCGAAGGATGGGTTTCCAGCCAAGGGATCGGTTTTTATCGGTTAATAATTACAAACACTGATAAAGTTGATATATTGGGGTTAAAATTAATATAAAAATCAATAAATAATTTTTATTTAGTAAAATGAAATAAAAAAAAAAAAATAAATTAAATTAAATAAAAAAAAAATAAAATCATCCATGTTTTAATTTTTTAGCGTGTCGTCGCACGACCAAGCACAAAAATTTATGTTTTACTACCATAAAAATATCAAAAAAAATAAAAGTTTGCGGAAAGTGGGGGAATTTTTTCAGTTTTGCTGCTATCAAAAATACTTGAGTTGATATTTTTTATGAAAAATTATGGCAGCACAACAACAATTTGCTCAGCAAGCTATAATCGGATGCGCCATTCTTCCTATAGTCGATCTGTATTTTTGTCTCGTTTTGGTTTTGCTGAGATAATATTGTATGCACATGGAATAGTACCATAATGCCTGAACCATAGATAAAATAAAGAGAATACAAAAATAATTTATTAAACGAAGATAATAAATTGTTATTCACATTTGACGTTTCGGCCATAAATAACTTACAATATTAAGTTCATTCAAATATTTTTTGTCGTAAAATTTCGAATAAAACTAGAATAGTTCTGAGTAGAAACACATTATATATCAACAAATATGTATATGTTTCCAAAATCATAAAAATTATTTATATGCAGTTTTAATCACCGTAATTCGATAAATAATATTTTTAGATTACGCTTAGAAAAATACAATTCTACAGTGTATTCGATATTATATTTTTGTGATTTTTAAAGATCATGAATGAATAAAATTCATCTTAGAAGATGTGTAAATGAATATTTTATAAATATAAAATACACGAATAAAGCCTTTATTCCACAATGAAACATGTGTTTTCAGTAAACAATACTGAGAAATCGAAAAGAGGAGAGTATACATATTAAAATTACGCTAGAGTGACAAAGACAACAAATGTTGCTATAAAAAGTATTGAGTTTCATACTTTTTATGGCAACATTTTCCCCAGTAAATTTTACTGAGATTTTTTTTTGTTTCGTTTTGGTACGTGGCGAAATTATATTTCTATCTCGCTATTTTTTTACTGAAAAAATATGTTTCATTGTGGAATAAAGGCTTAATGCCTGAATTCCACAGTGAAACAATTTTTTCACGAGATTTACAAAATTAACACGAGATAAAAATATAAATCCTTTACTTGTTAGAGAGAAACAAAAAAAAATGTTCAGTAAAATTTACTGGCAGTAAGCGGGGAAAATGTTGCTATAAAAAGTTGAAACTCAATACTTTTTATGGCAACATTTGTTTGTCTTTATCACTCTAACGTAATTTTAATATGTATACTCTCCCCTTTTCGGTTTCCCAGTATTTTTTACTGAACAAAATTGTTTCACTGTGTAAAGGCTTTATTCCACAATGAAACATATTTTTCAGTAAAAAATACTGGGAAACAAAAAAGAAGAGAATATACATATTAAAATTACGTTAGAGTGATAAAGACAAACAAATGTTGCGATAAAAAGTATTGAGTTTTGTACTTTTTATGGGAACATTTTCCCCGCTTACTGCCAGTAAATTTTACTGAAATTTTTGTATAATTTACGTGATGTAATTGGTTAAAACGATGGGATAGTAAAATCCGAGATTTTTATCCGTCGCATGAACTCGCTATTAATCCACGCATAACTCAAAATTCCCTTATACACTGCGCAAAACAAAAAACGCAACAGTAAAATTTTTAGAAAAAATATTTTCAAACGCTTGTATCTTGGTAAAATGTCGGTTTATTATTATTTTGTTTTACTTTTAAAATGTAAGAAATTTAGTTTACTTTCCGATGCTGGGATCCGTTTTTTATGACATTTTTGGGTAAATAAAAAATGTTTTTAACGAGAAAAAAATCCCAAACTTTAAGATGGTCAACGAACTTTGGTGATGTTTCATTCGCGAATCCAATTAAGCCATTTTGTAGAAAATTTAGAAAGAGACTCTTGAGAACGAGACTATTGAAATTGATGTACAACAAATCGCTGTTAAGTTATTGCAGTTTTATCGAACTATTGATTTTCACAAAATGGTTGTTTATACCACGTTTACACCAGTAGTATAAAAGTATGTATCAAAAAAGTATGACGATGTAAACTCAAAGTAAAATACTTTATTACTTTATCACATACTTTTTTGCTATTAAAGTATTGTACGTATCTAAAAAGTATTGGTATAATGTTATGCATTGTGAATTGTTAATATAATACTTTTTCAGATACGAAATATCATTTTTGTCAATCTTTTGTTTATTGTGATAAATTATAACTGTTTTTGTGAAATATATAAGTAATAAACTATTATAATATGTGTTCACACCACTGTGGTGTAAACTGAAGGAGAAAATACTTTATTAGTAAAATACTATTATACTATTAAAGTAGCTATGGCGTAAACGTGGTATAAGACGTTTGATATAACAATTTTTCGTGCAGTGCTTAGTTTACAAGATAAAACAACGATATGTGTCATGCTTTTCGCTAAAACTGCAATAGTAAAATTTTAAAACATATATTTGATGACACATAATACGTTTTTACTCAACACTATAGTTTCATTCTAGAATGTAGGAAATATATCAAAAAAATATTTGAATGAACTTAATATTCTAAGTTATCTGTGGCCGAAACGTCAAATTGGAATAACAAATTATTATCTATGTTCAAAATATTTTTTTTTATTCTATCTATCGTTCGCCCTTAAGGAAGTGACGCTCACAAAAAACGATAACAAAAACACGAAAATAAAAAATAAAGAGTAGGGACAATAGTTCGTGGCCTTTTTTAGGCCTAAACACTAAAACAAAGAATTTTCTTATTTCAAATGAACTTTATTAAACCAAATATGTGCTATTTTGATCGATGACCTTTTGTAATTTTTCTGGTAGAGCCATGATCCCATCACTGTAGAACTTCTGTGGTTCAGAGACGAAAAATCAAGAAAACTAATTTTCGCAGGCCTCTTTGAATTTAATGTAAAACCTTTAAGAAGGTTCTGCATGGACCAGAACAAATGGTAGTCCGATGGTGCAAGGTTAGGACTATATGTTGGGTGCATCAAACTTTCCAGCCAAGCTCTATCAGTTTCTGCCAGATCAACGATTATGTGTGTGGTCTAGCGTTATCATGGTGGAACACAACGCTCTTTCTGCTGATCAATTCTGGACGTTTTAACTGAATTGCTTGCCTTAAACGCGTTAGCTGCTGACAGTAAACCCACCAAACACACAGTATTATCTTTCTTGGCGTCAATATTAGCTTTGATACCGTTTGGGCAGCTTCACCTCGTTTCATCCATGATCTTTTTCGCACAACGTTGTCGTATCTTATCTACTTTTCATCACCAGTAATCATTCGCTTTAAAATGGCTTGATTTCGTTTCCGTTTCAGCAGCGTTTCGCAGATAGAAATCCGACCCATTAAATTTTTAACTGTTAATTCATGTGGTACCCAAACGTCAAGCTTTTCTTTTGTATCCAACCATTTTCAAATGGTTTAATACTGTTTGTGATCAATATTTAGTTCTTTATCAATTGCATGGTCGTCTTCAATTTTCTGCATGATTTCATGGATTTTTCCAGTGGTTAGTCGACCAGAGCGAGGTGCATCTTTGACATCCATATTTCCAGAACGAAAGCGCGCGAACCATTTCGTTGCTGCTGATTTTGATAAAGCACCTTATCCATGAACAGCATAAGTTTTATCGCAAGCCTGAGTCGTGTTTTTACCTTTGTCGTAATAAAATTGCAAAAGATATGGAATTTTTTTCATTATTAATCTCCATGTTCAAAATGTTGTAACTTTTTATTCACTACACCGATTTTAATATTTTGTATGTCAAAGTGCAAGTTAAAATAACACCTTTCAAATACAGATACGCCCGATACGATCAAATGGTTACTGAGATATATGAATGCAAAGCCATCTACCGTGAAAAAGGCCACGCACTAATTCCTCTACCCTTTAATTTTCTAATTCTTTTTGGTGTTTAAATTTTTTTTTAGTCAAGTTTGAAATTTTTAACATTCAAAGTGTATTGTATGAGTTAAAATTGATTTAAATTAGAAAATGCTACTTAAGGAAAAAATTAAACTATGTATATTAAATTATAAAATACTACTTTAAAGAATAAAATTAAGAAAAATTATATTTTATTTTGTTTGTTTATAATAAAATAAATTTAAGATAAAAACGATATTGTGTCTAGTGATATCCAATTTTAACCCTTAACGGACCAATGCCGCCATATAAGCGGCATGGCACTTTTACTTACTGGGTCTAATGCAGCGTATATGGCGGCAATAAACATTTTATTATTTGTATTACTGTTATTGTTGTTATATTTACTAGTAACGTTAAGTATTGTGCCATGACCTATCTGTGAATGTCCCATTCCACACGAGATTTTTGGTTTTTTGATTATTTTTTCAAGGCCAACTAGTCGTAATAGATAATGTATATAATATGTATGTTTGTTTTATTTTGTTTTGTTCTGCTGTCTCGAAAATAAATTTTAAACTAAAATGAGTCAAAAATGTCCTTGAAATACTTTTTATTTCATTTGTGTTTGTGTTAGTGTGGTTGCACCGAAAAATTGTTTAAGTCGCAATTAAAACCGGTATCATAGGTAAACGGGGAAAGAAACGAAGAAAAATACGGTTTCCTTGATACCCTTCGTGCCATCAGCCATTTGTTGCCAACATTTGTATCTTTTATTTTATTCTTCTATTTTCTCTTAAAATATTCTATTTAAAAATATTTCAATTCTAACCCCTAGTTGAATATGATAAACAATAAATTCTTTTACGCTAAAGCATCTTCGGACTCACGCTCAACCGGAGCGTCCATTTTGGAAAACTTTTTGTGTTCTGGATGAATACCCGGCAATAAGACAACAAGTTTCTCTTCGTATGAAAAATAGCTTGGACGTGGTGGGAAGTAAACTTGAAATACTTCCGGACCGTTATCAATTAAATTTTCGCTCACTAATTTATTATTGTCGTGTAAAGTAATCGAAAAAATTCATAAAAATGTGATCGTCGATTGCTAAAAATTCGCTACTAATGGAACAAAAACGTTACTCGTTCATAGAATTGAAAATGTTGGACGCCGCAATCTATTTAATTGAGCTAACGGGGCATTATGGTACTTCTAATAAGATTTATGACCCACATTTTTAGATTTTATTGAAAAACAGTGATGCTATACATTGCAGTCAATCCTGCAGAATAATACAATGTCAACCTCTATAAAACTGGTTAATGATGGAACCATTTTAAATAGGATAAACCAACAGTAAAAAGCGTACCATTTAAAATATTCATGAACCGTTGCAAAACTAGAAACTTCAGAAAAGATACTTAAATCATATTGATACAGCGTGTATAGTTTTAAATAAAATCTGTGTCAACTAATACACAAACTAAAACGCAAAAAAATTAATTTAATTTAATTGAGTTAGGAAAAAAGGAACAAATGAATGCAAATACGTGTATTCCATATTGGTCAAAGGGTTTGGGCACCACTGTAACAATTTTGTTGGGTAATGTGAGGTTCCAGATTCGCCGGCGACGGTGGCTTTCTCTAATTTTGTTCAAGTATCAAAATTAATTTTTTGGTGATGAGATATGGATTAGAAATATCACAATTTTTCATTCTATCAAACTGGTAATTAGATTTTGTTTTGTTTCATGATTAAGCATGTTTTAAATAACACATGCAATAACACTTTAGTGTACTTTTGCCACTTTTACTTAAATTAATTATAAATAAAAAGTAGATTTTTTGAATTTTTAACAGTATGTATTTATAACTATAAGGAAGATAGTGATATTTTTTTTTTTTATTTGATTTTTAAAAATGGTAAATCATATAAAATGTGAAATACTGTCACATTTTATTTTAAAGAAGCGAAACATAAACTTCGACAAAGCATCGAAAATGTGTTGTTATAACATGTCACCCCGGAGATCATATAGACGACATGATTTTAGAGTGTCCTTTAAATAATCTCGGATAAATGTATTTTCACCGAACCAACAAACACTCAAATGAAAATTAAATACAAGGTTCACCCTTGTTTGTTCTTTTACACTTTTACTTTGTAGTTTAAAAGTTTCACATTCACGTATTCCAACAGAGCCCTCTCCGATTTTAAAGAGCAGAATATTAAAATACGTATTTTTATATTTTCATGAGAAAAAATGTAAAATAACCAATTTTTGAGTTAATATTTGTGAATGAAAATTTAATTGAAAAATTAAATTGTTCTTTTATACGATTAAGTGCATATTCAAAAAACACATATATGAAAATCAGCCATTTGTAACTAATATTTAATGAACGAAAATAAATTAAAGAGAGCCATAATTTTAATGTTTTTCTATAGAATTGAACTTAATGTTCAGTTGTGTGTGTTAGTAAAACGTAAATTGATTTTCCGCAAATTGTGCAAAAATTCAATTAAACAGTTCTGTTTTATAAATGAAAGTTGGTCTCGATCGATTTTTCTAAAAAAAATTAGACAAAGAATGCGAACTAACACAGGAGTTTTTATGAATCTCAAAAATTATTACCGTATTAACACATCTATTTCAAACAATTAAAATAATGGTTATTTAGCTCTTTTAATATTTTATTTATTACTATTTAAGCTTTCGGAACCATTTCGGTTCCATTCTCAAAAGTAAGTAAATCAATTTTACAAAAAAAAAAATATTTTCTATACAAAATAAAATAAAATCGAAATCAAGGCTAACTAAAACGTAGCTATTTTCCTGTAGATATCGCTCGCTACTAGAAAAACTATATTCTTTATTTTAGCAAAGCAACAAAAATTGATATCTACAGAAAAAACACTTTACAAAATAAAATTTGACTAAAAACATAAATTGAAAACAATTTTATCCATCTAAAATAATATTTGAATTGCGTAAAAGCAAAAAATCAAATTATAAAAATAGATCATATGAATTGCCAATGTACGCGAAATCGTTAATTTTGTTAAGAGAATTTGAACTAGATTTTATATGTAACATTTCCAAAATAGATCGTTTTCTGTAATTAGATTGTTTTTCCAAAATGTCTACATCTTCAAAAATAATATTATGGTTGGTATCTCTAATATGTTCCGAAAGTGCACTTATTTGATTTGAATTTCCCGAAGCACCACGTAAATGTTGAAAGAACCGCTCCCGCAAAAACTGTTTAGTTTGTCCCGTGTAAATTAGGTTGCAATCATTACATTTAATCCTATAGACAAGATTAGATTCTTTCTTTAATGGTATCGGGTCTTTTAATTTTGAAAACAAAATATCATTTAAACTGGTTCAGCTATCAGTTTAAATGATATTTTGTGATTTTTGTTAACCAGGTTTTCCATATAGACCAATTATCAGTTCTACTTAATAAACACATTTTTATTAATCACTTGTTTTTGTTTCGCAGAATATTTTTCAAAAAGGTTAAAAAATCACTCGATCGATTTCGACTTGTTAGGTCATCATCAGGAGTATCTACTGAATTGTATTAGTAAAATTTTTTTGTTATATAGTAGAAAAAAGCAAAATATAAATAAAAATAAAAGGAGGGGAAAAAAAAAATAAAAATAAGCAATAAAAATTAATCTACGGATCGCGCAGGTAGGCGATGAGTCATAGGTTGAGTAACAAAATTCAAGGTATATTATTGCGTACGTGAGAATAGAAAAGGGCGGGGTCTGTAATTGGTGAGAACCGGATTTCTCTCTGTTCGTTAAGGATATTTTGGTTAAGAAATATTGATTTTCGAATTTCGTAAGATTCTAAGGTATCTAAACGTGTGCCTTTGGGTTGTATATGTAATATGTCTAAATTGTTCAAGCTAGCTGTATGATTTTCTGAAGTTAAATGGTTATGGAAAGTTGATTGATTGCAACCAGATAAATGTTCTTTAGCTCTAACTCCAAAATTGCGCCCAGTCTGACCAATATAGGAGAAACTACAATCATTGCAATTAATCCTATAAACGCCAGATTTGGAAAGGCGATCAACTCTAGGTTTATTGTTAAAAATCATTTTCTTTATTGTGTTATTATTATAAAAAGCGAAACTAATATTGGTATAATTGGACACGATGTTGCTAATCCGTTGGCTCGTTTTTCCTATATACTCTAAGCGACGCCAATTTTCCCGCGTTGGACTTTAGCTTTTTATTTAATAACTTTAATATAGTCCTAGTTGCATATCCGTTATTTGTTGCTATTTGAAGAATTATGTTAAGCTCAGTGTTATAATTTGAATTTGACAGAGGGATGTTTATTAGTCTATCTATGAGTGAGTGGAAAGCTGACATTTTAATATTATGGGGATGGTTTGAAGAACTAGGGATAACAGCGTCTGTATACGTGGGTTTCCGATAAATTTTGAAGTCTAAAGTAGAATTAATCCTGGTTATTGTTATATCTAGAAAATTAATACATTTATTTTCTTCTTTTTCTAACGTAAAATCCACCATTGATTTTACGTTAGAAAAAGAAGAAAATAAATGTATTAATTTTCTAGATATAACAATAACCAGGATTAATTCTACTTTAGACTTCAAAATTTATCGGAAACCCACGTATACAGACGCTGTTATCCCTAGTTCTTCAAACCATCCCCATAATATTAAAATGTCAGCTTTCCACTCACTCATAGATAGACTAATAAACATCCCTCTGTCAAATTCAAATTATAACACTGAGCTTAACATAATTCTTCAAATAGCAACAAATAACGGATATGCAACTAGGACTATATTAAAGTTATTAAATAAAAATCTAAAGCGTAAAACTCTAACGGGTATTTATCCACCGGACAGTCCAACGCGGGAAAATTGGCGTCGCTTAGAGTATATAGGAAAAACGAGCCAACGGATTAGCAACATCGTGTCCAATTATACCAATATTAGTTTCGCTTTTTATAATAATAACACAATAAAGAAAATGATTTTTAACAATAAACCTAGAGTTGATCGCCTTTCCAAATCTGGCGTTTATAGGATTAATTGCAATGATTGTAGTTTCTCCTATATTGGTCAGACTGGGCGCAATTTTGGAGTTAGAGCTAAAGAACATTTATCTGGTTGCAATCAATCAACTTTCCATAACCATTTAACTTCAGAAAATCATACAGCTAGCTTGAACAATTTAGACATATTACATATACAACCCAAAGGCACACGTTTAGATACCTTAGAATCTTACGAAATTCGAAAATCAATATTTCTTAACCAAAATATCCTTAACGAACAGAGAGAAATCCGGTTCTCACCAATTACAGACCCCGCCCTTTTCTATTCTCACGTACGCAATAATATACCTTGAATTTTGCTACTCAACCTATGACTCATCGCCTACTTGCGCGATCCGTAGATTAATTTTTATTGCTTATTTTTATTTTTTTTTTTTCCCTCCTTTTATTTTTATTTATATTTTGCTTTTTTCTACTATATAACAAAAAATTTTTACTAATACAATTCAGTAGATACTCCTGATGATGACCTAACAAGTCGAAATCGATCGAGTGATTTTTTAAACTTTTTGAAAAATATTCTGCGAAACAAAAACAAGTGATTAATAAAAATGTGTTTATTAAGTATAAGTGTGTTTCGCCAAGTGCCTACGGCAAATAGCGTAAAAAGAATTATCAGTTCAATTAATGGTCCAACATATAGTTTATCGTCTTTTACTCTTCCTCAAAATTACCTCTTTGGATGTTACGTCTTTGTTCACTAATGTTGATAATAGACGTGTGACTAACATTATTAAAGATAACTGGAGGAGTATTAAACAAAATTCAAAAACTAAATTGACCAAAGTTCAATTTATGTCGGCATTGCAAATAGTTTTGAATAATTCTGATTTTTCTTTTGGCAATAAAATTTATAAACAAACTTTTGGTTCTCCAATGGGTTCTCCTATTAGTCCCATAATAGCAAATTTAATGATGGAATTTTTGGAAAAATGGGATTAAACTCTTTGGATTTTCAACCGTTATTTTACTTTCGTTATGTAGATGACATTATAACGGCAATCCCTGAAGACAAAATTGATATTTTTTTGGATGTATTTAACTCTTTGGATAATAGAATAAAATTTACTGTTGAAAAAGAAATTGACTACAAAATTTCATGTTTAGATTTACTTTTAATTCATGAACCGGATGGTAAAATTTCTTTTGACTGGTACCATAAAAATACCTGGTCCGGTCGTTATCTAAATTTTAATTCTTGGCTTCCTATTTCTTACAAAATTAATACAATCAAAATTCTAACTCAAAAAATTCTAAAATTTTCCGATACTAAATTTCATTACAATAATTTCAAACTTTTGGAAAACACTTTGGTAAATAATCAGTATCCTAAAAAATTAATAAATAAAGTGATTTGGAAACAAAGAAGTTATCAAAATTGTACATTAAATCCTGAAATTGAAAGTACAAATTATTTATCTTTACCTTACATAAAAAATCTTCGAAAAATTAAAACATTTATTTAAAAATTATAATTTCAAAATTATTGGTCGTACTGAACCCGATACCATTATCAGTTTAAATGATATTTTGTTTTCAAAATTAAAAGACCCGATACCATTAAAGAAAGAATCTAATCTTGTCTATAGGATTAAATGTAATGATTGCAACCTAATTTACACGGGACAAACAAAACAGGGAAATTCAAATTCAAATCAAATAAGTGCACTTTCGGAACATATTAGAGATACCAACCATAATATTATTTTTGAAGATGTAGACATTTTGGAAAAACAATCTAATTACAGAAAACGATCTATTTTGGAAATGTTACATATAAAATCTAGTTCAAATTCTCTTAACAAAATTAACGATTTCGCGTACATTGGCAATTCATATGATCTATTTTTATAATTTGATTTTCTGCTTTTACACAATTCGAATATTATTTTAGATGGATAAAATTGTTTTCAATTTATGTTTTTAGTCAAATTTTATTTTGTAAAGTGTTTTTTCTGTAGATATCAATTTTTGTTGCTTTGCTAAAATAAAGAATATATTTTTTCTAGTAGCGAGCGATATCTACAGGAAAATAGCTACGTTTTAGTTAGCCTTGATTTCGATTTTATTTCATTTTGTATAGAAAATATTTTTTTTGTAAAATTGATTTACTTACTTTTGAGAATGGAACCGAAATGGTTCCGAAAGCTTAAATAGTAATAAATAAAATATTAAAAGAGCCAAATAACATCGATTTCGTTAGTTGAGGCGTTATCGTTCAAGGTGATAATAAAAATGTGTCAGTTGTATGAAAAGTTAACCAGTTTGTGCACCAATAAGTGACTTGAGGTGAAAGAAACAATTATAATTTCAGTTTTGAGACGTGTTTTATTTGGAGGTGCATAGTAAAAACATATAAACACAGTACGGAGTTAGAAGTAAATGCGGCAACATAATACATATTTTGGCCAAGCACTTGTTTTATAGTAAATGAGTAACTTAAAACGACAAACTACATGACTAGCGCTAGCGGGGTGTAAATTCATCAGTCAAATTAATATTTCTATTGAAAATTTTCACATGAATATGTAACCAAATACATATAACACCCCGATTCTGACGTCGAGACTCGTAAGACCGTCTTAATAAAAATAGCTTTGTTAAGACAACCTTTTTAAGACCAAAGTCTTAATTGGTATTTAGGCAAAGCCGTCTTAAAATTGCATTGTGAAAGAAAGACTATTGTCCCAAAGACTATTGTAAACTTGTCAAATAGTATTTAGGAATTTTATTTCTATGCAAATAAAATGATTTACAATTATTTGCGTACTATGGTAGCGTTAAATTTATGTAATTAATTGCACAACAGAAATAAAGAAATTGGGTTATATGCTCATACATATTTTTTTAACTAAATGTATGCTGCGTTTTTTTGAAATCTTGTGTTCGAGACCGCGATAAAATACAGGGAAATTTTGAAAGGAACATTTTAGTACAACAACTTTTACTAACTTCAAGTGAATCATTTTGACGTTTAAAACAAATTACGAAATAAATAATAAATTAGTTAAATTTAACAAAAATATTTTATAAATTTTTAGTTATACTCAATAATAAATATAATTAATAAGTTTTTAAGTTTAAAATTTGAGTGCTGTGTTGTGAAAATGTAAAGCAACGATAAATGGTAAACTAAATACCTTTCTTGGATTCCGTATTTGCCGATATAAAATCCAATTTAAGCGATACGAATAGTTCGAATCGAGCTTTTCTATATACGCTGGTATCGAATAACTCGTAAATTTTATTTGATTACGATAATCCGTACTGGGATAATATACAAAATCAATTTATACTCAATGAGGACGCACCCGTTGTAAATGAGTAATTTTATGTGATATACAAAAGGCCGGAATTCTTATAGGAGAAGGAGGACGGAATTCTTATAATCATTAGGGAATACAATATTAGTGATACGCCGTGCGACATGAATAAGTACGTATTTGGCTGAAAACATCTAGTAAGGGAGCGATTCTTAACAATCTTTTTAATTTCAGAATGCTGCAATTAACCGTAGGTGATAGTAACATAAATTTAGATGACAGCGATAGTGATAATGGATTTATGGATGATGATTTTCATAACCAAGCTGAAATGGATGAGCCATAAGAGATGGAACTACTGCCTATGACATTCGCATACGATGCAAATGCCGAAATTGAACAAGTGCAAGAGTTGCGAATAAGTGGCGGGTGCTAAACGCTCCCAAACCGTAATTGATTCATTGCAACCGTCTGCTGCGTCGACGAAAATTGGAATAATCGTATTGACCCAGTCTGGACCATCTAGTTATATCCCGTTTGGACGGAAGTATGTGGCAAATCAGTAATTCGTATGATGGAAAAATCTGACTTAACGGCAAAAACCTGCCAATATCTGGATCGGCATTTAACTTCTCCGTTGATGGAATTTTTGTGCGACAAGAAAGTATGTATGATGACAACATAACCTACAAATTATGCGTTGAAATATTTTTTTTTGAATATGACAAAAAAGAATTAGACGGAAAAATTTTGGAAACCGTGAATCCATCAATGCATTACCTTAAGTATGTTGGTTGATAAAATAAACATAGAATCAAAGAAAGTAGATTGCTGGATTGTGACTTTAATTCGTAATGTTCGACTCGATGCTAAAATTAGCTCGAAATTGGGACCAGTTGTAATGGAAACGCGACCTTTGTCATCGTATCAACAGCTAGTTGAAATATTGATTCCCTCTCGGTTCGTTCGGATGCTCCAACTGGTACTGTAGAAAGAACATAAAGCTAAAGCATAAATGGTGAAAATTGGAAGTATGTACTACTAAACAATCTGTGGAACGCATAAACATTTTTCTTTTTATGGTCACCCCATAAAGTTGAGAATCCAGAAAAGCCGAATTTATGAAAAAAAAAATTTAATAAAAAGCCGGAAATTTCCATTAATCAACAGAAGTGTTTTATTTTTTAAAATTTCAGATAAACTACATGTGTTGTTCTGAACACAATAATTGATGATGTACCGCCAATTTTACTCGATGTGCAGTATATTGGGTTTTTCATTTCTTCGTAAGTTATAAATTGAAGTGCCCCATGAGAAACGCCAAACATTTCAGGAATGAAATCAACGATATAAACCGGAGATATCTTCAATTCGATAAATTTTCACGAAAGCATCAAACATGCCGTATTATTGCCCATTTCTTATTTATATTTTATTCGTAAGGTATAAATTGAATTTCCCCATGAGAACCGCCAAACATTTCAGTACATGGATTCCGGTTAAATGAGATGGAATAAATTAAAATGGGATTTTTGATTATCTCGAATTTCGTTTTCTCATTAAATAATTTCATTCCATAAATTGGGAGTCTCGTTTTTTATTCGAGATAACATTTTTAGTACTAGTTCTAAATCGAGTTCAATGTCCAAAAAAGGAAAATTTCTGTCATTTTAATTATTTTTGCGACTACACAACCAAACATTCTTAATTTTATTAAATTGTAGCAAATAAATCAATTAAATAATTAAAAGCGTTAAAAATATATATAATAATATATATAATAAATAATTTATTATATATATATATATTTATATAAATAAAATTAAATTTAATTAATTATTAATAATTTAATATTTAATAATATTATTTAATATAAATCTATATATATATATAAATATTTTATTATATATATATATTATTTAATTAGGTATATTATTTTATTAAATAGGCATTATTTAATAATGGAAATATAAATATCTTATGGATTATTTGTATATGTACGTATATGTACGTTGTATATGTACGTATATGTACGTTTACGTCTTATCCACTTGAAATTCCACTATATAATAATTTTATTTTTGCTTCAAATTCCGCGACGAGATAATTTGACATTTCATTCCACAAAAGTGGAATTTATTTTCCGGTTCCACTGAACCGGAATCCAAAAATCTCGATTAGTTCAAAATTCCATCCCACTAAAAAATTCCATCAAACCGGAATCCATGTACAGGAGCAAAATCACGATATAACCCTTTCTGGTTCTGAAATATTTCTATTTGCATCATAATTTTAGTCTAACCCACACAAATGTGTGAGTAAATACGTATATTACGAAAACTAATTTTCATCGTAAAATTTCATCAGAACAAAAGCCCATCTTACACAATTGCGCCAGTTGGGCTTTAATTAACATCATCTAAATTTTGAGTATTATATTTTAAGAGAAATACAAAATTGTGTAAGTTGGTCCTAAACTTATCTATAAAATATTTTATAAAATATTTTTTAATGTTACTCAATAGAGTAATAACAATTTACCCACACAATTGTGTAGGCAGGTCAGGAAAGGGATAAACGGGACATATCCATATTGTCCATAAAATTTGCCCATTTCTTATTAATATTTCATCCGACTCGGCAATCGGCATATCCGCAAATACAACAGAAAATATGAAAATAAAATGACAGTTCTGTCTCTAAAATGAAGTAAGAAACAATCAAAAAATTGTGTACTAAAAAATTTCAATAGATCGTGATAATTGTTCAATTTAGTACCACCAGATGTCAATATCATACGGGGTACATTTTTAATGTTTACATTTTTTTTATATGGAGTTTAGGCATAAACGGCTATTACAAAATTGGAAAAAAATTAATGAAATGTACTATGATTCGATGCTAAAACTAATGCTTTTTATTTATAATATATGCATAGATGATTTTTTTAAAAAATGTATAAATAATATTACTTGGATATTTAAGAAAATGATGTACAAACTTTAACAATTATTGAAGTTTTGTGAGGTTATGTCAAATTGTTTATTTTGGTTGGTCGACGTTAAGATTAGTGTTCTTGAAGGCAACACAAATTCTAATTTTAAGATGGCAAATAAAGAAAATATTGGTAAGTTTAACATAGAATCTATGTAGATTTATTACCTACATACAATACAGTTAATAGATTAATTAATTATAATTGAGGTAATATTTTTCATATATCTATTATACATATATAAATAGGTTACCTCAAAGCAAAACTGTTTTAAATGAGAGGTACATATACTCTAAATGAATTTGTATTGCATTTTTTCGGAAAGACATGAAAACGTATTCCAGAGTTTTTCACAAACTTGTTTGTACATTGGGGCACACAGCAATATTTCACCATTATAAATTTTCTTTAGCTACCGCTTTATCCAATACAACATAACTAAATGTCAATAAACATTTCGATATAACCTCACAAATTTAGAAAACTTGTTGCTATTTAAACATTATTTCCACACATACCCTAATGGTTACTAATTAATATTTTTCAAAAAATATATGTCTAATTGTGTTTTAATTACATAATTTTATTTTGAATATCGAAATTTGGCACTTTTCATACAAAGATTCTAAATTTTATCAAGTCTATTTTCGCCTAAACTCCATATAAAAAAAATGTAAACATTGAAAATGTACCCCGTATTTAGCTGACGTCTGGTGGGATAAAGGGTGAAGTTTATGTACTAAACATGATCTATAGTTTCGTCAGTTCAGGAATTATTAAGTTTTTTGATGAACTCGGTTGTACTCTATATAAAATCAAGAGTAGATCAGAGTTGTTGAGTACAAGCAAATATAAACTTTATTCAACAATATAATGCATGATATGGACTTAATATAAGTTCTTTAGGATTCGATACAGTGAAAATGAAGCACAAATATTTTAAAATTATAGAAATTGTTTTAAAAATCAAAATATAATTTATCGCGGTCTAGTGCAGCATTTTCAAAAAAACGCAGCTGTAAAATACAAACTACAACACATATAACGTACAAATAAATGGACAATGGCAAACGTAACATAATTTCTGTCAAATTAATATTTTAATATGTGACACAAATATTAAAATAAATAAAAAATGTATTTTAATATAGAACATAACTTATATAATTGTTTATCCATTATTTTTTCAATTTCCATGTCCGAGCGCAATATAATTTTATCGGAAACGTCAAATTCAGACCAATAAGACCACCAAATTTGTATGTCCTACGTAAGACTTTTTTTTAACAGCAATGACTATGCGCAGAATACGGAAAGTGTCATAATTAAGACTAAACTCAAAACAAAGTTCAAAAGTCTTACCTAAGACTGTGGCCCAATTCGTCACTTATTTTGTGGAGACTGACTTATTTGAAAGTCTACAATGTCGGCTAGACTTATTGTAAACTTGTTTGACTTTTATGTGAGGCTTGCACCGAAACCAGTAATTCGTCAAAATAATTCTAAAAAGTTTCCAATAAGTCTATTCGACAGGAGACTTTTGTAGACTTTCAAATAAGTCAGTCTCCACAAAATAAGTCACGAATTGGAATGCAGTCTAAGATCCTTTTTTAGTCAGTGACTGTGCGTCAGAATCGGGGTGATAATATATAATTTCGTAATTACCTATGTGTTATTTATGGAACCAATTAATATGTTATTATATTAAAATTGCAAATTCAAATTAATCATTTCGGTTTTTATTAAGACCTCGATTCACGTATTTTGCAAAAACACGAGTTTTTGTGGTACCATAGCATAAAAACTAACCAAGCGATCGCCAACATTTATGTCTTAAAATTTTAATTGAAGTTTTTTAGGAAAATTGACGGTGGCTTTTTCCATTTTTCTTTCTAGTTTTTCCGCTATAGCATTACAAAGTAAACAATATTCGCAAAAATCGAAAAAGTTTTGGTACCATTGCGACGATATCAGTCAACAAAACTTAGATTATGATATATCAAAAGACGCAGAAAAAAAATCTAAGATGATTGACGGTGGCGATTTGTTAAATTTTAAGTATTAACCGAAAAATTAGCAAACAACAAATTCCTTTGGTAATTGTTCCAAAGACACAACCGTAAAATTTATTGATTTTATTCCTAATCAGTTTTACCAGAATACAACAGATGTAGTTAGTCTTCAGTCTTGTTTCGATGTATATCTATGTGCATATGTATGCATATGGAAGATAAAAGCAAAAGGACGTTACGATGAACAGCTGTGAAACTAACAATATTTTTAGTGGTGTGTATGAAATTGAGATGGTTTGCTTTCAATCGCTAATAAATACCATAGTAAATTGTATTTGTATTTTATCTACTTATAGAGAATGAAAAGATAAGTATTTTAATGAGATATGAATACATGTATATTATGTACGTAGCAATTCTGTACAGAAGTCTGTACATTTGGAGTAGTTAGAATGTCCTATAACAATAGTTGGTGATAAACACAAAAAAGATGGGATTGAACTATGTGTTGTTGTTGTTGTTGATGTAGTGATTTAGAATAATAAATCCATTTATCAAAATTTTCACGCGGAATTGATTTTATTTTGTTAACCTTGAATTTACATCTCGTAATTCGCGATACATAATTTTATACAAGCAGATCTGATCGTTTGTTGGTTAAAATTACACCTCAAGCTCATATTTTTTTCTAAATATTCAAGATGTATACTAGGGGCTAATTATATAAGCAGAATGAAGGCTAACATATGAAAACCGTCTACGAGCCAGGTACAAAATAACAAAGTTAAAAATGGGTGATCTCAAAACGGTGGTACAACAACAAGTGCATTACAACAACAATTACATTATACATATATCACACATTTTTAACTTTGTTATGCTGCACCCAGCCCGTAGACAACTTTCATGCGGCAGCCTTCAGTACGATTTACGATTATCGAGTCAAACTAATTTTGACTTTTTATTGAAAACAAAAAGATCAATCATTAGGATTTGTGCCTCACATTTGTAACCGACAATCCAAAACACTTTAAATAACGTAATGACTTTATGTTTGCATAATAATACCCTAGATTCCAAATTTCAAAAACCTATTGAATTTGACGGCGGGGATGCCAGATCAAAAAAAACCATCAAACTATCAAAAAAATGAAATAAATTTGGATTTGTAATTCTTGATTAGACGATCAAATTTTATATCCAGAATCTCTATGTATGTATATAATAATGACGTGTGTGTTTGTAACATTAAGAACTGCTGTACCAATGTTGATTAAAATTGGTGTATATGTTGTACGGGTCATGAGAATGGTTTTTAGCTGAAAATGGTCCACCGGAAGTTGCAGCTTCTGTAAGAGCATTATCGGTCGATAAACTCAAAAACTACTGCATGAACTGTAATAAAAATGTACATATATGTTCTATGGGTCGTGAGCAACTGGAAGTGGCAGCTTGTATGGGAGTTTTTTTTCGATTTATTAATTACATTGATAAGATCGCAAATCAACATACATAGCATTAACAATTGTTTCTTCAGGAATAGCAGGAACATTATTAGATGGCAATAGAACATCTCATTCAGTACTAAAACTCCCATTAAATATGCAAATAATTTAAACACCAACATGTAACATACCAAAAACATCAGGAAAGGTATTGCAACAATGCAAAATAATAATCTGGGACGAATGCACAATGGCACATCAAAAATCATTAGAACCATTAGATAAAACGTTACAAGATTTATGCAACAACCAACAGATGGTACAACAATATAATTATCAGGTGATTTTAGACAGACACTAACATAGGTACCTGTTAATATAACCCGATCAACTCCAGCTGGTGAATCAAACGAATGATTAAAACCATAAAATTTCTGGAGAAATATTTAAAAATTTAAATTTAACAATATATATGCGTTTTCAATTGCAAAACGATGAATCGGCTATAACATTTCCAAAATCATTACATATTAGACATTGGAAATGGAAAAATTCAAATTGATTGTGCAACTGATTCAATTCCATTTCCACAAAACTTTTGTATTTTAAAAGACTAAAAAGAAGAATTAATTGAAAGCGTATACCCAAATATTGTACAACAATTCAACTCATAATTGGTTAAGAGATCGACCAACATTGACATCATAAAACAAGGACGTTAATGATATAAATACTGTCATTCAAAATAAAAATGTTAGTGAAACATTTTCATACAAACCAATTGATTGTGGTATAGATCAAGACGAAGTGGTAAACTATCCTACAGAATTTTTAAATTTATTAGATTTGCCTGGAGTACCACCACATATTCTTCAATTAAAAATTGGTGCACTATCATTTTAATACGAAATATTAACCAACCAAAACTTTGTAATTCCGACTTGACTTGAAAAAATGAATGACATATTTAATTGGAGCAACCATATTAACTGGCAAATACAAAGGAGAAGAAGTTTTAATCCCAAACATTCCTATTATTATTCGTTTAAATTTGGAATATCCATGCTTCTGACTTTGCCAATTAGATGGTAGACGCTCACTTGTGGGAAAACCGTCATCATTATATGTGACCGCACCTGAAGGAACAACAAAATATGTTCTATACCAAAGAGCATTGGAGTAAATTAATCAATTTTTATATAAATAAAATATTTTTGATTTCATTTTAATTTTAATTTAATATTACAAAAAATAAAAATAATTTTTCATTTAAAATCATACGACCGGCAAAGCGGTCCTCAACCGTCCATGAAATAAAGAGACCAACCACCAGAAGTTGGTAATCAACCTCGTCTATGGTAAGTCAACTTCAATTAACATTTTGTAATAAAAAATTACTTATGGAAATGTAACAAGTACAGCAATTACCAGATTACCAGCAGTGAATACAAGCGGGTTAATATTTATTGCTATAAAATTAGTAATATACAGATAAATCAAGAACAGCCACCTTGACAGGCAAAAGATGTAAACTTCAGGATAGATGTTATATAAACTATCGGCTATCATAAGCTATCTTACCTTCGCAATCCTCTCGTATTCTAAAGAGTTGAATCAGTCGGTATTCCCATAAAAATTTCATTCGTATCAACAGACTCGTAGTGAAATATGGCTTATCAGCGCTTTCTAGGTTCTTTGTAGTTTAGTTTTTGGTGAAACATTAACAATTTCAATGAAATTTGCTTAATTCGGTTATGTAATTTATCCATGCGATGATTCTTGCTCTATATAGAGATTATATTTTGATCATATATCATCAATTGTAAGTAATCGAACTTTCTCATGCTTCTCATTTGCCGTGTGCTTGCTCTCTAGTAACTGATATTTTCTTGTTCACAACGCTGATGTGAAGCTCAATTTTTGGACGGTTTCGAAAACGAACTAACTTGATTTATAATATAAGGAGTTGCGCTACTCTATGTTCTGTCGAATGATATTCTCTAATGACAGGATGAAGAAAGTTTTAACTATTTGGTTTCATTGCCGAACATTATACCCGTATGTTATTTTAGAAGCCACATACCCCTTAAAAAGTATATCAGAAGATTATGTTGGAATAAAAAAAGTCAAGATCCTATATCAAAAGATAGGAACTGCTTGGATATTTGGAATTTCGCTCCTTACGAATGGGCATCTTCATTTAAAATGGGGTGTGGGGTTACTAATGGTTTATTAATGAATAAAGGGTTTCGTTCAGCCTAACCAATCTCATCCATTTAAGTACCTTATGTTTATTTTAAGATGGGCTTATAATCCCACCATAAAACTGAAGTTGATTAGAATTGGTTCAGGCATTTTCAAATTCCATTCGATATTTTAAGCTTGTTACATTCCAATTTGTTTATTAAAGACATCGATTAAATTGTAACATCTATATCGTAGCTGTGTTAAACACTGGTTGGCTTAGAAAACATAGTGACCAGCAAAGTTATTTACAGCGATCGCATCTTAGCCACGAGTACCATTATGGACTACCGACCAAATCGTAATTTTGTAGTTTATTGAAAAACTTTCAATAGGCGTGCGAGAGCATCTGATATCTATGTGCAAATTACTGAGGACTCTTAATTCAAGGTATACAGCAAAGATAAACTTTCAGCAACATTTAAAATTGCATCGTGAGTATGAGAAAGAAGTAAGATGATCCTATCGGCCAAATGCTTTTCAATTTATCCTTATAAAACGACATACGTGAGCTCAATATAGGCTAGAGCAACTGACATTAGCATATGTTAATGACATCTGGGTTTTAAGTCGCAACGTTGTTCTCTTGAGACAAATCACCCTGCCATTATACTTCCCAGCTCATCAGATCGATCTACAAATGAACCAACAAGAATGAAATGTTAACAATTTATTTGGGGAGACACGCGACACGAGAAGGTAAAAGGGTCTAAACAACGATTTAAAATGTTTATTATATTATAGTTTCCGATTAAGTATCAATTAAAACATAAATCAAAGATCTGCCACGATCTTGTTGTCAAGCTCTTGTTCTTGTGTTAAAATAAATATGTATATATAGGAACGTGTTTCCTTCACTTTGGAAATTTTCCAGACATCGGCCTGGCCAACAATGGGCATAATTTTTTATTCAACTGAACTAGTTTCAAAAAAAAATATTTATTTGCAAAAAAATATTTATTTTGCATGATTGAAGATATTTTTATCATAACGCGTCATTCACTTGATGTGCAATGCCGTAGACAAACACAAAATTTATCGCGATTTTCATTTATCTAGATTGAAAATTAAATTATAATAATCGTAATAAACAAATTGTGGTGACTACATAATAGAAACGCGATTTTTGCGAGTGTGCCTAATTTATCGGGATAGATTACATTTATCTAGTTATGAAAACTTAATAATTCTGTTTTGAAAAAATCGAGTACAGACAGACAGGCAGAAATAACTTAATAATCTAAATAACGAGGTTATCTAGTTTGTGTCTGTCTACGGTATAACGCGCGATTTTTAATAATCGGGATTGGCTTTTACACATTTATGAAGGCATTCTAAAATTAACATCTGAACATTGCGCTGGTTACATCAGTGGTCGCTATGTTAATTGCGAGTGATTCACGCTAACCGTATACGGCTAAGAGACATCCAGAGGCTTGTTGTGCTTGAGCGGTTGAAAAATTACCATTAATTCGTAATTCGGAATTATGATTGAATTACGAGATACGACCCCATCTCGGAAAAGTAGATATGTTAAATTGGAGTCTTTGAAAATTCATTAAATTCTGGTGCCAGCAAGTTAAAACTCATTCAATGGAATGTATAGAACTGACTGAAATTTACCAGACTTCCAGTCAACACCGAAAGTGTAAAACCAGAAACAAAAGAAATGTTTGGGTTAAAAATTTAATGCAACCAGTAGATATTATGTATTACATATATACAAATAATTGAATCATTCGTGGAAAATGAGCAATACAGTTTTAATATCCCTCTAGGGGATACGATCACTCTCTTTAGATCTGTCTTTAGATATTTGGGTGACTAAAAAACTTATGTGAAAATGCACCCGAAATATTAATAATTTAAATCATTACGTTAAATCGAGCTCAATGAGGTCAGTTCCTGAGTTGAGGTGACCATCTACTTTGCGTCTCGTTGTGCGAGATTTCTTTAAAAAAAAGTTATATTATTTCATTATGATATTGTAAAAACAAACAACAAATACCCGAACGCTTCATAATATGAACTGAAAATATAAATATGTCTGTTGTTGTAACCAAACCATTAGGTATTTGGACAAAAACACCTTTTTCATTCTTTCGATTTATGTTTATTTTCGATTCACATGTCTCCAAAACATAAAAAATGAAAAATTACGAAAATACAATTTTGATGAAGATTTCAAAATGATACTGTACGCTCCATCTACTAGAAAAAATAAACCAGTGTTTTGTGTCTTAGATTTGAAAATCGACCACGTGTTATCTTGAATCGGGGCCTTAACAAAAATTTATTTAAAAAATATTAATGTAAGCTGATTCTTATGAGAAAGAACAAAAGCTTACGATACAAATGGCGGAATCTTACGGCTCTGATTCTACTCATGCATTCTAACATTTTAATATCTGGCCAACTTGTTTTGCCAGTTTATTTTTCTTAAATCACATGGCCGAAACGTACAGTTTTCGCGCACGATTGTTTCTTTTATACTTTCTGTTAAATCGAAAGTAAAACTTAAAATTTTTATTAAATATTACCATAATTAAAGAATTTACAATTTTGATTTATAATTTTTATACCTTAAATTTGCGTTGGGTTTTCGTTTAACGCGCACGCGTTTTAGCAAGTTGCTTCCCTTTTACTATCAGAGTTAATTTTTCCTCGGAGATGTGAAACCATTTTAAATTATTTTATCGACTGAATAAAATTGTTTTATCACTCAATTTTCCAAAAAAAAAAATAGTATAATCCATGCAAAATTTACATTTATTTTTTTTATGAAATTTAAATCATATATTTTTATGAAATTTAAATCATTTAAATCATACTAAAAAATATTTACAGATCATAATATAAATTTTGAATGAGTGCGACTCGTAACAACTGTCTCAATCCTGGAAAATTGTATGTATTCTTATTAGAAGTATGTAGAAGTTTATATGTAGTCCTGCTTTCCTTGCTCAGAATAGATGTTAATCGAAAAATCAATTTATTAAGTAAAAATCATATTAAACTTACCTTCGGGCCAATTGTCGAAAACAGCTTGTGCTATGTCACCCGCTGAATCTGATGGACTGAATAAAAACTCTTTTGTTTTTCCACTAACCAATATTAATCGCAGGTTAACCTAAAATTAAAAATTGCATTCAATATTATAATTCAAACATAATGCGTAAATAGAGAAGAAGATAAACTGAAATGGGCTTTTATGATGGGTTTAAGATTAATTTGGTAAATACGCCAAAAAAGGAGATTTCAATTTTAAATTGTACGTCAAATACAAGTGGAACAAATCAAAACTCAAATGATTATAATATGTAATAGTAAACTTAATACATGACAAGTGTGTTTGGGGGTCCTAATTCTACGGCACATTGAGCCTAAAGAATATTTACCAAATATCCAGCTGAAGTAGCTAATTATTCAGTTAGACTTAATTGACGGGAGGATCACATATTCGAAAGGAAACTTCAAAGAGACAGCATAAAATAATAGACAATCGGCACCGTCAACTCGTATAAAAACAAAATATGGCTTGTGATACTAAGAGGGGCCCTATAACAAAATGTGTCAATGCCACCAAAGGCACGAGTGGAGATTTAAAGACAATCGTGAGATAAGTGTACTCTAAATTGCACTTAACTTTCAAGCCAAGTGGTTGATTTTTCTCATTAATTTAAAATAAAATCGACTATAGCTTTGTGAACCATAATTGCTATGAAGAAATAAGGAATACCGGTAACTTTACAGTAATCCGATTAAAATGAAAAATGAAACGGTTTTCTTAGAGATTCACTTTCACAAGCTAGTATCATCAGAACTTACTAAAAATTTTGCCTTTTAAATAATTATAAAATTGGATTGAAAAAGTTAATTAACGATTGGTCGTATAAACTATAACAAGGAAAGGTAAGTAATTTGGATTTGGGCCAGAACTACACACGCTGTTGCAAATGAACTCAATATAGGTTTATTATTTTCCATTATTTTTGAGCACTTTTATCACGAGATTTAATTTTAATTTTAAATAAAAAATTAGAATATGTTATTCTTTATGTGATAATTTTTATTTTATTTTGGACTAGTTTCGAGAGTCAGCTGACGAAGAGAGAACTCTCGATAACAAAGCAAGTTGCATATTAAATATGTCAGGACGAATTCAGGTGGTAACGTACGTCTTTTTTCGTAGACTACATCATAACAAAGTGGATTTAATATCGCGAGACAGTTACGCAAAACGAACAACTATTAAAAGCAAGAGACATCTCAATTATACGAGCAGTATATAGACTATTACGATTACCTTATCCTTCTGGATCAATTATAAAAATCCTTTATTTTGTTGCATTATATTAAATGTCGTGTGTTATTAAATTAGATATAAAAGAAAATAAACGTTAAAATGGATTATATTTTAAAGCGATTTGTTTCAATACAACATAACTCATACAAAAATCGTAAGTATACTAAGTTGATCAGTAAGTTTTGTCGTTCGATCAGAAAAACACGATTTTATGGTTTGAAATCCATTTTATTATTCAATATAATCTTCCTGAAATTCAATACACTTGTTATACTGATCATCAAATTTATGGATTCCATGCCTCAGGCGAGAATCCGGAAGATTGTCGAAATACGCTTCCACAGCTGCTGTTCGATGAAAGTCGTTTCCCACGCATGAATTTTTTTAGATGTGAGAACACCCAGAAGTCAGAGGGAGCTAAATCTGGCGAATAGGGTGGATATTGCAACAATTCGTACTTTAATTCACTGATTTTCGCGATGGTTTTGTTGAGCTGTGTGGGTTGTCTTGACGTGACAATAATAAATCTGAGTTTACTGATTTACCAGTTTGAAGGTAGTCCACGAACAAAATTCCTTTTGCATCCCAAAAAGCTGATGCTAACACTTTCTTGGGCGATTTCTGGACCCTCACTCGCTTTGGAGCCAAAGTACCGGGTTCACACCAGTCCTTGGTGTGATAAATAAAAAATTGTCCGTTAAATCAGAAGTCAGTCCGTGAAATCGAGGTTATACTGTATACGAATGTGTTGATAGAACTACATCAAACTTCATACATGTTCATAAAAAAGTAGTACCATTTTTAGAAAAATAAAACGACGAACCTGATAGCACTAGCTCTTATCGAACGATAAAACTTACTGAACAACCTACTATCCCATTTGCACAATTGCAAATTCAAAATTAGATTTGGGACTTTCGGATTTTTTGTGCAAAAAAAACTTAAGTGACCGTACTTTATTAAAAAGGAGAATGTGTGGCATCAATCTCATTGCACTTCGCTGATTCTTTATTTTTGTAAAATTATTATTTTTTCGATGTCTATTCTCAATCTTCTTATTAAATTAAATTTGATATGACATGTTGTAAGGATAATCGGTGTTTTTGCTACCGATAATCCTTACAACTCGTTAGCAACAATATCTTAAAAACTTTCTTTCTCTTTAATATAGGGCACTTAACTGTTATTTTTCACGGTTGTATCAATTCTTAGGCATTTGTATAAATCATTAGGCAAACTATAAACTGTTTGTCTAATGGTTTGCCCGTGATAAATAACAGTTATGTGTAATTACTTGTCTTCTTGGGAATGCGAACAACAAAGCAAAATTTTATAAATGCAGTTAATCAGGACATGGATTCTGTTGCCTTTTCAAAATCAATTCAAGTTGAATTTTGTATACGTATACAGTGTATAATATACACTTTTAATATTGTGTGCTGTCATTTTGTATGATTGTGTGTCCACAAGGAATTTCGCCAAAATATTGATCCGATTTTATAAATGATACTATCGGTAGTGAAACAATACATTTCGTCTGCTCGAGAGCAAACAAAAAAATGACATGATAAGAAAATGGTTTCGATTTCAATTTTTTTTTTGTGAATGTTTCATTTATATTTAGATAAAACTTAAATAAAATAAATTTTATTATTGTTTTTAATAAATTTCATATTCCCCAGTTTAATTGTAGGTACATTTATCTATATTTTATGTGTTATTTATGGAAATAGTATTGAGAAGAAAATGATTAATAAATTATAAAGTGAATTAACAATGGTGGCTCACATAGCAAGTGTGTGATAGCCGGAACAAGTATTATACGCACGGCCATTAAAGTGTTAATAAAAATAAATTTGAAAAATATTTTTATTCTTAATTGTCTTTTTGCACTCGATCGGATCGATGTTATTTTTTGTTATTTGTTTAGTTAGTAGAAATATGGAAATGATTTTAGAAGGAAGACGAACAAATGCTTAAAACTTTTTTTTTTTACTTTTGAAGAATGAAATTAATTTTTTGATGACGATGTAATTGTTGATTTATTTACTCGGAATTAGATTACACTATATAGGGATAGGGACACAACACTTTATTAATTTACATAATGTTGTGAAATTTAATAAATTCACAAATTATGTACTCAACATATTATTTTGTGTTCTTAAATGACGTCAAAAACACAAAACAAAACACATATACCAATATGCACACCACTACTATTACGTTCCGGTAAAATTCGAGTTGAATTGTAAAAAGGCAACAGGATCCATGTCCAGGTAGAATTAGTGTGATTAAGCTATGTAACAATTGAGAGAAAAATACAATACGATATTTGTTTTGCAGAAAGCACAGTTATCAGACTCCGTCGTACTCCAAATCAATGATATCCCTTTTCCGGCCTCGACCACAATTGTTTGACCCATGAAAAACAACAAAAACCGTTACAAACTATGGTTATTTTCATACACATTTGTGTGTGGTGGACTTAAATTGAAGCAAAAAGGCCGAGGTACGTACTTTTATAACAACAAATTCAAGGATTTATGTAAAACTCACAATATATAATTACACTACCCCAAAAAATTCAACTGGTCATCAACTTTCATTCAACGATAACCGAAATCTACCGAATATTACTCTCAAAACCCCCAAATAAAGACCCGAAGAAATCATGACTGAAGTTATCTTGGTATATAACCACACTATCCACTCGTCAACTAATTTCACTCCCATGGAGCAAAAAAACGGCCATTACCAAATTAAAGAAATTTTCCGTGAAAACACAGATTAATCGTCACACGGATATGTAAAACAACAAAACAATAACTACTAAAAACTATGTATTTATTCATAAGACTCAAAATGCAGAAATCAAAGTTATAAACCGACTTAATAAATATCCAACAGAATTACTTTATATTTGAAAGAACGAACAGACGAAATAAAATCCAACCTCGAATTACGAAACACAAAGTCCTTAAGAATAACAAAGTAACAATAACTAACATCCAAAATAACAAATAAACGTATTCACAAAAATAAAATAAAATGTGCATTACAGGTTGACGGCATCACAGGATAAACAAATGTTAATAACCAACTCTGACGACAATAATGGACTAATACCAATCCAATTAGGCAAGGCTCGTATTAAAACATGATACAAACGACTATTACATATAGACAAGCTCAGTTCATTCAAAAAGAAAAATGTACATAAAATACCCGATACTACAACAAAAGACGATAAACTACACCTTTTTTGCAATCAAACAGCTGGAGTACTATCAGAATCGATTTCGCAATTAGTACACACTAAAACACAAACCTAGAACTGTTACGAAATTGTATGACAGACGCTTCCAACGAGGTCTTATAGATGGACTAGGATCGGGTATCAAAGGTATTACATCTAGATCAAAATGACTATAAAGAAATTAGTGACGCACTCACAAATATTAACCCGAACGAACATATTCTTACATATAAAATAAACGAACAAATTAGTATCAACACCCAGATGATATCTAGATGTAACGAAATTAAAGAAAAACGAGACACATACACAGGATAAATAAAGAACCAACTAGAGTTGTTTAAGAACGTAAGTCAAAATATGTTAGAAATAACATCATTCGAACAATATATTCATCATGTTTCATTTATGATAGACCAATTACAAAACAGACAACATATTAGACACAATAGATTTTGATAACATATTAGACACAACAATACATGCAAAACGTCAAATTATTCCACCACACCATTTATTAAATAAAATAGAATCAAAATTCGTCGACGATCAATTACGATCACAAGACGTATATGTTCATTTTGAGCGCAATATCCATGAACTACTACATCTGAAAGCTTTATAATCAATCATTATTATATTTTCAATTGAAATTCCAACTTTCCATAAGGCCTCCTTCAAACAATATCGTCTGCAACCAACTACTATAAACAAAACCTATTCCATATTATATCCCATACAATATCCTAACCCTTAATGATCAAATTTATCAATATATGAACTAACCATGCGAAGAAATCGAAGATCAATACTATTGCCAACAAGATAACGTTCAACAAACCAACGATAGTAGTGTAGCCAGGATCATATTCACCCAGCCAGCACACTGCAACATAATCAAATCTGCATTGCCTGAAAAGATGATATGGTCTCCAAAACCCCAGACATATCGAAGGAATCAAGTTAATCAAATTACTGGACTGCTAAGGAGTAGTAGTAGTTATGAAACTATAAGCAATACTGTTTACACAAATGCAGCACCAATATTTTATGAAGATCTCATCAACTTACAATCTTACCACGAAATAAAACCTTACCACCAATAACATTTCAATAAAACCTATATCGCATTTCACTGATAACAGGAAATACTTATTTTACGTCGTAACCGACGACACAAGACGTATAATTGTAATTATAAATGAAAATAAATTTGTTATACAAAAAGTTAAAGTTCGAAAAAGAAATTGAATCCAGTGTTTTTTCTTCCACTACTGCTCGAACCCAATTATAACTAGCGCAGCGCGTATCGCGCGTGAATGGACGGTAATGTGTTAGCTTTTTTTCGTGGATTTCATTCCTAACGTTTTTTTTTTTAATATTTATAATAAGATCTCGCAATGAATGATTTTGCTGTGCAACGTTGTACGAGTATATATCCCTTTTCCGGCCCGCGATCACAATAGTGGATGTACGAAAGAGGTCATGTCAAAAATTAAATTTGGACCACATACACATTTGTGCATACCACTTAAATCGTTTTCGTCTGAAAAATAACACTAACTATGATAATAATAAAATAATTAATATGTTATCAAAAACAAATAAATAACATGTTATATAATTTATATGTTACCAAATTATAATGCTTTTTTCACAAAGAATTCCGATTAAAATAAGATCCGTTAAAACCCGGAAAACATTACAACCAGTCATTTTTTACGTACACATTTGTACGGACTTTGGAGAAAAAAAATTGTCTGGCCGGAAAAGGGATATGTTACGGTTAAAGTTCGAAATCGGTAATGTCCGAAATTTTTATTTTTGAGATTACACGATTACAAACCGATTATACAGAGGTCCGATGTTAACGAAATGTTTGCGGACCTTCCATCCTACATTCTCGTAGTTTCATTTATTCTCCATCAAAGAGCTAAGCGAGGGGCGCAATTAGCCACTGAACCCGTCCTAGTTAGAAAAGCCGTTATCCATATTATTTCAAATGAGTGTGTCTGTGCACTATATTCATAAAAATAGTCCGTGAGATGCAGCAACATTTTGCAATCTGAAAACAACATCGAAAACACCGACGAAAACATTCATGTAAATGTAACATAACTTAAAAAAGTTTTCAGTTTACTGGAATTTCGTTGTAACGAATTTTTAGGCTTTGGTTCTTTTTAGTAAAGTTTCTCTTGATCGCAAAATTCTTTTAATGAAATTTCGAATATTTTGACGGAACAAATTTAACCAATCGATACTTTTTCGATGGAGTTGTCTACTTAATAAATGTAGATAACGTTGACGAAGCGAGGTTGAGTTTATTTGCAACACATTTATTCGCTTATCCAGAACCTGATTTGCCTTAATTTTTGATTTTATTCTAATGGGATGCACCGTTCACAAATTGGGAGATGTTATTCTGCAGTAAAAAAAAGTAATATTGAATTAAAAAAATTTAATTTTTATTGTAGGACTCCGTGGCCCTATTCTGGTAATTCCCTGGAACAGGGAACTGGCACAAGAATTTGCATAGCTTTTATCTATAAACCAGAGTGTCGATTTTGTACCAAAAATTAGATTTTTTCTCTCATGTGTCTGTGCAATTTGTTCGTCGGTTTTGCAAAGGCAAGTAACAAAATAAAAAATTCCGGTTGAACCGGTTGAATATTTATGATGATGACGTATACCTCACCTATTCTACTCGCTTGCTTTTGAGCAGTGGAACCGATTGTTTGCTATGTGATTTGATTTCTAGATTTTTCAAATATTTGAACAACACACGAAACCGCAATTGACACATCAATTAAAATAAATATATAAACAAAATGATGGGCATGCGCTCAAGCAAACCAATATTAATAAAATAACAACTACTATGTTTTTCCGGTTTGCTCACCTCGCTCTGTCATTTTTGGTAAAAAATCGACACTCAGTTTTTTCTGGTCTACTGAGATACAAAGTTTATGTAAATATTTGTAAGTTCGGAATAATTTTTCATAGCGAAATTCGTAGGGAAAATCATTCCAAAATAATTTGTTTCAAATACTTACTACTAACTTTTTGCTTTAGTATGCCAGAAAAATATAATTTAAATAAAAATTATATGTAAATCCTTTCTCCAATTCCCTATTCCCGGGGAATTACCAGAATAGGGCCACTGTGGCACTATTTTGGAAATTCTCCGGGAACAGGGAATTGGGTAAGGTAATTTTTATTTAAAATTTTATTTTCTGGCATACTGAGGTAAAAAGGTAGTGTTAATTTTTTTGAAAACAAATTAAATTGGGAGTAGTTTTCAATGCCAATTTAGATATGGAAAAATTATTCCCAATTTATAAATATTTACATCAACCTTTTTTCCTCAGTAGGCCGGAAAAAAAATTTGAACAGAAATTACATGTAAATTCTTTCCCAGATCCCTATTCCCGGGAAATTACCAGAATAGTGCCACTGGTAACCCATCTACTATGATCCTTGGGAAGTGAAATGGATCATTGTAGCTTATGTTTGTGCCGGGCTGTAATGATGCATTTTGCTCACAATTTTTGAATTACTACCTTTTAGTGCGCTTTGTGGAAGGAATGAAAAAAAAATCATTTTAGTTCGCCAACCATTTATTTGGTTCAGTATATTTATTTGGTTAGATAAGCATCTACTTTTAGATTTTTGTTTTGGTCATATCTATTCATTTAAATGGTGATTGGAGTATCGTCAAATGAATAGTTTTATCATAAATCAAGATTTTGGTGCGAGGGAATCAGTTGGGTTTATAGTTTATAACTAAAACCGGTAATAAGTATTTTCAGAATGGCATTCATATTACACTTAATTAAGAACACCGGTTTAGTGCATCAGGCAGACGGAAGTGATCGACCTGGAAATATTAATGTACTAAAATTTTAAATTATTGGAATTATTTAACTGAGACTAAATTACAAAATAATAAAAACTATTTCAGAATGCAGCTCTATTTTTTGTGATACAATTTTTAGTTTAATTAATAGTTAATATCCCATAAACCATTATACATTGAAAATATGTATTTCAAACATTTATTTAGAGAATAAAACAAATTATATACATTTATTGCTCTAATGCTCCCATCACCATATGTCCAAATGAATCAACTTCTGATTTCATTTGCATAGGTTTATTTGGACCTAAATCTAAATTAAATTGGGATCTAAATTAAAATTTTAAATGGGATTTTCTTTAATTTTTCCTTATTGCGAAATGGCAAAATCAAGCCGTTCTTGATAGTCTGTCGGTGTTAATTTATGCACAAGCTGAATTTTTTATGGGAATTTTTAATATAGCCAAAATTCTCTGTACGGACCTTCGCGATAGTCTCAGTGGTTTAGAACGTTCCCTTGTTGACGTTTCTACACTATTCTGGACACTCTCCAGTACTCGAAGAATATTATTTTCCACGCGTGCCATACGTTGACTTCCGGAACATGGGATGTTCCTTATGGCACCTCTGGAAATCAGACAGTTTATTGTTGGTCTAGATGGTATAGAACGTACATTAAAATACCATCGATAAGTACATTTTATCAAAATAAATAACCGGTAATTTTCATACTAAAATTCAATTATTTTATTCGTTGTTCTGTTGTGTATTGTTCCATTATAAATTTCCCAAGTCTTGTTTACAAATTTCTGAAAATAAAAATAAGAAAACTTAATTAAAAATAATTATTAAATATTCACACTAGAACGGTTTTTTTACGCCACCCTCTGTTTATGCCATACAACCTCCATTATAAGAATAATTTTGTAAATGAACAAATTCTTTGACCAAATAAATGGTTGGTCATAGTGAACTTCCTTAACAAAAAACGTTAGTTCTATTGAACTAAAATGCAGCAGTAAAGATTCATTCCACTTCCCAGGGATAAAAGTAGATGGGAATTGAATTTTTATTCAAAATTGCGGCAACACAAAAACTCGTCGCCGGCACAATACATAAGAGAAAAAATTTATTTACTATAAACTATTTGATAGAAACATGATATTTACAATAAAATGAAATCGACCTCGTGACAATATCACACTCGAGTGACAACAATCTGCACTATCACATACGATTGTGGCGATTATATATTTATGAAGCAAGGCTATAAATAATGTAATATTTCAGCATTTAAGTAAAAATAAATTTAGTTTTGCACTTTTTACGTAAATTCGAAAAATTGTAAATTTTGTACGTTATGATTTTACTAAACTTCCATAATATTATCAATAATTCACTACACCTTGGCCGCGTTGTTTGTCTTACAAATTGCAGATTAGCAAGTCCCAATTTATAAAGGGTACATCTTCATTAGAATAAAATCAAAAAATAGGGCAAAAATGACGTGCTGCAAAGAAACTCAACCTCGCTTCGTCAACGTATCTACATCTTTTAAAGATCGTGGTAAAGCAGAAAAAAACAATTGAGATATATTTCAACATTTAAGCAAGGTCATCCTTCGTTTCAAGTGGTTCGATTGAGAAAGCTTCTGTTGGTCAAATAGGTTTCATCAAAAGATTCGGAATTTCGTTAAATAAAGTTTGCAATAAAGAGAAAGCGTACTACTGAATATAGCAAACAACGAATGGCGTGCAGGATATAAATAAATTTTGACCGTCCATTGAAACTGTCTGTGAAGCTCGAATTGACAAAGAGCCAAAACCTAAAAATCCGTTACATCGAAATTCCGGTAAACTGCAGTAACTTTTTCGGTTTAATCAAAACTAGATTTGACCAATGGCTTCTAAACTACTGGTCGCAAATGATGACGAAACGCTAAGCCGGCGGTTCAACGTATATTATCCATCTGGAATAAATCTGGAACAAATACATTTTAAAAAGCAAAATTACAATACAAAATTAATATGATTGCTAATAACATCGATAGGTTTCTGGATCTGGTATTCACCACTGAGGAGGATGCTTTCAAAGTAACTGAATCAATGAATCCATTTGTTGTAAACGATATCAACCACAAACCTTTGGACATTATATTTGATACAACCTACAGTAACCTGAAGAAATCTGAGCACCTTTCCAGAATGAAATTCAACTTCAAGAAAGCAAATTACGCCGGTTTGCAAAATTATTTAGAAGCAGCAAATTGGGATCTAATTTTAAATCTTGACAATGTGAACGAAAATGTTGATACATTTTATGACTTCATTCTCCAAGGCTTTGAAGTCCATGTGCCTCCTTACAATAAAGCACCGAAAACTCATCTTCCGTGGTTCGATGACCTGCTAACCAATTTAAAAAACCGAAAATGTAAAGCCTATACTAAAATGATGAAATCTCGATTGAAACTCGACAAGCTAGCTTTTTTACAGCGCAGTGATGAATTTGACGTCTATTTCAATTTTAAGTACGGGTCAATTAAATCAAATCTTAAATAATTTTGGAAATACTTCCGATCCAAACGGGAAATCGAGGGATATCCTTCCAATATGATTTATAATAATACAAGCTCTTCGGACGCAAAAGTGATAGCAGACATGTTTGCAGCATTTTTCCAATCAGTATATAGCCCTTGTGATAATATGGAATACACTGATAAAATAGGCAACAGCAATACTTCTATTATTCCACCTGTCATACGTGAAGAGAATGTTATATCAGCCTTAAGAGAATTTGGAGATGGATGTGGGCCGGATGATATACCCGCCTTTATATTAAAAAAGTTTGCGAGTAGCTTCACAAATTCGCTCTGCAAACTTTTCAACCAATCGATAACCACAACCGTGTTTCCTGATAAATGGAAAATATCGAAAATAATACCTATCTTTAAATCGGGTAAGAGGAAGGATGTCTCATGTTATAGAGGAATTTCAACATCTTCGTCAATTCCTAAATTATTTGAGCTGATTGTGTGCAATGCTTTTAAATCTACATTGATACGTCTCATCTCTATTTACCAACACGGATTCATGCCTGGAAGATCGACATGTACCAATCTGGTTGAATTTACCTACAAAGTGTTAAATGAGATAGAAAATCATCATCAAGTAGATGTAGCGTATATGGATTTTAGCAAGGCGTTCGACTCTATATGCCACCTCAGAGCACTCCAAAGTCTGCGCGAATTCGGCTTCTCAACAGAATTTATTAATTGGTTTAAATCATATCTGACAAACCGACTGCAATATGTATTAATTGGGAATGAGAAATCCAATGTTATCAAAGTGACCTCTGGTGTCCCTCAAGGATCGCATATTGGACCCTGGATTTTTATTGTGTTCATCGATAGAATAGCCAAGATAATTAAACACTCAAATTTTTTAATATTTGTTGATGACGAAAAATTGTTCATACAATTAAATATGAGCATAATGTTGATAAACTGCAGGATGACCTCAACAGACTTAGTGAGTGGTGTGTCCAAAATTCATTACACCTCAATATTAAAAAATGTAAAAATGTCGTTTCATCGGAAAAAATATCCAATAACTTCGGCATATAAAATAAATGGCGCAGAAGTTCCAAGAGTACTTGAGACCTTCTCGGCCACATTGATTCATCCTTCATCCTGGAAAACATATTCATAAATATCCCAAGCAGGACTTTGCGTAATCATCAATTTTTGGCGCTCGAACAGCACCCAACCAACTATGGCGACAACAATCCCATTAATCGATCAGCAAAATCTTTCAATACCGTAATTGATCATTTTGATTTTAATTTATCAAAAACCAGTTTTAAAAAAAAGTTAAAATCGTATTTTCTAAATTTTTAATAAGTCCTTTGACAGTTTCATATTTAAAGTACAACTGTTTAATTTAAATAATTGTTTTATTTATAATTCTTATTTATTTACAATCTCAGTGTGATAGATTAATTTTTTTTATTTTTTATTTTTAAATTTTTATTTTTTTTTTTTTGTTAATATATTTTATATTTTACTTTTGTTAATTTTGAAATCATAATTGCAATGTACTAAATCGATTTCCTTTAATATTTAAATAAATAAATAAACAATCAATATGCTATCAAAAACAAACAATTGACATGCTACACAACTTATATATCATCAAATTACAATGTTTTAAAATAATTAAACAGTTTGTAGACAACAAACATATAATTTCGGTTTTTTTATAGTTTTCTTAAACAAATGGACAATAAACGCACTTCTATTTTAAATAAAAAACTTATTTGAGTTTGATAAGTATAGTTGAAGAATTTTTAATTATTTTCTGATTTTCAGTTAAAATCAAACATTTTTATCGTAAATAAATCATTTAACAATCCCTAAATGAACATCAACTTAGAAATTGGGGCCTTCTTCAATTTGTAGCCAACCCCATAAACCTGATAAGAACAGAGATATTAACACTTCGTTGTTTAACTAGCGGAAATCATAAAACAACAATGAAATAAAATCGAGATTTAATTTTAATTTATAATTTAAAGTATATAATCTATTTAAATAAATGAATTCTTAAGACCACGAATATTTTGAAAATTGTAAATCGAGAAACATAGCTATGATGATATCGTTAACAATAATTTGTGAGCTGAATTTCTTTAAGTATATAAATTACATATATACAGATATTAAGACGTGACAATTATTTCATAATAGTACAGACAGATACATAATATTTTGTTAGTAAACATACACTCGCAAGAAAAAGTCTGCGTACACTTTACAATATTTATATCTTTTTTAAAGAAAAATTTACAACAAAAAAAATTTTCTTAAATTTGTTTTGCGTTCATTTATTGTTCTATACTCTTTTAAAATACGCAGTTAAACAAAAATAAAAACAATAGAAATAAAAGAAAATCAATAAAATAGAAAAAAACTACTAAATTTGAGCGGAAAAAGTCTGCGTAAATTAGGAAATTTCCATCACATTTTGACTCGTAAATAATATTGTTTTACTCGCTATTGTTATTATAACTTATTAAACATGCTTAAAGTCTCGATTTGAAAGCGGGCAGAAGCAATTTAATTATTTTCGTTGAAAGCTTTGCATTATGGAACCAAAATGAAAGGAAATTGCCGTAAGTGAGCTTAAAATAATTACAAATTTATGGAAAGAAGGCAAAAGTTTTCGGAAAATTGGAAAATTAGTGAAAAGAACACATTCATCTATTCAGAGAGTAGTGAATAATTTAAAAAAAACTGGAGTTCTTACATCAGGGTGGCCATCCATGGAAATGATCATGTCGTGAAAAATGTGTTATAAAAGAACGGCTAAGAAAATATACGAACAACAGCTTCCCAAATTGCAAGAATTGAAATAAATTTCAATAATAAAATAAAATAAAAAAATTATAAAAAAATTTGTCCCGATACCGTTCAAAAAATTCTAAGAAACGGAATATTATATGAAGGAAAACAGGTTTAGCAGTAAATAAAGAAAATTTAATACGAACTATAAAACACGGTGGTGGTGGAGTAATGGTTTGGGGGTGTATGTGGAGTAGAGGTGTGGGACATTTACAATTTATTGAATCTACTATGATTAAAGAGGGCTATTTAAATAATCTAAAACAAAGTGCTGAAAATTGGGGCTTGCACGCCAAATACATATTTCAACATGACAATGACCCAAAGCACTCCGCTTGGATTGTAAAGTTATGGTTGTTATATAACGTACCAAAACAACTGCACACACCTCCACAATCACCCGATTTAAAGCCCATAGAACATCTATGGGATTTATTAGAACGTAGAATTCGCCAACATAACACAACGTCCAAAAATACGTTGAGGGATGTACTACAAAGCGAGTGGTCCAAAATCAGTGAGGCGGAAACCTCAAATCTTGTCCGATCGATGAGTAAAATATTAAAAGAAGTTATTCAGAGAAAAGGATACCCTACCAGTTATTAATTAACTTTTTAAAGATGTTAAATAAATAAACTATGTACACCTTGATTTGCTGTACGCAGACTTTTTCCGTCTAATTTTTGTTACTTACTTTTGTTTTACAATGAATATAAAACAAAATAAATGTATATGTCAAAAAGTTACTTTGTTTGTTTATTTTTGTGAGAACATTTTTTAATAGACCATTTTCCTCAAATGTCAAAATCACATTATGACAGTTGAACGTGTGTGGCAAACCATTAAAATAAAATTGTATTTTTTTATTTTGTTCATTAATTCTCATAATGCTAATAAAATTAAACAATACAATTGTTTGTAGTTATGTTTTAAACATTAAAATTTAATAGTTGAGTCATAAACTTAAAAATTACAACTAAATTTTAGTTTGTTCTTGTTTGCCATACCGCTCCACCTGTCAAATTTTTTGGAGGAAAATGGTCTATGGCCGGTGTACGCAGACTTTTTCTTGCGAGTGTATGTAATAACAATTTTATAGCTTTATGTTATATACTCATAATTCTATCCCTATATATTGCTTTATGTTATATACTCATAATATACCCCCCCCCCCCCTAATTATTGAAGATCTATTCAAACAACCAATCGAAGAATCGACAGATTCAATGTAAATTTCCGTTTTGCTGCTACAGTGACGCAACACGCACAAAACGACGAATATGAAACACGGGAATAATTCACCTTTTCATGTTTCATTATCGTGAACACATCATATTATATATACATATGCATGCACACGCATAGATCCACACAATCATACATAAATGGTTACAGTACACACAAATATATTACACACAAATCTCTCTCTCTCTAGCATTTACATCCCATGAAGGGATTTTGCCGCCCGCACTATGGTCCTCCATCCGTCTCGGTCCATCGCTCTTGTTCTCCAATTTCAACATCCTAGTCGGGGTCTTCCTCTGCGACGTACACCGGCTGGGTGTTGATGGAACACTTTGAAATCATTCGTTGTTGTGGAGACCTTGCAACGTGGCCGAGCCACCTAACTCGATTAGATTTGATGAAGCCGATAATATCGCTACCTCCGCTTTATTTCGAGGTTCATGCGAATCCGATATTCATTGTTCGCAACTTTAACAGGACCAAAAATTGAACGGATGACCTTCCTTTCGAAGGTAGATAATAATCTACAGTTGTTAGAGGTCATGGTCCAGCTCTCGCTTCCGAAAGTCAGCACAGGTCTTATTAGTGTATTATAAAGTGCGAGCTTGCACGACTGCGAAAAATGTTTAGATCGCAATAATTTTGATTGGGCGTAGAAAACTCGTTGTCCGGCAGCGATTCGGGCTTTTATTTCTGCCTGCATATCATTCAAGGAGGTTATAAGTGACCCGAGGTATTTAAAATTTTCGACGCTATCAAAGTTATGGTCGCCAATTTTGAGATTTGCCATGGAGATGTTCCTGGGTATTGTTTTGGTACTGTTCACCTCCAAACCAAGTCTTCTTGCGCAGCGATTGAGCGGTATGAAACTGTCCTTGATGTCGCTAGGTCTTCGGCCAAGAAGCACGATATCATCTGCATATCCAAGAATTTGACCTGATTTATTGAATATACAGCGCGAAGTTTCGATGTTGCTTTTTCTCACTACGTACTCAAGCGCCAAATTGAACAGCAAAGGCGCGAGTGCATCTCCCTGTCGAACACCAGATGTTATTTGAAAGGAGTCTGATACAGTTCCTTCAATTACAATTCTACATACAGATCCAGATGTTGTTAATTTACACAGAGAAACAAGTTTCTCTGGAATACCTAGGCATATGAGCGCGGCCCAAAGGTTGTCGCGGTGTATACTGTCATATGCCTGCCAGAAGTCTATATATAGTTGATGAATGGTTATGTTGTACTCCCAACACTTTTCCAAGATCATCCTCATGGTAAAACATTGGTCAGTGGTCGATCGGTTGGTACGAAAGCCACATTGAAGTCGCCAATGATGTTTTCGGCGAAAGGGATGAGTCTGGCAAGTACAACATTAGCCAACACTTTGTAAGCAGCGTTCAATAGAGCTCTGCCACGATAGTTTTAAATGTGAAAACGGTCGCGTTTTTTATGCAACGGACATATGAGTGCGGTCTTCCAATTTTCAGGCAGCTCTTCTTGGTCCCAAATAGACACGATGAGATCGTAAAGATTTGTTGCAAGAGTAACGCCTCCGAGTTTAATTAATTCTGCGGGGATTCCATCGAGACCGGGTGCGTTTCCAATTTTCAATCTACTAATAGCTGCGTCTACTTCCTCTACTGTGGGGTATTCGACAAGGACCGCTTCACCTGGAGGGCCTATTGCTCTAATGGGGGTCACGTCGTCGTTCCGATTTAGCAGATTTTGAAAGTTGCCATACTGAGAGAACATCAGCCACGTTTGTTCTCAACTCTCCATTCCCGTCTTTGATGACTGTACTTCTTGGGTGGAAGTCTTTAGTAAGATTCTTGGCATTGGCAAAACAGTCTCTTGAGTTTCCTATTTCCGCTTGGAAGCTGATGTTTTCAATGCATGATTTCATATGTTCACGTTTCTTTTGTCGGAGGAATTTAATCGTGGCCTTCCTAGCGCGTATATATTCTGCTTGAGTGCTTCTAGTGTTGCGAGCCAACCATTTTTCACGAAGCTTTCGTTTATTTTCGACGACCAGGCGGCATTGATCATCGAACCAATCATTGCGGGATCTCGGAGGTCTTCTTCCGATAGTGTTTTGCGCCGCGGTGGTTATGGCTGATTGTATATAGCGTGCCACTGCTCCTCGATGTTAGAGGGAGCTTTTTCGTTGTTGCTGGGCGCTCTAAATAGTTAGTGACAGCTGATTGGTAACTCTGCAGTGACGCTTGGTCTTTTAGACCATCGACATTCCATCGAACGGTTTTTTGTGCTTGTCTGTTGAACGTAGATGTTAGTTTGCACCTATATTTAAATATGACAAGCACATGATCGCTGTTCATTATCTGCACCTCTGTAAGATCTGACGTCAGATATGCTGGTAGAGTGTCTCTTAGACACCATGACATGATCGATTTGGTTTTCCGTTCTTCCATCATTCGATCTCCACGTTACTTTGTGGATTCTCTTATGTGGAAAAAACGTACTTGATACAACTAAGTTGTACATTATTAATTGCCAGGTCGGTGACGCGTTGGCCGTTGTTGTTACTAGTTAGGTGCAGGCTGTTAGGACCGATGTGCGATGTATTTTCTGCACTTCTACCGATTTTTGCATTAAAGTCGCCCACGATGATTTTAATGTCGTGGTGCGGTATGTTATTGATGACTTCCTCCAGCTCGAAAAAGAATAGATCTTTGATGTCATCAGATTTATCTTCGGTGGGTGCATGTACATTAACGATCGTGATGTTAAATTTCTTAGTGCGAAGTCTGACCGTGCATATCCGCATGTATGTAGATAGGGCGGAAATCGATGATATGATGCTTCACGCGCCGATGGATGAGGAAGCCAACTCCAAATTCTCCTCCGTTCTGATGGCCGCTGTAATGAAGAGTGTAACCATTGGTGGTGTCATGGATCCCACTCCCAGACCATCTGAGCTCTTGTAGTGCAAGTACGTCTAATGTGTAACGTTTTGCTTGGTTTGAAAGGTTCTGGAGATCTCCAGGTCTTAAGAGGCTCAGCACTCAACACGTTCCATGTTCCCATTTTTAAAGCATTGTCCGTGTACAATTTCCGAGGTCGATTTTGTGATGAATCCGATATGGTTATCCGAGGCCTTTCATTAGGGTTCATAACTTGATAGTTTTTATAAGGGCAGGTTGTTGGCCTGCCGCTCAACCCGCTTGTTACTTGTGTGGGTCACGTACTGGTGAGAATCTTAAGGCATCCAGTCCTACCTTGAACACATTTATATAGCGAGCCGCTTGATACAAGACAGACGCCCACTTCAGCCGCACCTAACCTGGAGAACAGACGCTGATTTGGTATTGGTTTTGAGGCGCAACAATAATGATATGAAAAGTAATGTTAGAACTTCAAATTACTTTTCATGTACCAAAAAATAAATCAAATTTTTCCAGTAAATTTTTTTGTTGTTGTTCTTGTTGGCAGGGTGTAGGTTAATAGCGCGTAAACGATCATCTTTTGTTGTTGGTTTTCTTAAGCATATTTTGTTTAAACGCACTTGTGCAACACAGGCAACGTGTTTGTTGAAAAACAAAATTATGGCATAGACAAGTTTATATATAATAATTAATACTAAATATGCTTATTAATTTGTTTAATATATTAAGTTACACAAAACACACGCTGTGTCCAAGCAAAAAAATACTTAAATATCAAATTATAAAAATTGCGCACTAATAATGTTTGGTGGTGGTAGTGTCGATCAAATCGAAAAAATATCAAATCCTTCAAAAAATTATAATTTGATTTAAATCAAATCTATCTGTCATTTGTGTGTCCTATAGAACGTAAAAAATTGATTTCAATCAAATATTTTTGATTTACATCAAATATTTTTTTCTATATTATTTTATTTAAAGAAAAATAAAATATAAAAAGGAAACTTCTCTGATAGTATTATGCATCTATATACATAGAGTGTATCGAAACATTACAACGACATAGTGCACTGCGCATAGAAATATATTCCGTTATAAATATTTCCACTCAGTTTTATCAAATATAGTTTTATGTATATATAAACACATTTATTGGTATGATATCAAAGGGCCGAATGTCAAAGGGCCGAATGTCGAAGGGTCGAATTTTAAAGGGTCGAATGTGTCGAAGGGCCGAATGTCGAAGGGCCGAATGTCGAAGGGCCGAATGTATCGAAGGGCCTAATGGGTCGAAGGGCCGATTTTTTTTTTATTTTTTTTTTTGTTTTTAGAAATATATTTCTTTTTATTTTTCTATTTAATTTATTTATTTTGTTAATTTTTTACATATCCCTTTTTAGAACAAAAAAAAAATTGGCACTATTTAAGTCCAAACCACACAAATGTGTGGGTAAAAAATCATAGTATGTAATAGCGTTTTTGATAAAAAATTTGGGTAAGATGAATTTTTTTTCAAATTACGCCAAAAATTTCGCTTGTGTGGAAGTACAACCAACACAATTGAGTATATACTTATATTGTTTTTTTTCGGACGAAAATAATTTTAAAAGGAATACACAAATGCGTAAGTTGGGTCAAAACACATACACAAATAAATTTTTGACATGGTACTTTTAGAGTACCCACACAATTGTGTTAACGGTGGCGCATGACAAAATTTTGGTGGCGCATGACAAAATTTTCCTTCACCAAAATGTACCACTGACTGGATGCGTGATGAAAAATAGTAAAATACATAAATTCATAAAAAAATCATTTATGTTTAATAAAAAAAATTTATAAAATATTCAATAAAACAACAAATTTGAAAAATTATATTTCTAAAAACAAAAAAAAAATCGGCCCTTCGACCCATTCGGCCCTTCGACATTCGGCCCTTTGTACCCATTCCCATTTATTCACTGGACACGATTTTTATTTTATCACATTATATGTTATCATAGTGATTTAAATATAAATGTGCATTTATGCATTCATGGAATGATATCAGAATATATACGGAAATAATTATATTTTTACGTATACGTTCTACACAATTTCACGTACATCCTATACACAAATTAATATTTAAATGACTAAATACACATCACATATTCACATCACTTTATCACTTATTTTATATAATGTAAAATCACATTTATTATTATTATTAATTAATTTATTTATTTATTTAATATTTACACAAAAAAAATATTTAAATTAAATTGAGGAGCGATAACAAAACACGTTTGCTCCGTTTGAAATCCAAACTCCGACCAGGGGCGGTATGTCGTACCATCACTTCGAATCGAACTTCGAAAAAAGTCGAATGGCGGTATGTTGTATCATTTTCGAAAAGCAAAAATGATACAACTTTCACTTTTTCGATTCGACTTTTTTCGAATTCGATTTTTTTCGATTCGAAGTGATGGTACAACATACCGCCCCACGTAAGCGATAAGTCATCAGCTGAGTAACAAAATTCAAGGTATATTGAAGTACGTTTAATTAGCCAACGTATTAGTCATATTGTTACGAGCGTGAGAATAGAACAGTGGCCTAATTCTCAAAAAACCAAGATAATGTGTAAAAGTGATAACCTTTACACACGAAACAAATTATCGTAGAAGTCTAGATTTATATTGGATATCGTAATGTTTTAGTAAATTCGCATTCGCTAAATTTTTTTCAAGATAAAATGTAAAGTGGCAAGATAAATTTATGACAAAAAGTATCACCAACAATTTATTGTTGAATAACTTTACTTGAATGTGTAAAAGGCTTATTAATTAATTGCAAGTTTTGATATTTTAGTTTTATTTTAGAATCAGAAATAAGAAATAAATAACGTGCCTTTTTATATTAGAAGAAGACGACTTAAGGCGTAGTATATCTTAGAACAAGATGGTCTGTAAATTACTGCAAATCAATTTTAGTTGCTCAATTCGAAAAAAATCAAAACAAGATCATGCGCATACGTCTCGTCTACTAATACAAACAAAATGCTCAATACTCAATACTTTCCAAAATTTAAGTGGAAAGATTTTTCAGACGAATTGACTGATTGGTATTAAACTTTATACGACAATGTTTCTATAATTTTGGAGATCCTAGTGATTACGAAAATTAACCAAAAATTATACGATTTTAATCATGTTAAAGATTAAATAAGACTATTATACTTAGATATCGCTAACTCGCACGAGCTGAAAGTGCTAAATAGGGCATTTCGTCTCCAAAAAAATATCGTAAATAATAATTACAGAATAATGTGATTTTGTACTTAGAATAAAGAATAACCTTTAAACGATTTAGAATATACAATATTAATCAAAATTGAATGGATGAATTGTAAATAAGGTTTATATCATAGGAAATATTTCTTTACCTATTTGACTGTTGTAATGTTATTTTCAAACATTTGATTTGTTTCATATCCTTATACCGTATCTTGATTTGAATAACAAATAAGTAACTCCCGATTTCGACTATTTTTCAATATGATTTTTGGGGCTACGTGCACTGAAAAAGAAAGTTATTTTCGATATAGATATAATGACTTATCTGCAGCATTTTACCGATTTGGAAATAAATATAGAAGCATGTGTATTAAAATTAACCAAGTTCAATATAAAATATATCTCAAACAGCCTTAACGCGTATCTCGTAACTTTTATTACAATGATATATTCACAGATTTACAGTAGCAATATTTTTATCTGTTTTGTATATGTAGATTTAGCTATTTCAGTTCTACAGTATGTGTGTAACAGAGATAAATATTTTAACCCAAGTCCAAATAAAATAAATCGCAGTAAAGTATATTTATTGTTATGTGGGAAATAATTTCTATTTCTAAAAGTTATATACAATTTGTTAAATTTGATAAAATAAATATGAAAATGATGCGGAAGAGAGCCAAACTGTAAATACAAATACGCAAGAAGAGGCTATTCGAAAATACAAGCCATCTCCAATCTACTTACGCGAAATCGATACGCACAAGGTGGTGCAAGAACTCAAATCAAGCGTGCTAACAAATGGAAAAACATTTCACGTAACAAATTTACTTCGAGGCAAAATACACGAAGTAAAAATTCAAACACATGAGGTCAACGACTATAGAGAAGTCATTAATTATTACGATGCTCACAACAGAAACTATTATACATACCGATTGAAGTCTTTTAAGGGCCTTTCTGTCGTTATTAAAGGCATCGATGACCATGTTGAGACAACCGAAATCGAGGCTTCGCTTGTTGAAGATGGATTTAAGATACAGAATGTATATAGAACCGCTTGAAACAACCACAACCAATAGTCAAAGTTGAACTAAACCCATCCGAAAGCATTTTGAAAAAGGGAGAAGTTCATCCAATATATAAACTAAAGTACCTCTTACACAGACGCATAACTGTTGAGGAACCAAAGAAAAGGTCTGGAGCAATACAGTGTTTAAACTGTCAAGAATATGGTCACTCAAGGACATATTGCAAGTTGTCATCAGTGCGCGACGCATGTGGGGAGTTATCCCAAACCAAAAGTTACCCAAAACCAAAAAACTCTTCAACTGAAAGGAAATGCAGCAATTGCGGTGGAAACCACACCGCAAATTACCGAGGATGCCCAGTCTACATAAATATTAGCCAATTGTCACGTCCCAGGAGATAGTATAAAACTACAGCTGATGCGCAGAACAATATACCGCATATGCCAAATGATTCTCGTTCGCCCAGAACACCAACCAGCAAACATACGCAACATATGCACATACGAAAGCGTTCTTCAAGGCGAATACTCAAATGTTAAACCTACCCTGAATAACTGCTTGCAATTGATGGTGCAGTTAATGACAACAATGCAAAATATGCTACAAGCAATGCTGCAAAATCAAACTACTATGATCCAGAAACTTGAATGTCTCTGATAAATTATCTGAAGATATGCCACTGGAACGCAAACGGTATAAGCCAACACAAACTCGAATTAGAACATTTCCTAACTAAACCCAAAATTGATCTTATGTTAGTTACTGAAACCTACTTAACCGATAAACACAATTTCAGAATTAATGGATACGAAGTTTATAATATAAAACATTCCTTGGGCAGAAGTCGAGGAGGAACTGCTATTATTATAAAAAAATGGATTTGCCATTATGTTCTAAATGGATATAGCACTGAGGATTTTCAAGCAACATCTGTATGTGTGGACCTCGATAAAGAAAGCTTAGTCATCGCTTCAATATATTGCCCTCCAAATAATAACGTTTCGGCAGATATCTACAAAAGATTATTTGCAACCCTGGGTCAACGTTTTATGGTCGCCGGCGATTTTAATGCCAAACATACCTACTGGGGTTTAAGATTGACTACTCCGAGCGGACGTCAATTAATGAATGATATTCAAGAAAACCACTACGATGTTGCGTCGTGTGGCCGTCCAACTTATTAGCCTGACATCCTTGATTTTGCATGTCACGAGTAAAATAAACCGAGGAATAATCCAAGCTAAACCACTTTTAGAATTATCTTCTGACCACTCTCCGGTCTTACTACATTACTGGGCCGACCTAAAGTTATGTTCCACGAATAACTATCTAACGAACACCTTCACTAACTGGTTGAAATTCAAGATGTACCTCAGTTTACATATCGACCTGACATCTACACCGCAGACGGCTAACGATATAAACATTGCTATGGAAAACTTTAATGATATACTAGTCAACACAGCTATTGCGGCCTCATCTAAACCAAAGCAAACATGCAAGACACACCATAACATCCGCTGAAATAGAAAAAATGTTAACAGAGAAACATCGCTGAAGACGCATCTGGCAAATTAATCGATCGCCAGATGCTAAACATAACTTTAATCAGGCAAAAAGCAAACTGCAAAGCCTACTACAAAAAAACGGATTTTTGGATTATATGCAAAATTATCTTAAAGAATTATCTCCCCATTCGGACACAAACTATTCATTATGGAAGGCCACTAAACACCTTAAATGGCCTCAGCAACCAAATCCGCCAATTCGTCTTTCTAACGGTGTGCTAGAAGTGACGAGGAAAAAGCTAAAGCCTTCGCCGATCATCTTGAAAGTGTATTCACTCCAAACCTTGGATTATCGGCGGTTAAAACAGAAAATATAGCAATCAGGCCTGTGAGGAAATTTAAGATAAAGAAAGCACTGGTAAAGTTTATTATCACACATCAAATTCAATTAAAGAAAGCCCCTGGGTACGATCGAATTACAGGCGAAATGCTTAAACAACTGCCTGAGTGTGCCTTTGGTCGATTGGCTCAAATATTTAATTCAATTTACGAATCAGGATATATCCCTGAGTGCTAAAAATTATCAACGATTCCAAAGCCTGGCAAGGATCCTACCAAAGTCTCGTCATATAGACCAATAAGCCTACTACCAATCGTCTCGAAAGTATTCGAAAAAACTATTATCGAAAATATTAAACCGGAACTACGAAATACCATCCCTAGTCATCAGTTTGGTTTCAGAGCCGAGCACGGAACCATTGAGCAAGTGCACCGAGTAGCTACAGAAATAAGGTCAGTATACCAAGAGAAAAAATACTGCTTCGCCGTATTCTTACATGTTGCCCAAGCATTTGATTAAGTTTAGCACGAGGGTCTGCTTCAAAAATTTTTCTTAAATTGCCAGAAATTTACCAACTTATCAAGCCGTATTTGTCAAATCGCAGATATTATGTCAAATACAACACCTCTAAATCGAACGAGAAAAACATTCTGGCTGGAGTACCACAAGGTAGTGTACTCAACGTTATATTTAGACCAATAGACAAATATACGGAACAATCACAATACACCATTACAATTGAAAACCCAAAGTAAATAGTTATATTTAATTTTCACTTCAGATCTACCAACGCCTTCTTCCAAATTATGACGTCTACTTTCGCAGATGATACGGCAATCGTATGTAGCCATAAAAATCCACAAACGGCGTCCGAAATTCTGCAAAAACATATTTATGACATCGAAATATGGCTAAAGAAATGGAAGATAAAGGTCAATGAAGAGAAATCAACCAACGTAACATTCACTTTAAATAACTTACTTGTCCGCCTGTCACAATGAATGGAATACAAATCCCTCAATCAAATGGAGCAAAATATTTAGGCTAGATGGACGCCTAGACGGTTAACTTGGCGAAAACATATTGAAATGAAACGAGACCATATCAAATTAAAAATTGATAAGATGCACTGGTTGATGGGGAAATATTCAACTACAAACTATTCAACTATTCGAATACAAACTTCTCCTGTATAACACAATGATTAAACCAATTTGGTCGTATGGGTGTCAATTATGGCAATCAACCTCAAATTCGAATATCGACATTGTCCAACGAACACAGTCAAAAATTCTCAGAATGATTACAGGAGCACCCTGGTTCGTAAAAAACAAAACTATACATAAGGATCTTAGCATCCAAACTGTCAAAGACGAATTACAAAAGATGCGGATCAGCTATGCAGGGAAACTGAACTATGCAGGGAATCTCATCCGAATTTTCTGGCGCGAAACCTAAAAGATATACCTACATTACCTACATCTTCGCGATTAAAGAAGAAAACGATGGCAATAATATAACATAATAACATAAATTATAAAATAATAACATAAATTATAGTTATTACATTTGCTTAGGTTGACTAGCACTTATAGCTATATATATATATATATATATATATATATATATATATATATATATATATATATATATATATATATATATATATATATCGCTCACTGCGTGCAATAAAACGATAAGTCAAAAACATCGTTTTTCAGGAGATAGGATTTTAGGTTTTTCAGCAAGAACTTTTTGAATGCTTGCTTAATTGAGAATGTTCTTTACTCCAAATGGTTCATTTTTCATGACAATTTCTGGAGTCATTTCAAAAATCTAAAAAAATTAGTTTAAATAAGTAAACGAGTTAGTTATCGTGTACAACTTTATTAAAACAGCATTGTAAGTACTAGTTATAGTTTTTTTGACTGAAGAAATTTTAAGATCTTGTATTGTAAGTCGAGTTGTAGTATTTATAAAGAAAAAAGAAATCCTTTTATACTATTGTAACTCTACATATCGCAGTATTGCAATACAATTTTTTGTTGTAGTCAACAGTGAATCATAAAACATCCCGATTATTAGATTTCGGAGTATGAGTGGGGATTTTGGGTATGTCATTGTTGTGTTCTCTGTATCTTATTTGAAACGAGCGTCCTGTTTGGCCTAAGTATGCCGACCTCCAGTTGTATTTAGCCTTACCTGTGTATACGGATCTCTGCACAGGTGGAACCATGTTTCTCTTGATGGCAAGGTAGGAACCGTTGTTTTCAGTGGGAAGCTTTTTTTCAGTGGGAACCAACTGCAGATTTTGAAAGTGCAGTATCAACTGCCTGGTTCGAGATAGAAAGTGTATCGAGAAACAATTTTCGGTATACCATTGTACTTTCGTCTTTATCGTTCAAACGATAATTAAGATAATATAGGTTAGATGATTTTCTTTGGCTATCGCCTAAAGAAATTTTGGTAATTTTTTTATCCACTACATTAACTTCTTAAGCTACAAAATCCCACTGACGTTCATTGTTAGCTAATTTATAGTAATGGGTGAAAACGTTCATCCTAATTTGGTGCGATACTCGTTCATGACGCTTAAGACGGCATTTTGATGAACACCCACTTTACATTACTTTCGCAGGTATTATTCGTCCGGTTGCGTTTTTATATTGGTTGCCAGTATTCTAAGGACGCTTGGCTGCTACCCTTTACCAGCTATTTAATTTTTTTTTACGTTTTCTGGTTATGATGTTATTCTTTGACGAAGATGTAGATTGAGAGTAACCAGATGGGTTTGATTCTAATAATTCGTAACTAGAATCAGTGCCGTAGCAGGCAAAGGATCTAGGAATTCAAAATAAATTGCATTGGCTTTAATTTTAATTAATTAAAACTTGGTTTAATGGCGTGGATACGTGTGTTTGGACATTACACAGGCGTAAACTTTTTCCATATAGAGCATGGAGCATGTCACCTAATACTCTAATAGGAATTCTGTTAAATCGGCGTGTCACCCGGTAAGCTGACTTTTGTTCATACATATATGTAATTTTTCAGAAAGCTATTTACTCGTATTTGCATTTCTGTCATATTCCATGGCCATAATAAATTTAAAATTTCTTACCTGAATCATTTGCTTCCAAATCAACTTCGAAAAAACCGGCGGACATATAAACCAAAGTTTATAATTTTTTAAAAATATTTTAATTTTATTTTGGGAAAACTTTACCAGAATTATAAAATTTTAAATTTTAAAATTTTTCGTGAAAAAACAATAGTTGTCATTCAAAACAAGCAAGAAAACTACAACAAGACTTACAATACTTACTTATAAATATTTCCCAGCTGAAATATACTGTAAATAGTACTTATAGTTATCAAAACGTAAAATTATTTGCTACATAAACTGCGATAAATTACACTTACAGTTGCAGTAAAAAACTATTCGCCTGCTAAGAAAACGATAATGGGAAATACGATATTGAGAACGCGATTTGTTACAACCAAGAAAACTATAAGTCAAGTTAGGGTATTATTAACGGGAACAAAACACAAAAATTGACTTATCGTATTATTGCGAAGTGATACAGTATCCGCAGGAGGACCCATTTTAAAAAATGAGTTAAACTAAAATATACGCCTTTCTCTGAACTACAAGAAAATGTAATCATGCAATAATGCGATAAGTAGTACTTATCGTTATCTTGCACGCAGTGAGCGATATATATATATATATATATATATATATATATATATATATATATATATATATATATATATATATATATATATATATATATATATATATATATATATATATATATATATATATATATATGTGGAGTTTATTAATATTGTCGCGTACTTGTATATCTCGACAGATTCAAAAAACTAACTGAATTCACAACATCGACTTTATTTATCTAGCAATACAAAAAAACTCTCTCCATCTTCTTTACAATCGGTCCTTATATACCACAACTGCCTTAGGTATAAAGTAACCATTACTAATACAATATAAATTATTAACCGATTAGTATATAACATAAATTAACGGATAATTGAAATACAAATTATATAAAGCAAAATATCAGGTATAGGCATAATAATAACCACGAACCATCATAGCATTCCACACTCGGCCATTCTGAAAATTTCATCGCCTCGATGAAACCTGTGTGAAAGTAACCCCATCCTTGTTAGCATAAACATTTCAAAATAACTATATAGCTCCTCCTTCAACCAGGTACGTCCTTATGATTAACGTCTTTGATTTACTCCACTAAAGTCCACTTCATATCTTAAGTAGTAACTCATCGTCTAATTTAACCATTTTCAACCGTTTTTTTTTTTTTTTTTTTTTGTATCTTCAGTGTAGAAAATTTCTATCGTCTTCTTCAACAAATATTCGTCTTCCAGGTAACATTTATAACTAGCTCATTTTCAGGTAGGTACGTTGTTTATCACACAAATATCACTCAGATCGATTCATCGAGATAGGGTTATTTAAAAATTTTTTTTTTTTTTTTTTTTTTTTTTTTTTTTTTTTTTTTATAGATGGAATGTGGCAATAGTATTTTCATTTGTCTTCGTCATTTGATTCATCGCTGCTAACGATATAGGTTGATTTATTTTTCCAAGGTTTCATAAAATCGGCTGCCGTAGTTGTAGATTTTGGCCCTTCGTGTTCCCCAATCTTTTGAACTTTGTACCGGTCGTTTGGCTGAATTTCCACTACCTTATATGGACCGAGGTATTTACGATTTATTTTTATTCCTACCCCAAACTGGGTTCTTTTTATTGCAACAATGTCATTCATCTGGTATTTCGTAGACGCTTTTCTTCTTTTACGGTAGATTCTTCGTTGCTCTTCTTGGGCATGTTCTATATTTCTACGTACTTCGACCCTCATTTTGTCCCTTTCGTCACAATATGCGTTGATTATTTCATTTGCAACAACATCAGCTATGCTTTTGTATTCTGGATTTTGCATTTTAACCCCGAATAAAACTTCGAAAGGACTTTTTTTGATTGTACGATGCCACGTACAATTTAGGAATCGCTGCAGGTCGTTTGTAAATTTAAACCACTTCTCCGGAGCAGCTAATGCCAACTTGGTCAAAACAGGAATTATGACGTCGTTGACTCTCTCGGCTTGCCCGTTGCCCCTTGGAACGCCTGTAGTACACAGAGTATGTTTAATATGATGTGTCTCGCAGAAAGCTTCAAATTCGTTGGAAGTAAAAGCAGGTCCTCTGTCTGATACGATACATTCAGGGTTACCAAATATAGCACTATGTATTTCTAATTTCGCCAGTACTTCAGCAGTTCCTGTTGTCTTAGTAGAATATATCCATGAAAATTTTGAGAACCCATCAACAACTAGAAAAATATATTTATACCCTTTATTAGTGCAGGGCAAAGGCCCCAAATGATCAACATGTAATAACGCTAATGGATACTCGCCTTTTGGCAGAGGGTTTAAGAAACCCTCTTGCCTTCCTTGTTTTCTCGCCCCAAGTATACATTCAATGCAGTTTGCTCGTACAGTTTCGCATTTCCCTTTAAGTTTTGGTATGTAATATTGTCTTTGTACAAGCTCCATCATTTTCTGAACCCCAAAATGCCCTTGATTGTGTGCCATTTGAATTATTTCCGTTTCTAACCCCTTTGGTATATAGATAAGGTGTTCCCCCATTTCGTTGCAGTGATATACAATATCTTGATTAATAGTGTAATCCTCATAAGGGCCTTGCTTTAATAATGCCTTAATAAGTTGGATTTTGCTATCGTTATCCTGTACCATTCGTATTCGATTTAGCAATTCACTGTTCACCACCAACACTATTGCATTTCTGCTCAATGCATCCACATGTTGCATTCTTGTTCCTTTACGATGCTCTAAAGTGTAACAAAAATCTTCTAATAGTAAAGCCCAACCAGCAATTCTTGAGGCCAACTTTTTTTTGCTCATCGTTTGCTTAAAAGCGGCGCAGTCGGTTACTATTTTGAATTGAATTCCTTGTAAATATACTTTTAGTTTCTCGAGTGCCTTCACAATGGCTAAGGCTTCCAATTCATAACTTGAATAGTTTTCTTCGGCTGCTGTGGTTCTTTTACTGAAGTAATACGTTGGATGGAACTGGTTGTCTTCACTATCACGTTGTAATAATATTGCTCCGTACCCATACTTGCATGCGTCTGTGTGAAGTTCGGTATCAGCTTCAGGCTTAAATATCTTCAACACAGGCTCCGATGTTAATAATAACTTTAATTCATTAATTGCGTTTCTGTGAACGGTGACAATCTCAAATTTAACATCTTTTTTGAGGAGGTCAGTTAATGGTCTTGCAATTAGCGAATAATTTGGCACAAATTTACGAAAGTAGCCAGTGAGGCCTAGAAAACTTTGTATTTCTTTAACCGATTTTGGTTCCGCAAATTTCCTAACAGCTCGGGTTTTTGCTTCAGATGGCCTTAATTCCCCGTTTTGAATTATATATCCTAGATATTCCACGGACGTTTGGATGAAGCGACATTTTTTCCAATTTAACTGCAATCCATATTCGCTTGCTATACTCAGCACTGATTTTAGTGATTCCAAGTTCTCACTTATCGTCCGTGAAGGGACGATAATGTCGTCCATGTAAACTAAAATTAGACCATTATTAATAAGCTTTTGAAAAATTATATTTATAAACCGTTGAAACGCTGGGGGTGCTGTACACAAACCAAATGGTACATAACAAAATTCGAAATGACCGTGTGGAGTTACAAATGCTGTAAATTTACGACTATCCTCGTCCACTGGCACATGAAAAAACCCATTTTGTAAATCTAAAGTTGAAAAATACTTAGCGAAGTGCAATTGATCTACTAAATCTTCTATTAGTGGAAGCGGATATCGATCCATTATGATTTGTTTGTTTAATCGTCGGTAATCTATGCAAATTCTTTTTCCACCATCTTTCTTACTGACCAAGACAATTGGACTAGCATACTCCGAAATACTTGTTCTTACAATCCCTTTCTCCAACCATTCTGAAACTTGCCGCTTCACGTCTTCTTTATCACTTTGACTCAGCCGCCGTGGTGGCTGACAGATCGGTATTTCATTCTTTAACAATTTTTTTAAGGAAAACGGACAACTTTTGGTTTTATTTGTACTGTAACTATCTATCATTTGGCAAACTGTTTTTTCGTACAGCTTGTCGCCAACCTCAATCGAATGTTCTTGCTGTGCTACTAGACAATTCAAAATAGCAAATTCTTCTTTCTTTTTTATTTTGATATGACCATTTTCAGTGAAAATTACCACATTTTTAAGGATATCAAATCCAACTATAAATGGTACAGGTAACATATTTGATTCGACCACCTTAATATCTGCCTCATAGCATTCATCCTCCATTATCAGTTCTGCCTTAAAAGTACCGAGTAATTTAACCTTCATGTTTCCTATTCCGCTTAGTATGTCGTTACTGTTGCTATCAAGTTCTCGTCCTAACTTTATAAATTCATCTTGACGAATTATTGTAAAGACACTACCAGTATCTATTACTGCTTCAATGTTACTTCCCTCAAGCTTGACTAGGCATTGGTTAGACTTTTCACAAACATGAGCTACATATGTTTTCCTTTCATTAGATGCTGAATAATTTGAGCTGCTCGGTTGTGGTGACTTAGGATCGAGTGCATTTTTTGAGACATTCTTACATTCATAAGCCTTATGACCAAATTGATAACATCTAAAGCATTTCGGACCATTCGTTTTATTATTGCAGGACTTGGACAAATGACCATGTTTACCACAATTGTAACATCTCTCGTTTGAAGAACTAAAACCTCTACCCGAATGATTAGGTTTTTGGAACTTCTGTTTAGATATATAATTTTCATAAGCATCCATCTTATAACGCAATTCATCGAAATGTTTAGCTCCATATAGCAACATTTTGTTCGAAGGAGTATCATCTATTCCTTCCACAAAATAATCAATTACCGCTTGATCTTCTACACCTCCCCTAACTGCTATTTCTCTTAATGCAAACATATATTCCCTAAGAGTTTCGGTTCTCAATTTTCTTCTCTGACGCAACTGCTTATGAACCTCAGCGCTACTTAACTCTACATGAAATTCTTTGACTAAAGCTTTCCGCAAAGCATACCACGTTTTTACTTCAGGGTAGGCTTTAATAGCTATAGCCGCTGCTCCTGATAAAGCGTTCTTAGCTAATATGAATGACTGAATTGGGTTTAAATTAAATAGCTTAATTGAACTTTCCATATCGTTAACCCATGCTTCAACTCTATAATTCGTATTGCCGCAAAAAGTTGTAATAGTAGATTGAATATCCCTTAACTGTATTGCACTCGGACGTTCGTAATGCTCGTGACGACTTTGCATATTTCGATTGTCAAAAAACTCGTCTCGACGGACTTTATTCTCATTACATTCATTATGAATAGTCGAAGGAACACCGCAATTTTCTCGAATATTTCTATAATCATTATCATCGTTTATGTTGCTATAACTTTTTATTTGTTTATTACCGTTATGATTTGGTGAAGTAGAACCGTAATTCGAACCACCGCTTATAGAAAAATTATCGTTGGGCGCATCTTGTATCGTGATTGAATTATTTATTGTTGATTTACTAACCTGTTTACCGGAATAACTATCATTTCGTGTTCGGCTTACCACAGTTGTAGCGACCTCCGCTGTTCCTTGATTTTTATTTTTTAACTCTTGATTTTCTTGAGACAAAAGTGTTACTCTGGCTTTTAACTGTCCCAATTCGGCCTTGACTTGGTCTGGAATTGTTGCTCCGTCATCCGTTTTTAAAGCATTCAGTATGCTTGTTTCGAAGTCGTTTAAATATTCGTCGAATGCATTATTATTCTCCACTGTGTTCATCATAAGTTATTTTATCACTTGTATCTCTTATTTCAAAATATGATTTTCACTTGATATGTACCACTATAACGTTTTTAACACATAAAAGTTTTTGTAATTCACAGTTAGTGGCACAGTAGATTTTAGCACTAAACGATACACAATAAATTATAACTCATGTGTAATAATTACGCACTATAAACAATACTAATTTTATACTTTTTAATTTAATTTATAATCCCGAATTAAAATAGGTTGAGCCCCCAATTGTGGAGTTTATTAATATTGTCGCGTACTTGTATATCTCGACAGATTCAAAAAACTAACTGAATTCACAACATCGACTTTATTTATCTAGCAATACAAAAAAACTCTCTCCATCTTCTTTACAATCGGTCCTTATATACCACAACTGCCTTAGGTATAAAGTAACCATTACTAATACAATATAAATTATTAACCGATTAGTATATAACATAAATTAACGGATAATTGAAATACAAATTATATAAAGCAAAATATCAGGTATAGGCATAATAATAACCACGAACCATCATAGCATTCCACATATATATGACCAGGCAATGTATTTTTATCAATTATATTTTTATGTGTATCCAGACGTAACTTTTGTTACCACCGGGAATCGAACCCGAGACCCTCTATACACACAGCAAGCGTTCTACCCACTGTGCTACAGAGGGCGACAAGTTTGAAAGATTCAATAAATAAAGAAAATTGTTAAAAAAAATAATTAAAAAAACATTATAAATTAGTGTATCAATTTTGTACGCAAAATGACAGCGCGAGTCGACGAGGTGAGCAAAAATTGTGTGTACATATACAGTGTATAATACACAATGTTATATTTGTATTGTGTTTTTCCTCTCTTGTATATGTGCATTCTATTTGTCATTTTTGCGATGGTAGGTATCAAAATAAATGAATCCAGCTGAATCGGTTTAATTTTTTTGATACTGGCGTCTACTCACCTCTTCTATTCGCTTGCTTTTGAACGGTGGAATGAAGTAATATTCTATGTTTTTAGGATTTTAGTTTTAATATTTAAATGTGTGAATTATTAGAATTAGTTCTAAAATTGGGAAATGTTTACGCATAGAAATGTCGTTCCAAAAAAAATCAAAACAAGATCATGCACATGCGTTTCGCCTACTAATACAAATAAAATGCTCAATACTCTATTTTTCCAAAATTTAAGTGGAAATATTTTTCAGACGAATTGACTGATTGTTATTAAACTTATACGAAAATGTTTCTATAATTTTGGAGATCCTAGTGATTACGAAAATTAACCAAAAATTATACGATTTTAATCATGTTAGAGATTAAATTCTCCAGAAGAGTTTTCATTGCATGTTTTCTGGAATTTGAGCGGTGAGGAAAATTTTTGGTTAAACTAGACAGACCAAAATTCTGGTAAGTTGTACTTTTTGCCTTAGAAATCAACCGGTATTGTATTCGAGATTTATATACACAGGTGGTAAAAAAAAGTCCAGTGTTGACCACAAGAGTTTAAACAACATTACACCACTCAATTGTTTTAAAGGTTTTTGTGAAGGACCATACGATTAGGTTTGTAAAATAAATTGTCTCTATTTTAAGGTTTCCTATAGTTAAAGTCATTCCACTGGTATAAAAAAGTATACTATAAATACCGTAGTTCTTACCTTATCCGTTGGCAAAGCTTTGGATGACATTTTGTTCGACATCTAATGAAAAAAAAAAAAAATATTAATTTATCTGTTTTAAAAGTTTTGCAATAAATTTGGTATCACTTATTAAATTGCGAATTACGCATCATGATTTGTTTCTATCAAAATTTAGAATAATCATTTTAAAATACAGCACATCAATTTCATAAGCGATATCAAAAAATAACTATAAAATATGAATACATAATACATAATATGTAAAGAAATGTGTCTAGACACATTAGTATTTTGGTGGTTTTATATTTTTTGAAAAAATTTTCGATATGAAACGAAAATATTTAATATGAAATTTACTGGAAAATCTGTCCGCGAAATTGGAAAATTTGTCTTTCGAAGCATTCTACAGTGGCCCAAATAATAATATCTAGATTCAACATCTCATAATCGGTTGAAAACGGAAAGTAAACAGGACGAAACGTATCATTTTCCAATCGGGACGAGCGAAACAATTTGGATTTGATGAGAGAAAATTTAAAAACAAGCGCTTCAAAACTACTTCAGAAATGGAGAAGATACTCAATAAAGCATTCCACTCCCAAAATATTAAAAGGGATTTGTGGAAACATGGATATCATGGCCGAGTGCCACACAAGAAGCCACTAATTTCGTATGCCAATTCCAAAAAAGGAATGAATTTCTTTATTTTCCAGAAAAATTAAAATCAAGAGACTTCAACTTCTGGAAGACGGGTGTTTCTACGGATGAAAGTAAATTCAACATTTTCGGAGCCGGCCGGAGAGGTAAACTTTGAACAAAACCTTCTACAGCGCTCGAGCCAAAAAAACACTTCGTCCCAACTATTAAACATGGTTGTGGCTCAGTTATGGTATTCGATGTCGGCGAGTGGGGTACTGAAAAAAAAATGTATTGTCGATATAGATATAATGACATATCTGCAAAATTTTACCGATTTGGAAATAAATATAACAGCATGTGTTTTAAAATTAACCAAGCTCAATATAAAATATATCTCAAACAGCCTTAATGCGTATCTCGTAAATTTTATTACAATGAGATATTGAAATTTTTACAATAGAAATATTTTTATCTGTTTTGTATATGCATATTTAGCTATTTCAGTTTTACAGTTTATGCGTAACAGAGATAAATATTTTAACCCAAGTCGAAATAAAATATATCGCAGTGAGAAATAATTTATATTTCTAAAAGCTATATATAATTTGTTAATTTTAGTCATAAATATAAAATTTACTAACCCAATATGCACATGAGAAATATATATCTCGAATTTAATTTTTTTTAAGACGAACTCTAATCAGAGTTCTGTATATCAGATTCAGATATAACTTATCTGATCTGAGACAATAAATGTTTGCATTGGTTTTGGATTGAACCAATGAATTAATGGATAAATGTTAAAATTTATCAATAAAAAAATAAAAAAATAAAAAATTATAAATTTCACATTTAATTGAGTTATAAAAATATCCAAACTGAATATGTAAGACATCCTAAATGGTTAAAATAAATAATGAATTTAAGATGAATATAAATCTTTCTTTAATAAAAAAATACCTTATCCAGTTATAATTATAGATTGAGAAAATTCATATATTTCATATCGATATATTTTATTACGAATTTAGTATTGGTTTTTAACTTTGAGGAGTATATACCCGAGCTAAGAGAGATATGTTTATGTCTCTAAACGTTATAAAAATTTAGATATATTTTTCGTTTTTACAGATATAAAATATTCTTGTCCCGAAACGAGATATATTTTATAACTAAAAATCTATGTAAAACATATCTCTGTGGGAAATAATTTTTCTCAGTGCACCATGGATCTTCCAGCAAGACAACGATCCTAAGCACACAGCGCACGTTGTGAAAGAATGGATTCTGTATAACGTCCCAAACCAGTCACCCCCTTCGCATGACCTGAACGGAAAATGCAGGGTTACCAGCAAAAAAAACATTGCAACAGACAAAAGTGATAGAATGGGATAAGTTTTCTCCGGAAGTTGGCCAACCATTGCAAAATCCACTCATACGAAACACAAGAATCTCTGGATCACAACGTAGACAAATGCATCCCACTACTCAACAGGGGAACGAAAATGCTGAACGCTGGGTTCAGCATGGTTTTATACCAGGCCTATCCACATTGACTTAAACCACCCCGATGTCACTAGTGAAAACGCTGATTTAAAGAAACTGATAGAAAACCAATGAAGAGCTACAGGGTTATCCAATTCGAGGTTGATAAAGTAGAAATATATATCTCGAATTTAAATTTTTTTAAGACGAACTCTAATCAGAGTTCTGTATATCAGATTCAGATATAACTTATCTGATCTGAGACAATAAATGTTTGCATTGGTTTTGGATTGAACCAATGAATTAATGGATAAATGTTAAAATTTATCAATAAAAAAATAAAAAATTATAAATTTCACATTTAATTGAGTTATAAAAATATCCAAACTGAATATGTAAGACATCCTAAATGGTTAAAATAAATAATGAATTTAAGATGAATATAAATCTTTCTTTAATAAAAAAATACCTTATCCAGTTATAATTATAGATTGAGAAAATTCATATATTTCATATCGATATATTTTATTACGAATTTAGTATTGGTTTTTAACTTTGAGGAGTATATACCCGAGCTAAGAGAGATATGTTTATGTCTCTAAACGTTATAAAAATTTAGATATATTTTTCGTTTTTACAGATATAAAATATTCTTGTCCCGAAACGAGATATATTTTATAACTAAAAATCTATGTAAAACATATCTCTGTGGGAAATAATTTTTCTCAGTGCACCATGGATCTTCCAGCAAGACAACGATCCTAAGCACACAGCGCACGTTGTGAAAGAATGGATTCTGTATAACGTCCCAAACCAGTCACCCCCTTCGCATGACCTGAACGGAAAATGCAGGGTTACCAGCAAAAAAAACATTGCAACAGACAAAAGTGAAAGAATGGGATAAGTTTTCTCCGGAAGTTGACCAACCATTGCAAAATCCACTCATACGAAACACAAGAATCTCTGGATCACAACGTAGACAAACGCATCCCACTACTCAACAGGGGAACGAAAATGCTGAACGCTGGGTTCAGCATGGTTTTATACCAGGCCTATCCACATTGACTTAAACCACCCCGATGTCACTAGTGAAAACGCTGATTTAAAGAAACTGATAGAAAACTTAATGAAAACCAATGAAGAGCTATACAACTACTTTATTTGAAGAAGTCCAACACCTTACAGAAGAAATTGCTGTAATCAAAAATGATAATCAAGCCAAACAAAATACTATAGCTATCTAAGAAACAGATGAAGATGAATTGGGACATGAAACTAAACGCCAAAACAAAATAAAAGAAAAGCAGAATATTCACCTGAGGTGGAACAATCACCGCAGAGCGTCAGAAAACCACAACCCCAACGGCCAGGACAGTCATCCACGGACCTAGACCACGGAAAATGCAAGGAAATCAGCCAATACCTAAAGAGATACCACCTCCACCTATTAACATACTTAATGTTAGTGAATACGAAACCATTAAAAAAAATACTGAAGCTAGTTCCAAACGATAAATATAATACTGCAATGAATACTCATATATGCCCAAACGAAGAAATAATTGAGGAATAAAAATAAAAAATAGCCAGAAAGGATTCAAAATTCTAAAAGCTGTTAACGTATTAAATAGAAAGGCAACTCTAAACGCAAACGGTGAACGAGAAACAACCAAAGTTGGCCTCCCCCATTTTATGCTAACATTTGACAACGTTGAGAGCATTGATACGATATATAGAATCAAAGCAATCCTTAATAAGAAAGTTAAGATTAAGACATTAAAAAGAACACTATTGTAGCACCACAATGCTACAACTGCCAAGCGTATAACCACACACGCAAATACTGTAATAGGGAGCCAAGATGTGCAAAGTGCGCTAGGAAACATCTATCAAAAGAATGCAACAAAAGTAAGAACGAACCAGTGAAATGCATACACTGTGGTAATCATCACCCAGCAAATTACAGAGGCTGCAAGCTATGGGCAAACTACTGAAAAGACTAGGCACACTGGAAAATACATCGATAAGACAAGATAAAATATAACGGATGCGTCAAGCAAAACTAGAGAAGTTATTGACTACCTTTATTCTAGTCCATACAAGCTTAACAAGAAAAAATAATGTCACACTATTTAAGAATTGCTACCTGGAATGCAAATGCATTTCAGAATTAGAAGTATTTTTAAACAAAAAAAAAATGATGGTAAAATACGTCGCTATCAGTGCTATCAAGTTCTACATCCAGCAGAAAGTGCAAGAGGCGGGAAACCCATCTTTATTAAGCATAATATAAAACACCACGAAGAATTAAAAATAGAGGAGGAACCTATGCAAGTAGCTACTGTATCTATTGAAACCAAAAATAACAAGTGCTATAGTCTATCAGCAATTTACTGTTTACAACCCAAAAAAGAACACTACATCAAACTTCTTAAATCGCTTGGCAATAATTTTATTATTGGAGGCGACTTTAACGCAAAACACATATTCTGGGGATCAAGTAGAACTAGTCCCAAACGAAGGGAGCTATTTGAGGCAGGCAGGACATTAAAATGTTTCACTCCAGTAGAATGCCAACCTACTGGCCAACGGACCCAAATAAAATTCCTCACCTTCTGGATTTCTCTATATCAAGAGGTATCTCCGAAAATTACTAAGCAGTTGAAAATGAAGAAGGGCTATCGTCAGACCATTCTCCAGTTTTAATGACAATAAGTGACACACAAGGAAAGCAAGCACTCCAACACTAACAAATATCAAACCAACTGGGAATACTTTCCACAACTAATCGAAGAAAGCGTCAATCTGCAGGTATAGATCTCGAGCATTTACATGATAGAAGAACTGGAAAACCTCATTTGAAAGTGTGCAAAAAGCGGCATTGAAAGTACTCCTGATCAGCAAGAAATATTACAAAAAAGTATATACTATCCAGTTCAAGTGAAAGTGTTGGTTAACGAGGAAGGAAGAGCTCATAAGACTTGACAGAGAACTAGAAGACAAAACGATCCTAAGCAACTTGAAGAACAAACTTAAACTACTTATAAAAGAGATTAAGAATGAGTCAGTTGCAAGCTTCCTAAGTAATCTGACAGATAAACCTGACACAGACTATTCCCTGTGGAAAGCCACCAAAGGTTTAAAAAGGCCTCAAATGCAAGTTCCACCCATATTAGAATGGTTGATGGAACCTGGGCTCGCAGCGAAAAGCAAAAAGCTGATGTTTCCAAACACCTAGAAAATACCTTCAAATCACCAACTGGACATGCGGATAATGAATATCTAACACCTATAAGTAAAATAGACGAGACATCTGTATTGCCAGTTACTCTGAAAGAAATCAAACAAGAAGTAAAAAACCTCAAAATTAAAAAGCCCTGAATACGACTTGATTACGGAGCAAATAATCAAAGCTCTACCAGAAAAAGGAAACTACAGCATATAATCAATGCTATCTTTAGACTATGTTATGTTCCGATACAGTGTAAAGTAGCGGAAATCATAATGATTCCAAAGCCTAATAAATCACTAAATGACAAAACATCGTATAGGCCTATTTCTTTGTTAACAACTACATTAAAAATTTTGGAGAGACTGTTTCTCAAGAGAGCCAATCATAGAGAGCAGAAATCTTATACCATCACATCAAATTAGGTTTCGAGAAAGGCACTCAACGATAGAACAGGTATATAGGATTACCGATATAATTGAGGAGGCGTTGGAAAAAAAAGGAAATATGTTCAATAATATTTTTTTTTATTTATCTATCATGCAATCTGTTTTGGGGCTCGAGGGTCACCCTGCTCTTTCGCGGTTATAGTTTTAAAATCCTTACTTTACGCCTACTCAGCCAACTCGAGGACGTACGGCTATAGCACCGATTTAAGACCATATGCACATTCCAAGCTCCATGCCAGCCTATACTGGCATGGAAGATGGATCGGCGCATGGGTTTTGCACACCGACAGGAGGTGCACAGAAACAATTAAAAACTGTCATTTCGAGTCGTGTGAAATTTTGAAGTGCCTAGAAAAAACATGAAATACGCCGATTTTCGTTTGAAGTGATTACAATAATAAACATATTAGATATTTTGACAAGGCAGGCGACTACGGTCTCATATTAAAAGAGTCACTTGATACGACAAACGACATGACTAGCGTAATCGGGGTACAAGTAGTTTATAGTTGAAATGCCGTCCAGCTCGTTCAAACGAGACCAATTGAGTTTTATTATTTATGCAATTTTTTACTGATTTAGATAAAGTGAATTTTGTGATTGAGCTATCAAAATTTAGATCAACAATAAATGTTCTCATGTTGTAAGATGTGTACCACGATGTTGTGGTAAGATTTGATTACTTCGTAATTTTACAGTAAAAAACAATAGAAACTCATTCGTATTTCTGTTAAGCGTAGCTTATGTTTTTTTAAAAAGTTAAATAATCTTAAGCAACTTAAAATAACTGAACTTTTAAATATTATGTCAGAACAAATCGGTATTCTATCTTATAACATTTACGAGTATTATGTTGACAGGATGTGTTTTATATCATAATAGTTGTACATACTAAGTAATGTTGAAATTGAAATTACATAGCTATCTTATTCTATTTTGAACTGAACTGTTGGCAAACTTACATTTTCTTTATTTTATTCATTCTCAGATGGTTCAGTCCCAGAATTCAAATACATAATTATATATAACAACTGAACATGTAACTATACCGTTATACACCACGCGCGTAACAACGTGACCTCAAATTGCATACAATGTTATGTTTAAGTAGACTGAGCATTAGTAGAATATAATTAACCTATTCCCCCCACCCCCCATTAAAAATATACCAATATACGGAACAATAAAACAACAAAGTAAAAAAAGGATGTTTGTTAAATCCAGCTATTCTTTGGATTTAATTATTGGAGAGTATTTGAGGTTACCACGATTGAGGCCTGAAGTACTAAAAGAATGAAACTGAATGTTTAAGTGAACTGAACAGAATAGATATATTTAGAAAAAATTTCCTGATTTTATACAATTTTTGTCGTAGATTATACTAACAACAATTTACATTGATTACACTAATAACAAAAATTTACTTAATCAAATTCACATAAGTGCAACGCTAGGAATAAATATGTGTCTTATTACATTATAGCGCGATATAGATAAAATAAAATTATATTCATCTAAAATGCACAAATGAATTTTTAGCAAAATTATGTGTCGATTAGTTTTGAGTTATAAATTTAATTTTTAACGCGATGTAAGGAAAAACCGGAAATGACTTTATACTGTTCAACCATGAGTTGAACACTCGCAGGCAGCAATGAACATATTGGTTGTACTACAGTTGGATTCTGTGGAAGTTCTTTACGGTGAATTTGGTGGAGGAAGTACACGACGCTTGTTGGTGGAGGAGGCACTGACTGAGGTTTAAATTTGAAGTAGCAAATGACGATGCAAATGATCAAAATTCCTAAGAGTAGGAAACCGTGGAGTGATGAACATCATGGTGATTTATCCTTGTCAGCAGTTGTTTCCTTTTATTATTTCCTGCTCTTTCTCCAAATTTGTTGTGTCCAGTGGCGTTAATGATTTGGGTTCACTATTGTTCTGGTTTTTATTTGTGAACCGAATTCCTTTAGATTAATGGCTCCGTTTATACGTTTAGATGACTTGTGAAATTCACTGTCGATATTGTTGCGTGTTGTACCAATGGCAATAATTTGGAAATTTTCGTTACTTAATGTGCAGCCGGCATTCATCGTAACTAAACGGATCCGTGAAAATTATATAAGTAGACTTTGGATTTACAGACGACGTCAACCGTTGTTTCATTGAGAGCTACGTATATCAAGTGATTCGGAGCGTTGAGTTTTATCCAATGTTTGGTTGCATTTATTGATTCAACACTGCATAATGTATCAAGCGTCGTTTGTCGCTGCAGGATTGCTACCTCGCACTGGTTTTCATTGGTCATTGCGTTAAAGATCGGTGATATTTCGCTTAAAAATTGCGAAGGTTCGAATCTCTGGCAACGATTCACTTCTTCTGTTGTTAGAAATGCGAATTGTTCTCGATGATTATCCACTGCTAAGTATTTTGTTGATGTGTTGATGCGCGATTGGTTGTTGTTATGGTTAATGGGAACTGGTATTACGGCTAGTAGATTATAATCAACTGCAAATGACAGCGGTATGATGATTTCAATTATCATATTTCGTTGTGTTACTCTACTACACACTTTCATTGTTTGCTATATGTGCAAGAGATTATGAATGCCGTGGCCTGGGATAGTTATTGAAGCTGGTATGAGTTGTCGAATTCCTTGTAGTTGATCCTTTAATTGTGCCGGCGCAAGTATTGATGGGTGCATATATGATGATGTGCAAAATAGGCGACATCAAGAAGGCCTTGTTGAGTATCCTTTAATTTCTTTAATATTAAGGTCAATTCGATCATGCTCATTAATATTGAGCGGACCCTATCTTCGTATGTTCGATACTCGTTCAACAGCTTTATTTCCAATCTTAGTTTCTGTTGCTCTTTAATTAGATTGTTCAACGATTTCACTGTTAGATTAGAGTTGTGCTTTACCAACTTGATTGTATTGTATATTATTGATGTTTGGTTTCTCATCAATGCCCTTAGATGATTTTCGTTATTAATATTCTCAAACTAGACTTCATATTGGTCAGCTTCACGCTGGCTGAGAAGTCCAAAGATGTCACCAAGCATAAGATCTACTGTGCCTGAAAAGCCCCGTTTTACTCGCCGCCGTTCCTTGTCGATTGTCAATAGAAGCTCGTTATCTGCGACCAAGTTTTTGAATTGAAACTGAAGTTGTTGTAGGATTATGTCGCATCTTAACTTAGAGAGCTCCTTGTAAGCTGCTTCAAATTCGATCTGACCTTCTTTAAAGACTTCTATCTCGTCCCAATAACTCGACATGTTGTAGTAAATTACTATCGTCCACTTCATGGCTACCACTTCAAGTTTGCCTATATCCTCGAAATATATCCCTGTCGAATGGTTGAATGGTGTCTGGGCCTGTGCCAAACCTAGTACGCAGCAAATTGAAAATACTGTTGGGTCTAGATAATTTGCTTAGGTGCCCTTCTCTATGGGGCTGCCGTCTCAGGGATTGGTTGTCCTTTCCTGCATGGAGATGTGTGGTATCAATAGACAGTGCATTACTTTCTGATGCAATTGTTGTATCTGAAGTGCCTTTGCCTAGACCCTTTGATGGTTGCTGCTGTGGTTTGTTTCCATCATTAGTTGTTGTTGAACGGACTCTCTCTCTCTCTCTCTCTGGCTTTCACATCCCATGAAGGGATTTCGTCGCCCGCACAATGGCCCTCCATCCATCCCGATCCATTGCTCTCGTCCTCCAGTTTCGACATCCTAATGCTTGCAGATCCTGTTCAATGTCGTCACGCCAGCGTAGTCGAGGTCTTCCTCTACGACGCCGGAGTACGTCTGGTTGTTGCGATCGATGTTTCGATCGCAATAATATTGATTGGGCATAGAAAACTCGTTGTCCGGCAGCGATTCGGTCTTTTATTTCTGCCTGCATATCATTCAAGGAGGTTATAAGTGACCCGAGGTATTTAAAGTTTTCGACACCATCAAAATTGTGGTCGTCAATTCCGAGATTTGCCATAGAGATGTTCCTGGGTGTTGTTAGATATTTGGTTTTACTGCTGTTCACCTCTAAACCAAGTCTTCTTGCGCACCGATCGAGCGGTATAAAACTGTTTTTGATATCGCTAGGTCTTCGGCCAAGAAGCACGATATCATCTGCATATCCAAGAATTTGGCCGGATTTATTAAATATACAGCGCGAAGTTTCGATGTTGCTTTTTCTCACTACGTACTCAAGCGCCAAATTGAACAGCAAAGACGCGAGTACATCACCTTGTCGAACGCCAGATGTTATTTCAAAGAAGTCTGACACAGTTCCTTCAATTACGATTCTACATACAGACCCAAACGTTGTTAATTTACACAGCGAAACGAGTTTCTCTGGAATTCCTAGTGTTAAGTCACAATAACGTATTACGCGATAAAACCACATTTTCTAAATGAATTGCAATTTTTAATTACAATTTAAAATTCACAGTAAAAACCTACAAAGATCAATTCTGTAAATTTATAAAAGTATGAGTATTTTGTATGTATAACATTTTTTTTGATATAAAAATCTATTACGATTTAATTATGTATGTATAACGTTTAATGCAAAAGCTATTACGATTTAAAATCATTATTAATCTAGTACATTATAAAGTTTGTGTTATATCCAGAAAAAGAAAAAGAGTCAGTGAAAAAATAATATTTGTGAGTGTGACAGCTGCACCAATTCTAATAAAATTAAATAAATAAATTATTTAATTAAAAAATCAGCAAATTGAGTTTTAAAACTGGAATATCTTGGTGCATGCTATACATTTTAATGGTCCTTCGAGCCGGATGGCGGGATAGTGAAAAGCAGAAACGTTGTTAAACGAATGCTGTACGCAAGGATCGAAAATTAATTTGTCGGCCATCTTAAATATACAAGGGAAATAACGTAGGCTGTATTTTAAACAAACCATACACAACATTTCGAACGGTGTTTTATAGTGTCCGTACACAATAACTACGCGGGCAAAGAAGTACGCTAACATTTTTCGAGTTTAAAAAAAAAAAAAATCAACTGTAAATCCCGATACGCAAGTATACAGTGACGATAGCGGTACGCCGACAAATCATTTCGATCATTTTTCATCGTGTAATTATACTTATACAATTCCATAAGTATATAACTCACATACGCCGTTATACGCCGACATTTCCCGAGCGTTTTTCCTCGTGTAATTGCATGTATGTAATTACATAAGTATTTGGAGTGAGCATCGTGTGACCTTGACCATACAGGTACGCCAACATTTCGAGGGTTTTATCACGTGATTATACGGATACAAGTACTTAAGTATAAAATTATATACAGTGAGCATCCTGTGACTGAGCATAGTGGTACGCCAACATTTCAAGCGTTTTATCATCGCGTAATTATACGTACATAATTACATAGATATACAGTGACATTTCTAGTGAGATTCAATTACTCGCAGTTATCAACGCAATTGCTGAGGGCTACTTCAGTAATTGGTTGCAACGCGGGAGTGACATTTCAAGTGTGAGCAGTGAGCATCAAATAGTTATTATTATCAACGCAATTGCTGAGGGCTACTTCAGTAATTGGTTGCAACGCGGGAGGGACATTTCAAGTGTGAGCAGTGAGCATCAAATAGCTATTATTATCAACGCAATTGCTGAGGGCTACTTCAGTAATTGGTTGCAACGCGGGAGTGACATTTCGGGACCAGTCTGTGACCTTAACATAAACAGTTAATCCAACACCGGAAAATCAACACAAACACCAATAACTGTAAGTAGTTTTAAATTGTATTATTAGAAAGTTGTAGTTCAGTTGTGGTTGCGTGATCATTTAGTTATCACGTGGTAAAGAAATTTCGTGATCATATTTAATAGCAGAAGCGCCGACAATTATTCGTACGGTATATGAAAACAATTCTATTGCAAGTTCATTGGTGGAATTAGTGACAAGAGCGTGTAATAAAACAATATAATCTTATTCAATCAAGGTCGTCCCCAAGTTTAAAATTAAGCATAAGTGCGTGTATGTATAAGGGAGCTACAATCAAGAAATATGACGGATCAAGTTAAAGAGTTTATGGGGCGAAGGGGAGTCGCGAAGGGGAGTATCACTAGGTTGGTGCTATATGCCGATAGTATCACTGACCGAACACCAGTTTCGGATATCAAGACTAGATTAGAGTTGTTAGAGCGATCATTTAGTGAGTTTATGGAATGTGAAATGAAGTTAGCAGCGTTCGATGTAGCATCTGACATGGCAGACTACGAGATAAAATATTTAAATATAAAAGCAAAATTGTCACAAGCACTTAGTGTACCGACAGTGAAGGAAGAGGCGACCCAAGTAGAGAAAATGATGTCACGTATGTTTAAGGAACAAAATGAATTTCTAACGAGCCTATCCACAACATTTACCAGTTCACTAAATCAAACTGTAAGTCAATCATTTGATGAGCAGCCCCACTGCTCAGTAAGGCTTCCACGATTAAACATTCCAACGTTTAGTGGAGATTACAAGGATTTTCCCTGTTTCAAAGATCTATTTAGTGCTTCCGTTCACAGTAAATTAGGACTTAATGAAGCGGAGAAATTTCAATATTTAAAGGGGTATGTACGCGGTGAAGCGTCAGATCTAATAAAGCATATAACAGTATCGGAAGCAAATTATTCACAAGCTTGGAACAAATTATGCGAGCGCTATGACAAGAAACGGTGCGTTTTAAATAATTTTATAAGGTTATTTTTAGAACAACCAAACAGTCACCATAGCTCGGCAAAGGGATTACGCCGATTATATAACGTATCTGATGAAGTTATTCGAGGGCTTACAGCGTTGGGTAGTGATGCAAATTCAAAGGATGCTTGGTTGATCTATATATTACTGCGCAAAACAGACAATGAAACACAAGAAGCTTGGGCACACAAAACAGTATCAAATGAGTTTCCGTCTTTTGAAGAATTTCTTAAATTTCTTAGTGAACGTGCTGACGCGCTTGAAGCTTGTGAAGGTAATCTCAAACCTAGTACAGCGAAAGCTCACCAACTGAACTCAAGGGAAGATATCTCGGAAGATAAAAAATCAATTCCTGTGAAATGTTTGATTTGTGGTGAATCACATCGAATCTATCTATGCACCGAATTTAAGAAATTAGATGCAACACAACGGAGAGAAAAGGCGGCCAAGTTACGAATGTGTTTTAATTGTCTATCGTCCAACCATCGAGCTATGCAATGCCTAAGCCAAGCAAATTGTATGAGGTGTGGACGAAGACACCACACATTACTACACGAAAATGTAAACTCAAGCACGCTGACGAACATAACAACCACATCATCGACTATTCCTGTCAACGACTCAGCTGCAACAGAACTTCCGAAAGGAACAATTACAAATTTAAATTTGTTCAGCAATGGAAACACGTTTTTACCAACAGCAGAAGTGAAGTTAAAAACTCGATACGGACAATTGATATCAGTCAAATTATTAATGGATTCAGGCTCACAGTCGTCATTTATTTCAGAAAAATGTGTACGTAGGCTTGGAATATCAAGAGAAAAGGGAAGAATATCAGTGGAAGGACTTGCAACATCTCATGTGTCAACAACAGGACGGACATCAATTTCCATTCATTCCCGGTTCGATCATTCCAAATATTTAATAGTGAACGTTTATATACTCCCAAACTTAACAAGGTTGTGTGCCAATGTGGTGTTAAAAGAAGAGCAAGAGCGTAAAATTCGAAGTTTAAGATTGGCCGATCCAAATTTTAGTAATAAAATGGAAATCGAAATTCTGTTAGGCGCTGATTATTTTTTTGATGTTTTGGCGGCCACTCAAATTCAATTATCACCGAACATAATCGCACAGGAAACATTGTTTGGTTACGTGATTGCTGGTAGAAGGGAGGATGCAGGGCAGAAGGAAGCAGACTGGAAGTCTTACAAAAATTTCAACATAGTAATTTCGGATGATCAAAGTTTAGAGAAATTACTGAGAAAATTTTGGGAACAAGAAACGTTATTGGACGAGGCACCAAAGACAGTAGAAGAAGAAATATGTGAAAATCATTTTCGATCAACAACCACCAAATCCAACGATGGTAGATTTGTGGTTCGGCTACCATTCAAATCAAATCAAGTTAGACTCGGCAACTCGTTTAAATTAGCTTTACAACGTTTAATTTCGATGGAAAGAAAAATGAGTAAGAATCCCGAATTCCGAAAACTATATATAGAGTTTATGAATGAATACATAACTCTAGGACACATGCGATTATTACAGCCGCACGAGATTCATGTAGAAGGCAAGGAAGTGTATTATTTGCCCCATCACGGAGTGGTACGTGAACATAGTTCGACCACAAAACTACGCGTCGTGTTTGATGGGTCAGCTGTTAGTTCCAATGGTGAAAGCCTAAATCAAAACCTTCTAATTGGGCCCACATTACAAGACACATTATGGGCTATATTATTACGCTTCCGATCATTTAAAGTTGCGATATGTGCTGATATTGCTAAAATGTATCGCCAGATACTAATTGAACCATCACAAACCTCATTGCAACGCATCCTATGGCGTGAATCTCCATCTAAATTAATTCAGCATTATGAGTTACTAACAGTAACATACGGCACCTCACCTGCACCATTCCTAGCTATAAGAGTGTTATATCAAATTGCCAATGAATGTGAAGAGACACACCCTGAAGTCGCCAGAGTAATAAGGAAAAACTTTTATGTGGACGACGTACTTACAGGCGCAGATGATGAGGCGGATGCGAACGACCTGAAAATCAAGTTAATAAAAGTATTGGACAATAGTGGCTTCTCGCTGAGAAAGTGGCTATCTAACTGTTCAAAATTAAGTGAAGATAACAATTCGATCCAAATAACAGGAGATTGTCAAGGAACTTATGTTTTGGGATTGTACTGGGATCCAATAAAGGACATGTTTTCATTCAAAAATACAGAGATATTAGATAAAGTGACTACTAAGCGAGGCATACTTTCAGTAGCGTCCCGAATCTTTGATCCATTAGGATGGTTGAGTCCATTTACGGTAATGGTGAAAGTTTTTTTACAGGGCTTGTGGCTTAAGGGATTATCTTGGGATGAAAAACTTCCAATAGATATAGAAGGAGCATGGACCAGTATTCAAAGTCAATTTAAGTTTTTAATAAGTGTACAAATCCCAAGGTATGTGTCTAATTTCAAGAACAGTTGTCAAATTCACGGATTCAGTGACGCGAGCGAAGTGGCATACTCAGCAGCTATTTATGTGCGAATGGAACTAGATAAATCTATTAGGACATCATTGCTTACGTCAAAGACCAAGGTAGCTCCAATACAACAAGTAAGCTTACCACGGTTAGAACTATGCGGCGCACATCTACTTGCCAAATTAGTGAAACGAGTACTTACATCCCTCGACGTGCTCGACATTGAAGTATACCTATGGACAGACTCTATGGTAGTTCTGTCATGGCTGGCCAGCCACCCTCGAAAATGGAAGACATACGTAGCCAATCGGGTCGCATCGATTCACCAACTACTTCCGGACTCTAAATGGAGATATGTCAGTGGAAGGGACAATCCTGCTGATTTAGCAACTCGCGGAATCATGGTAAACAATTTAACCAAAAACGATTTATGGTGGAAGGGGCCCCAATGGTTATCCAGATCCGTAAGTTACTGGCCAACCAATCCATCAGGCAATGTAACACTACAGGAACGCCACGAAGAAAAGGGGTCAAAGATCTGTCTAATGAATACAGTTTGTGAGACAACTGTAATTCATCCGATTACCAGACTATTAGAAAATGTCTCCAGCTGGACTAAAGTTATTCGAGTGATGGTATATATGTTAAGGGTTGGGCATATTGCTAAGAAGACCATCGACTTCCCAAGTTATATAACTTTGTCTGAGTTAGAAGATGCTGAACTTCGAATAATTCAATTTGTTCAATCTCACGAATTTTCAGAGGACATAAAAAATCTTAACAAATACAACCGGTTACAATCAAATTCTAAGTTAACATCATTAGCGCCATTTATTGATTCCAAGGGTACATTACGAGTAGGTGGTCGGTTACAAAATCTAAAATGTGCTTATAATATAAAACATCCCATAATACTACCACGGAGACATATAATTGTAACTTTAATTCTAGACTACTTGCATAAAAGGTATTTACATCCTGGGCCATCGCTACTAACAGCACTTTCTCGTCAGAAATTTTGGATATTAGGCGTACGAGAAGCAAGTCGTACCATCAGTCACAAGTGTTTAATCTGTGTTCGTCATTCAAATATTCGATCAACTCAGCAGATGGGTAGCCTACCCGAATCCAGAGTAACTCCAAACCGTCCATTCTCCATAACCGGAATTGACTATGCCGGTCCAATATCATTGTTATCCAGAAAGGGAAGGGGTGGAACACTTATTAAAGGATTTATAGTTATTTTCGTGTGCTTGGTCACGAAAGCATTACACATTGATGTTGCATCAGACTTGACTACGGATGCGTTCTTAGCCGCTCTTGATCGGTTCATAGCACGGAGGGGAGCACCCGCAGAAATATATTCGGATAATGGCTCAAACTTCTTAGGCGCAAAACGAAGACTGTACGAGTATTACAACCTAGTCACGTCCGTTGAATTCAAAACTAAAATCAACAATTATGCTCCTGCACACAACATAAAGTGGCACTTTATTCCACCTATCTCTCCCCATTTTGGTGGTCTATGGGAAAGGGCAGTCAGATCAGTTAAGACGCATCTAATTAAGGTCACTGGAAATTCTCATCTTACGTTTGAAGAGATGATCACCGTTCTCACCAGAATCGAAGGAATATTGAATTCAAGACCGCTCTGCGCTATTAGAAATGAAGATACAAGCAACATAGACGCTTTAACACCAGCTCATTTCCTCACGCTTGGGCCAATCACTGCTTTACCTTGCCCCAATTACGAAGAAGTAAAGTTATCAAGCATTAATAGATGGGAACGACTTCAAAAATTGGTGCAACATTTTTGGCGTCATTATTCCATAAGCTACTTGAATACATTACATCAACGAACAAAGTGGCAACGCGCAGCTCCAAATCTTGAAATCAATGACATTGTATTATTACATGATGCTAAATCATCTCCATGCAATTGGCCTTTAGGTCGAGTAATTGAACTGCATAAAGGAAGCGATGGTACAGTCAGAGTTGTCACGATTCAAACCAAATCGTCGTCATTTAAGCGTCCAATCACAAGATTGTATCGGCTACCGATAGATGATTAAAATATACTAAATATATTTTGAAGGGGAGTATGTTAAGTCACAATAACGTATTACGCGATAAAACCACATTTTCTAAATGAATTGCAATTTTTAATTACAATTTAAAATTCACAGTAAAAACCTACAAAGATCAATTCTGTAAATTTATAAAAGTATGAGTATTTTGTATGTATAACATTTTTTTTGATATAAAAATCTATTACGATTTAATTATGTATGTATAACGTTTAATGCAAAAGCTATTACGATTTAAAATCATTATTAATCTAGTACATTATAAAGTTTGTGTTATATCCAGAAAAAGAAAAAGAGTCAGTGAAAAAATAATATTTGTGAGTGTGACAGCTGCACCAATTCTAATAAAATAAAATAAATAAATTATTTAATTAAAAAATCAGCAAATTGAGTTTTAAAACTGGAATATCTTGGTGCATGCTATACACCTAGGTATATGAGCGCGGCCCATAGATTGTCGCGGTTTATACTGTCATATGCCTGTCGGAAGTTTATATATAGTTGATGTATGGTTATGTTGTACTCCCAACATTTTTCCAACATCATCCTCATGGTAAAACACTGGTCCGTAGTTGATCGGTTGGGTCGAAAACCACATTGATAGTCGCCAATGATGTTTTCGGTGAAAGGGATGAGTCTGGCAAGTACAACACTAGCCAACACTTTGTAAGCAGCGTTCAATAGAGCTATGCCACGATAGTTTTCACATTTAACACGGTCGCCTTTTTTATGCAGCGGACATATGAGCGCGGTCTTTCAATTCTCAGGCAGCTCTTCTTGGTCCCAAATACAGACGACGAGGTCGTATAGACTTGTTGCAAGAGTAGCGCCTCCGGGTTTAATTAATTCTGCGGGGATTCCATCGAGACCGGGTGCCTTTCCGTTTTTCAATCGACTAATAGCTGCGTCTACTTCCTCCTCTGTGGGATATTCGACAAAGACCTGTTCACCTGGAGGAGGTATTGCTCTAATTGGGGTCACGTCGTCATTCCGATTTAGCAGATTTTGAAAGTAGGTTTGCCATACTGAGAGAACATCAGCCACGTTTGTTCTCAACTCTCCATTCCCGTCTTTGATGGGTTGAACGGACAGTCACTATTTTGTAGATTCATATTCATAAGATCTTCTGAGTTGTTAGTTATGGGTAGGTGGCATTCTTTTGTGTTATTTCGTTTAAGCGTGTTATCTTTGTATTTAAGGGAGACTACTCAGACGAGTCCATCTTATCCAGGGTGTAGTTTGACTACCCTTGCCAGTGGCCAGTGCGTGGGCGGTAAATGTTCGTCCTTGAGGATCACCAGTTTACGTACTCGAAGGTTAGGTTGTTCAAGTAACCATTTTGGCCTATGTTGTAATCCGGATGTCATTTCTTCCAAAATCCTTCACTGAGTTTGGTTAGCAGATTCCATCTTGTTGTGATATGGGTACCTTCCATGTCAGGCTGTGGCATTGCTATGATGGATCTCCGTGTTAGGAAATGTACTGGACTTAAGAAACCATCATCTTCTGGCCCATTTGAAAGAGGAGCCACTAAGAATTCAAGCATGCCTCTATTTGTGCTAGAAGTGTTGAAAGTTCCTCAAAGATTAAAGTATGAGTTCCGATTATTTTGCGGAGATGTTGTTTCGTCAATTTTACTCCCGCTTCCCATAACCCTCCGAAATGAGGACTTCCCGAGGGCACAAAATAGAAAGTAGTGCCTATTTGTGCTGTTTTGCTTCTAATTTCAGATTCTTGTTGTTTAGCCTGCTTTCGTAGTTGTTTGTCTGCTCCGACGATGTTTGTGCCACAATCACTGAATATTTTCAGACAAATTCCTCGTCTTGATATGAATCATTTGTATGCGGCTAGGAAGGAATCTGTTGATGGTCACTCACGAGTTCGAGGTGAATTGCATTGGTTGCTAGACATATGAATATAGCAATGTAACTCTTTGTTATTTTGTTACAGCAGCCTTTCCACAATAGTATGTTGATTGGACCTGTATAATCTACTCCGCTATTTGTGAACGGTGGTGCAGGGTTTACCCTTTTTTTGACAATATTCCCATTAGTTAATTCATTAGTTTTTAACATTTATTCATTTATTTATTATCCAATATCGCGCCCTCAGGTGTGCTAATGTTCCTTGATTTCCACCATGTAATGTTTTTAAGTGAGCATCCTTGATTATTAATTTTGATAATTTGTGACTTCTCCGCAGGATTATTGGATGGTTTTCTTCATATGAAAGCTCCGAATTTGACAGTCTCGCTCCGACTCTTAGTATATCATTTTCGTCGATGAATGGAGTGAGAGTTATGATTACACTTCCCTTTTGTAAATTTTGATTTGTTTTTAGTTCTCGTTTTAATTCTGGCCCCAGATAATAGATCATAGCAGCAGAATTAGAATCGTTTAATGCGTGTTTGGACCCAATCGGATATTTTGGTGCTTCGTCTATAGCCAATTGTTGTAGTTTTTGTGGCCAGATAGGTTGCAGAGGCTGTTTCATAGGTAACTGTTTTTAATCTATAGGTTTACTTTGGAATATTTGGATTTTTTCGCCATAGAATCCGTTGAAAGTCTCGATCTTGCTTGGTTACTTGTATTTGCCTAACATTTTCTTAATGTCCGATGCAATAACATAACGATGTTTCTTCCATCTGATCAATATTGTTGTTAAATTGTCTTGTATGGTTGGGCCTACATGCATTATTTCGTTTATAGAAGTGCCCGTTGTTGTTTTGCATTACTACTCTTAATCTCGTCGTTATGCTTTCTTCATTTAAAACGGCCTGATGTGGCATGTAGTATATTCGGGAAGGATCCGTGCCGGAATCATTTTTAATTAGTTCCATATGGTTGAGTTGGATATACTCGTTGATGCACTTGTGGTATTTTCTTTTGAGGCTGTCATCTTTCATGAATCTTGTGTTGATTTGAATCAATCTTGCTGCTGCTTTGCTTTTAGATGCTCCTAATCCCACGTCTTTTAGCGCGCGTCTCATAGCGCCCATTTTTCAACCACTAGTGTGTGTTTTTATAATGCTCTTCACACTCCAATTCCTCTGTAGGTAGGGTTCGTTTTGGATGTAGTTCTTCGTATTCAAAAAAACGCTTGAGTTGGTTTTCAATATCTGCTAATGTAACATAGCTATTTGGTCGAGTGGTTGGTATGTTGCTCGCCTGAGTTAGACGGCCGGATATTAACCATCCTATTTGTGATTTTAGAGCAACATACTTGTGTTGTGGATCCCTTTTATGCCTTCTAACATTATCTCTCCATAAATATCAGCACCTATTAAGAAATCAATCGGTCCGGGAGTGTCGAAAGTAGGATCGGCTAGAATTATTTCCCTTTCTAGATCTCGATCCAAACCCAATATGTTCTTGTCTGGAAGTGGTTTTGTTATGTTTCTCAAAATCAAGGCATTAGTTTGTATGTTAAAAATTGATGGAAATCTAGGACATATCGATTGTTATCTGTTGGTGTGATTTTTGTTGTTGTTGTTATTCCGGAAATTTCGGGGGTTGAGTACGATTTGCCAAATCCAAATCTCCAAAAACGAAATTCCAACATCAAAATTCTAAAAAACAAAATTCCAGAAACAAAAATTCCAGTAAAAACAATTCCTAAAAATAAAATTTCAAAAAAAAACAAAATTCCTATACAAAATGACAAATTTCAAAATTCCAATATACAAAATTCCAAAAAAATTCCATTTTATGGCCATGGAAATATGAAAGGCGCGCGCCTTTCATATTTCCATGACCATAAAATTTAATTTTTATAATCATAATTAGGAAATCTTCGATTAAGGTTTATTCAACGGTATCTTGTAATTGCTGCTAAAAGCGTTACAGTACTTATTTATTAATGACCGTACTATACACTTTTTTAGTATACATATGTTGGTATTTTTGTTGGGGAACGGTTCGGTATTCCAGAAAATACCCAGCCCTGTTTTCTAGAATTGATCAATCAGTACTTGACACACAGTGGGAATCATGTTTGGATATTAATTTTTCAGTACAATTAATCGTTCCCAATTTCGGCTAGAACCCTTGTTCTTGGCAAACCTAATTGTTGTGCAGCTTGCTCTGTGATAAACGTGGCCTGTGATCCTGGAATTTAGAATGTAGGAACTATCGTAAATATTCTGTACTCTGACTATGGCTGTAGCTAGTAGAACTGGGTCGCAGTCTTTGTCGAATGTTGATACGTTCAATTTTGCATAATTGTTCCCGATAATTTACGTGTAGCAAGGTGTCATGGTTTTAAAACGCGGGCATACGTCGATTCTGTGGTTCTTCTGACAGCATAAGCAAATATGATTCGGTTGTGTAGCAGCTAAGAAGACGCGTTTTAATGGTTGAGCTTGAAACCTTGTTTGTTGAGGTGGTGTTTGTTTGGTGGGACCAACTGATTCTAGAGATTGAAAACGCCTCTCTAGAAACTTCAATAATTGGCTTGTTTCTTGAAATTCTCTTGGGTTTTCCGGTGAGCTTTCGTATAGACGTCATGATTCTGACCCCCGTATTCCCCCGTGCGTATAAACACCTTGTTGTTATGCCGTGTAAGCTTTTTATTGCCGCAGTCGATTCCGTGGTGCAAGCTTGTTGGTTCAGCAAAGTGTTCAGAAGGTTAGATACGAGCATTCTTCTGTTATATCGAGTTTCTAAAATTGCCCAAGCTGCATCGTAGTTCTCTTCAGTGGTTTCCAGATGGCTCAATAATCTCCCAGCTCATCCTTGTGTATGACCTTTAAGGTAGTTCATTTTATGTGTGTTGGTAAGTTGACTGTTGTCATGAACGAGCCGCTTGAATGTATCTGCGAAACCTGCCCACTTTATGCACTCCTCATGGAAGTCTGGGATTTCTATTTGTCGTAGACCAATTTCCAATGCTTTCACTATAGACGGTTGTTGATCATCCTGATCATAACGTTGTTATTGTTATTACGATACCTTCGTATTTGTGTTTAGATATTCGTAGTGTTGGTCTAGGAAATAATCTAAGTTAGCTTCTTGTTCTTCCGAAGCTTCCATGCAGATCTGTTTATGCAAATCCGTGATCTGCATCATTACCCTTTCCATCGTTTTTATTTTATGTTTGAGGACTGCTCTGGACTTGTTGTTGCTTGCTCAGTCGCACGAATTTCTCGATATAAATTTCGCATTTTAATGTTCTGTTGTTTTAATTGCTATCAATGTCGTGGGCTGATTTTGTTGACTTGTCTGATCCATCTCTTGTTGATTCGGAGGATTGGCCATGAGTGGATTTTCCGAATGGTGGAACTTCATTGCCCTCGTCGTTCTTGTTTGACCCCTCAGACTAATCGAAGTTAAATTTTAGACTTGATCCTGGAGTTGGTGTTGATGGCAAGGATGATTGATTGAGACATTGCCTCATATTATCAATATACTTTGTATAGGTGTCACATACTGTCTGTCTATCCTTGTAGTATTAGTGAGTTGCTTCCAAAGGAGGTTTTAAATTCCTCAATTCGTTGTCACCGTCGACATACTCATTCTACAAGTTTTCTGTACAGACTCGCTATTCTGGCCTCAAGGCATCTTGTCGTTTTTCGATCTGCACTGTCCTTTTTATAGTTTGAGATAAATTGTGTTATCTCGGTTGCCTTTGCTAGTTGATTCTGCAATAGGCCCTCCATTTTTGTTTAGCAGCTAAGATAGCACGGGTCACGTTGGTGTTGAACCCAAAACGAGTTTGTGTCCCGTGAACTGCTTGAGAAAAACGTGCAAAATCCATAACCAGGGTATGGATTTTGTATGTTTTTTCTCGAACAATTCAAGTATATGCGTCCACACAGGATATCATGATACCGGTATCAAACTACTTTGCCTTTTTATCAAAAACCAAATTTTTATTGTGAACTTTTAATTTTTTCGATAACATAATATAGCAGATATTATAAATAGTTGGCTTTTCTGAAAGCTAAGAGTCTGAACTATGTTTTCATCAAAAAATATTCACTGACGTAGACCTATGTATTGTTAAGTTACATGGTACAGAAACAAAACAAAATTTAAAAAAATTAGAATTCTAAAAGTTTTGTTTAAATTTCAAAAACTTTTTACCTAAATAGTCATAATTATTATACCTTATTTAAAAGAGAATATTATCAACTTTTAAAGGAAATTAAAACTTGAAAATAAAAATGATCATTTCTCAAAATATTTAAGTTTCTTTAATACAAAGTGCTGTGTTGAAAGGCTCCTCTTTAAACGTCTATAACTTGATAGGAGGGCTTTAACGTGCGAAGTGATAGAAGTAACCTCATCTTCGTTTTAATCGTTTGTAATCCAACGGTACCACTCGTGTCAGCCACGGACACCCTGTATATGCTTGTTTCTTTCTTGCATATTGAATATTTGCATATAGTGGGTGCTTCTTATTTACCAGCAAAAAAGTGCAGAATAAAACAATTTTTAACATGTAAATTCCCCAATAGACTTCAGAATATTTGCGTGAAAAATGTTTAAAGGGAAAATGAAAAACAAAAAATTGTGGGTGTGTCGCTCCGCCTATCGACAAGGGATGTCATGAAGTCGGTTTTAATCTTCGTTTAATCCCGTGTGGATGCACAGATTTACTTCTAATGTTCCTTATTGTTTTAATTTTTATGAATAATATCCCATTTACATGTAGAAAATTGTTTCGTCTGCAAATGTTTTAAATAAGAAGCATCTGTTATATAAAAATGTTCAAAATGCGAGAAAGAAATAAACATATATAGTAATGCCATAATTTTTTTATAGGGTTATTATTAATTTATTTTTAATTTGGTAATTCAAAAGCGACATTTACATTTTAATCTATGGCATCTGGTTTTATTATGAATCCTTATAGTGATAAGCATAAAATATTTTTTTTTGTTAATTTTGTTTTTTTCTTACCATAAAAATACTACGATCGAATATATTTTATACACATCACCTGGATTAAGTTAAGTTTGTACTGATACCTTAATTCATAGGCTATGTGCGGGACACATCTTAGAGGTCACCACAAGAAAATCCGAGAATGAACATATTTTTAACAGACTGATGGGACATATCTGATAACCACAAGAAATTTCCTTAATGGACAAATTTTAAAATTACTTTACGGGATGGCCAAAATTCACCATTGATTTTCATAATATTCGAACGGCCATCGGGAATTTATTTAAAGAAATATATTCTGTGATTTACATGTATGATTTCCGATTATTTAGTTTAAAACAAAAATTATATTAAAAAAATTCAAAAATAAAATTTAAACAAAAAACTTTAAAACAAAAAAATATAAATCACATTTTGATTTCAATTTAAAAATAATTCTTCAGGATAATTTTGAAGTTGTCGATGATGTTGAATGATTTAGACAACCTATTTATGGGGTTGTTTTCTCGAATGGTATTCTAGTGATAAAAACTCATGGTTTCGAAATGTTTTGCATGGTACCTGAATTCATGTTTTCCAAAATCTAAGCTGAATCAATGTGTTCAAGCAAACGAAGTAGTCTATTTTCAAGCGTGCATATTTTGTAATCCGTGCCTCTTGTTGAGTACGGAGGTAACTGAGCTACATTTTCATGGAATGGTAAATTGTACTCGTAATCCCCGTCGCTTTTCTTTATCAAAAAAATCAGAAACTTCTTTTGAATGCTTTCAATTCTAATTGAATAAGTTCTATGCTAAATGACACATCTAAATAATTGTCATGGCAGCGAGACATCATTCAGATTGCCCCAAGAAATTTCGTTAATGATTGATATCGTGATTTTCGAAATTGAATAAATTGAAAGGAATTTTTTCTTTAATACTTACATAGCTATAACTAGAAATTATGTATTGAAATTTTCAGGATAGAATTATTGTGATTTGACAGACATACTTTAGAAAAACAAAATCTATCCGAGATGGAAATTTCCGATAAGCCGCTTTTATATGGGTTCAGGAACATACTTTAATGGTAGCAGAGTTTGTTTGTAAATATCTATACGTACTCAATTTCTTTACTGCATAAGTTCCGACTTGCAAAGAAAGTCGCGAGCGAGTTTAGTCACTTCGGGTTCGGCCCTAAAAATAACATACATATTTGGGCTCAGTACTCGTGTGGAAAGTGGAAACCCACAATGTAGACCGAAGTTTCAATTTTTTTTTGTCTACAAAGTATGTGCATCGTATGTGTCGGTGTAGCATGCAATATTATTTGTTGTCAGCTTCTTGTCTTGCACACATTTTCTGGATTGTAAATAGTTTTGTGGTTTTCCGTTAGAAAATTGTTATAAGCGGCCTCCATTTAGTTGACCAATTATATCCTGTACATTTTATTTGGTTCTCAAACACATAAAATCTAGAATTTTTTACCTGGAGCACACACACTTCAATGATAGCATGATACTTTAACTCTGGATACCGAATTAGTTTGTATTTACAATGCTACAAATGTATAAAAAAAGGTGATTCTCGGACAGATTCTTAAAAAGGGTTGCTCTTGCTCTACATGGTTGCCTTAATAATTGATTTTAATCATCTCCTAGTCTACAGAATTCGACAAGTTCACCGAATTTTTAAATAAAAAAATTACAAAAACCATTTTTGTAATTAAATTGTTTAAACTACAGTGGGTTTCTATTTAATTAGAACTTACCTGGTAATAACAGAAATAATCAAATTCAATACTACGAAAACATGACCAAGTTAAATCGATGACATTTCAATCCCTTAATTATTAAAATTTACATTCATAAATAAAAACATAATAAACCAAAAAAGTTCTAAATATACATATCACTGAAAGATAACTATTTAGTACAATTACGCTTTTGAACTTTCACTTTTTCCCTTTAATTTATTTCATAAGACATTGATTGATATTAAAAGATAGCAATTGTTTTAGAAAATAGTTTGCAAATAATTTATTTGCTAAATCTTTTGGTCGGGTCGAAAAATGTCTGTCACAAAAATGTTTATGTTCTAATTCGGACATACAATTATTGTTTTGCCTTCTGACTTTTCAAAAACACAAAGAAAATTGTTTGACACACAACTTTGTAAATATAACTTGAATCACAAATAGAATGTATTTTCTTTAACAATTATTTTAGAAAATTCGAAGTTCGCCGACATTTTTATAAAAAAAATTAGATATTACCCTTAAAACACAGCTTGAAATACACGTACAGTTTAAAAGTTTCATTATGTCAAAACAGCCAATCAACCATTCTACACGCGCTGTCAAGAAGCACTGCCTCACGGTTCAAAATAAAACTCGTCAGTTTTCGTTTGGTTCCGATCGTTCCCAAGTATAACAAAACGAAAGTAAAAATTGAGCACAGTATTTTCCTTCGTTTTCATCCAAAATTAACGAAAGTTAAACTTCACATTATAATGATAGTGTTTGTAGCGTATACGAACTTATATACATATGCGTATACAAATGGCGTTATTTAGTTTATTGTGAGAATGCTAAGTTTATAGTAACTTTTAACGATGCAGATACATTTGTCAACTTTGATATTAATTTAATTGAAGATAGGAAGGCTGTAAAACAATTGGTAATGTAAAGATTCATTCGAGATAATTTGGTACAATCTATTATATTTTGTTTTCCTATTTTATATTTAGAAATCATTATTTATGAAGCAAGATGGCCACGAACTAAAAAAGTGCATTAGGGCAAACTTTACAGAGCTGTTCACCGAAGAGCTTAGCTGCAAGTTTACGTTTAACGGTCAATAAAGATAATGTGAGGTAAGGTTTACGTTACTCCGTGTTAAATTTAATAAATTTTCAACATTTTAGATTGTACTATGGAAAAATTTACGAACTCTATCGAAACCGATTTAGTATCCACAAATTACTTTTATTATATAAAAGACAAACAAGGAAAATTATTTTTAAAAAAAATCTAGTGTAAATATTAGAAATTAAAAAACTGAATAATTTAATCGAAATGTATATATACAATATGTATGTCCAAAGTAATCAATAATGAATTAAAATAATGAATTTAATAAATCATTTTATATTACAAAAACAAAAATATTTCTTTAAAAACATTTAATTTTACAACCAAAATTTGAAATTGTCGTTTTAACAAACGCAAGCACAATTGTTCCCGCCAAATATTTCTCAATACGCATACACTTGCAATAAAATGTTTATAATGAGTTTCGTCCAGTTTCGAATTTTCGCGACACGCTTCATACGTTTTCTCTTAATAAATTGCACCTCAAACTTAGAAAAATTCTAGACTAAGTTTAGTACTTAAGTACGAATATCTGTAATTTTTTTAATTTTGATTATTTTTTATTGAAATTTCGTGGAATATGTTGAAAACATATTACATTTTATGAAAAACATGTTACTGTTCGATATGACCTCCTTTGGCTCTGATTATTTGATTCAGTCTTCCATAGAAAGCATTGCATGCTGACCGAACGTGGGCTTGCGGAATTTTATTCCATTCTCGAACAAGAGCTGACTTCAATACATCAACACTTTCGTATTTTTTAGTGGACACCTTACTCTCCAAAATGGACCATATGGAGAAATCCATGGGATCTCGTCTGGTGAATATGGTGGCCATTCTTTCGACGAAATCAGCCGCGGAACGCAATTTTGTAAAAATTGCTGTGTCGCTCGAGCTTTGTGTGACGGTGCAGAGCCCTGTTGTAATGTCCAACGGTTCGTACCAAAGTGTTTACGTGCTCAAGGTAGCAAAGCATTGTTTAGGATCTTTTGGCGGTACACCTCTTGGTTTACCTTAACTCCAAGTTCGATGAAAACTAGAGGAGTGCGTCCATCTGCAGTCACTGCAGCCCAAACCATAACATAAGGTGATTGCTTGCGCATGGTAACTCTTGTGTCCAAATTATCGTTGGACTTGTGCTCTAACCAAACACGATCATTTTGTTTATTCACATACTGTTGAATGGTGAAAATTTTCTCATCAGAAAAGACAATTTTTGGAATCTCATCACGTTTGGTCAGCCTGCAATGCTTTCTATGGAAGACTGAATCAAATAATCAGAGCCAAAGGAGGTCATATCGAGCAATAACATGTTTTTCATAAAATGTAATATGTTTTCAACATATTCCACGAAATTTCAATAAAAAAATCAAAATTAAAAAAATTACAGCGTTTTCATTTGGTAACACTTGGTCTCAGCCACCCTGTATATGTATATATATATATATATATATATATATATATATATAAATATATATATATATATATATATATATATATATATATATATATATATATATATATATATATATATATATATATATATATATATATATATATATATATATATATATATATATATATATATATATATATATATATATATATATATATATATATATATATATATATATATATATATATATATATATATATATATATATATATATATATATATATATATATATATATATATATATATATATATATATATATATATATATATATATATATATATATATATATATATATAACGGGTGATTTTTTTGTGGTTAGGATTTTCATGCATTAGTATTTGACAGATCACGCGGGATTTCAGACAAGGTGTCAAAGAGAAAGATGCTCAGTATGCTTTGACATTTGAAGAACTGAAGCCGAACGATCTGCCACAACGTCGAATTTTCAGTGAATGGGCCCTAGAAAAGTTGGCAGAAAATCCGCTTTTTTATCGACAAATTTTGTTCAGCGATGAGGCTCATTTCTGGTTGAATGGCTACGTAAATAAGCAAAATTGCCGCATTTGGAGTGAAGAGCAACCAGAAGCCGTTCAAGAACTGCCCATGCATCCCGAAAAATGCACTGTTTGGTGTGGTTTGTACGCTGGTGGAATCATTGGACCGTATTTTTTCAAAGATGCTGTTGGACGCAACGTTACGGTGAATGGCGATCGCTATCGTTCGATGCTAACAAACTTTTTGTTGCCAAAAATGGAAGAACTGAACTTAGTTGACATGTGGTTTCAACAAGATGGCGCTACATGCCACACAGCTCGCGATTCTATGGCCATTTTGAGGGAAAACTTCGGAGAACAATTCATCTCAAGAAATGGCCCGGTAAGTTGGCCACCAAGATCATGCGATTTGACGCCTTTAGACTATTTTTTGTGGGGCTACGTCAAGTCTAAAGTCTACAGAAATAAGCCAGCAACTATTCCAGTTTTGGAAGACAACATTTCCGAAGAAATTCGGGCTATTCCGGCCGAAATGCTCGAAAAAGTTGCCCAAAATTGGACTTTCCGAATGGACCACCTAAGACACAGCCGCGGTCAACATTTAAATGAAATTATCTTCAAAAAGTAAATGTCATGGACCAATCTAACGTTTCAAATAAAGAACCGATGAGATTTTGCAAATTTTATGCGTTTTTTTTTAAAAAAAAGTTCTCAAGCTCTTAAAAAATCACCCTATATATATATATATATATATATATATATATATATATTATATATATATATATATATATATATATATATATATATATATATATATATATATATATATATATATATATATATATATATATATATATATATATATATATATATATATATATATATATATATATATATATATATATATATATATATATATATATATATATATATATATATATATATATATATATATATATATATATATATATATATATATATATATATATATATATATATATATATATATATATATATATATATATATATATATATATATATATATATATATATATATATATATATATATATATATATATATATATATATATATATATATATATATATATATATATATATATATATATATATATATATATATATATATATATATATATATATATATATATATATATATATATATATATATATATATATATATATATACAATATATATATATCTGCTGCGCTGCTTGGTGTGCACGCCCATAAGCAGCCGTTAGTGTGGATTGCTTGGAATATGTTGCGCTGCTCTTGTGTTTCATCCTTACCATTTCCATCCATCATACAGGATGAAACACACCAAGCAGCAGCAGCGAGCAGCAAATTTAAATTTTGGTTTATTCGCTTATTTAATGATACAAAATCATAGTTTGCGTATAAATATGGGAATTTATATTAAAGGATATTAAGGCTGTTTTCCAAACGAATACTTATCTGTGGAACCTAAATTATTCAAATAAGTAAGCTGGCGAGGTGACTTATTTTCTGTCCCTTTCTAACCGAAAAATCTAAATTGGTTGTCAATTTTTTGTTGTTATTTATATCAATTTATGACTTTTAAAATTTGGATAATAAACTATTTCTAGATAACGAATGGATCTTTGTAGATTAAAATCAAAATTAAGATGAACCAAATGATTACAATAAAGATATATGTAACATCCTAATTACGTCAACTACAGAACTCACAAGGCCACACGGCGTATTAATATATTCTAGCTTTACGAAACAATTAATACATACTGATTAGACAGATATAAAATATATATTACATACAAAAATGTTTATATGATTTTTAGGTATACGATTCGGCTGGATTTTTATATTTCAATTTTCGTTTAGACAGACAATCAAAGAAGTTCGAATGGGCCCCAGTTAATGGGAAAATATGTATATATTTATGTAAAATATATACACATTTTCCCATTAACTGGGGCCCATTCGAACTTCTTTGATTGTCTGTCTAAACGAAAATTGAAATATAAAAATCCAGCCGAATCGTATACCTAAAAATCATATAAACATTTTTGTATGCAACATGTGTCGCCAATCCTTTTAAATAAATATACAATAATTGTTAATTTATTAATATAAATTAATGCAAACGAAAATATTATGCCTCGAAGAATTTTGCGATGAAAACAATCAATGTTTTCATGTCGATGTAAAAATAAGTATGCCAACTCAATTGGAATGGGTTTACTTACTTATTCAAGATGGCGTCAAATAAGTCTGAAATAAGTATCCGTTTGGAAAACAGCCTAATGCCTCAACCAGTCAGACTTAAGAGCTTAAGTTACATGCTGATTGCACCACTTCGGTTAGTGCTACAACCACCAAAATTGTATAGGCTTCTGGTCACAAATAAACAACTGACCTCTAAAATTTTGGTGGTCGTACCGCTCTCCTAAGTGGTCCAAAATGGAGCACAACTTAAGAACTTAAGGCTGACTGGTTGAGGCATAAGTATTTTGTAATTATAATTGAAAAATTTAAATTTATAGAAATTGTATTGAATGAAGTTGCATCTGTCGCGGCATCAATAGGTTCCACACCCAGCAGCTTCAATTTGCTGCTACTCATAACCTCGATAAAATTTGCACAATTCAATTTTACTAAATGCATTTTACTAAAAACAAAACAATCTGCTGCGCTGCTTGGTGTGCACGCCCATAAGCAGCCGTTAGTGTGGATTGCTTGGAATATGTTGCGCTGCTCTTGGTGTGTTTCATCCTTACCTAATCTCATAATAATCGGTTAAGAATTAGAAGCTTTTTGCAAAAAGTTGATTTTGAATTGTAAAAATTTACAAACTTGAAATATTAAAATTTTCCTGCATTGCATTATTAATATTTTGTTTTAGTTTTACATAAACATGGGAAAGGAACGAGACTAAAATATAATTCGAATGCATAACTATTGAGAGAGAGAATTAAAAATATTCTAATCAGAAAGAAATTAAAACAAAATACTGAAGTTTATTTCTGGGGGAATATATTTAGGGCCAAATCGACAGACGACAATTAATTCGCAAATACGACTAAATTGTCTCTTTTGGTATTTTTAAACCACAATAAATTCACACTTTAAAGTGATGATTAAAGTTGTAGTCGTGGATATCGACGACTACAATTGACAATTCTATTGACGTTTAATTGTGAATTTAAACTTCGTATTTCGAAGTTTTTAATATATTAATCATCAAGCTATAACTTATTTGTGTTGTATATATTCGTCTGGACATATTGAAATAAAAAAAGTAATATTATAACTTTTTCGTAATTTGAATCTAATTTTGTATTACGTAAAAATTGACACTTTTAGTTGCGTTTAAAAATTACAAAAAATTCGTGAATTAATTTGCAGTTATAGCATATATTAAATAACTTATATATACGACATTCGTGTTCTTTTTTTCTCTTAGCTTATCGCGGTAATTAGATTTTTTGTCACGTTGTCGCTTTTGTCGTTTTTTCGAACTTCGAAAAAATATTCGAAGTAAAATCAAATTCTGATGCAATAAGAGTGGTTAATTCGAGTAATAAATAAAATAATGTTGGTTAAAAAAGTGTTTTAATTATCATTTATTCATGAAATTACATAATGGTGTCCCTTATCATGTAAGAATCGTCGAGGTTAATCTCATCACATGTAATTTGGATCAAAATCTTTCAAATCCACTGCGTTTAACGACAACGTACTGGCAATTGGTTTTTTAACAAAAAAAAACTTGATTTTTTTGCAATCGTAGAGTTGTTACCAGCTAAAGGGATGGTTTACAGATGTATCTCATCCGCAGATTTAATTTCGTTACAAATATTCAACTGGCAGTCATCGGCATCAACTTTTATTAGCACATTCCTGTTCATCTTATATTGATGCCATTTCAGCTGAGTAATCCAAATTTAAAAGTTCGGTGGTTGACTTTTGTACATCTTTACTCAAGGTTCCTTTCGTTTTAATATTTCTTAAGATTTTTTCGCTAATCTGCAGTTTGGATTTCAGGTCTAAACGAGTATTTTTTAATTTTTGGAATGTCTCAACTTGAAAACGTTTCAACTTTCTTAATAAACATAACGGAATTTGTTCAAAAATATTTACGTATTGTTCTAGGATTTTTATATAATTCGAGCGGCCAGCTGATTGGGTACTTTCCATATTCACTGAACAGGACAGATTATCATTAGATGCAATAGTGTCAGCGCTACAGCTGAACAATTTAACGGGAGAATAAGCATCCTTTTCTTTGGCTAACTTTTCAAGATTTTTCTCTAATTCATCCTGGACGGACTTCAACAAGTTATTTCCTGTGAGTAGCTTAAGCTTATCATCTATATTAAGCGGCGTTTCAGGATCCTCTCCTTCGGAAACATTAAACATCGATTTTTCATAGAGAATTTTGATGTCGCAGATGATTGAATTCGGTAACTTTTCCAACTTTCCCCCGACTGAAATAGCATATTAAGAACAATAATTAATACTTAAGTGTATCTGTAAAATTGACGATATACTCACATTGCATTCGTCTGTATCACCATTTATTATTTATGTATTCTAGCATCTTTCTAGCATTTTCACAGACTATGAGGCCACTAAAATTTAATTGAGAACGTTTTTGACATGACAATGACAGTACTTGTTTACTTTTTTTTTTACCTACACACAGTTTTTTGCCCTAGCTGTGTTGATTTTCGAACTTTTTTCGAACTTATACTAAAACACCTAACTTCACTCTTAGCTTATAGAAAAATATTTTGGAACACGATTTTACAAGGCAGTGTCTTATATTGATACTATTTAATATTTGGTTATAGTGTGGTTTAGAAATACGGAGTTCGAACATCAAATTCGAAAAATCACCGACTACAACTACAAGTTGTAGTTGCGTCTGTCGATTTGGCCCTTAATGTTTTATATTTGATTTCCAATCAGCTATGCTACACACAATTTTCGTTTCTGGATTCAAACTATTGCGCAATAGATTTTAATTTTAAATTTTAAACCCTTATTTTAAATTAAATCATTAAATTTTTTTGTCGTTTTATTCTTTTCTCTCGAAAATAAAATTTAAACAAAAATCTACATCTCAAAAATGTCCGTAAATTTTTTTATTTTCATTTCAATTTTTTTCATTTCGGATTCACGGACAAAAATTTTATTACGCAGCTGCGACGTAAAAATTTTGACCGTGAATCCGAAATGAAAAAAATTGAAATGAAAATAAAAAAATTTACGGACATTTTTGAGATGAAGATTTTTGTTTAAATTTTATTTTCGAGAGAAAAGAATAGAACAAGACAAAAAAATTTAATGATTTAATTTAAAATAAGGGTTTAAAATTTAAAATTAAAATCTATTGCGCAAGAGTTTGAATCCAGAAAACCAAATAGAAATCTACATTTCGTTTATTTCGTAAAATAGAGAAAGAAATTTTTGGGAAAGAAAATTTAATTTTGAACACTGAAATATACATATACAAAACGCAAGAAAATGACAAAATAAAAGGAAATTATATAACTGCGAAAATGTGAAAAAAAAAATAATATAAACAAAATTAATTCATAGGAAAAATTTAGTAAAGGAAAATTGGTGTTGGGTTTAAGATTAAGTACTAGTTTAATATTCAAATAAATAATAATAATAAAAAATAAAATAAATAAATTAGAAATACAAAACAAAAGAAAAATACAAAACAAAATGAAAAAATACAAGAAAATTATAAAACTGTGAACATGTGCAAATTCAAAATTAAATAAACACAGAATACCACATTAATAACAGAAACAATAATAAAAATATAAGTTGAAAAAGAAAAGATTGGACAAATAAAAATGATTAAAAATAAAATAAAAAGAAGAAAAAATAAAATATGATAATTATAATATGATTATAGAAATTATAGAAAATGTATATAGTAAAAAATAATAATTAAATGAAAGAAAACAAAATTAAAAAAGATATATATGTCTTCTAAAAAGAAAATAAAAATAATTAAAATGAAACAAATTTTACTTTTCATTTTTTAGCAATATTTTCCAAAAACTTCAACTCTTCTTTGGATAGAAGAATCTGAAAGTTACAGGAATAAAAATAGGAAAAACGCAAACAAAATTAGAGACCTCTAGTTAAAAATAGAAAAAATAATATAAAAGAAAAGTCTATGTGAAAATATAAGGGAAAACATTTAAAAGTGTACGAAATAATAAAATATATTTGTTAAATTAGAAAAATATAACATAAATATATAAACTGGAACTGCTCAAGCCAAGTAAAATAAAGTATAAAAAAAAATGAACTAAAAGTTGCCGCACAAACAACAAACAAATTATGTCTTCTACTAATAATTTATTACATATTATATAAATAATTTTTTGTTACAATTTATTTACCACTTGTTAAGTTACTAGAAATATTATGATTGCCACCGATGGCATTAATATTATTACTGCTGTTATTCCCATTTCCATTATTCTTTAATTTTGCTGTATTTCGTTGTTTTAAACTTTCACGCCATTCCGACTCTAATTTTAAATAGCTGCCTCCATTTTGATAAATCTGGTATTGGACATTCACATCACTTCCTGTTTTTTTTCCCACTAGCACAATTACTTGCTTCATCGCACGTTCCTCAAAATCTCTCTGATTATCTTGGTTGCTTCGGGCCGAAACTTCTCCTGACCAAAAACGGCCATAATGAGATTTTAACAGACGGCTGCATAATATATATTTTACATTTTAATAAGGAGATTCAAATTACATTTTAATAAGGAGATTCAAAAAACTCAAGAACCATGCTATTGAATTGAATTCACAATGAATTCGGACGGCTATGCTTCGCCTATCTATACATAGTAAGGTTATAGAAACAAAAGAAAAAAGAACAGCAAAAAATTTCACATATTTTTCTTTCTTCCTTTGTCTAGTACATATATACAAAATGAAATATGGCTATATAAAACATATATGTAATTATGTATATAAAATATAAATTACCATATAAAATATAAATTATATACATATATCCATATATTTAGCCGTCCAATTCAATAGTAAGGCGGAAGATTTCGAATACTTACGTATTTTTCTTTTTATTTTTGTATCGTTTTGGACTATTCCCATCCGATTCTGCACCATCACTGCAGGAAGAATATCTTTTTAACAATGAATTTGTTTTATCATCGCTAGAATCTGTGTCTGAACTCGAAACATAAGCCGCCGAATTTTGACGATTTGTATTTGACTGTTTGTATGCTTTTGAATTACTTGTGTCGTCTACGTGAAGCGAAGGTAGTAAGCCAGAGCGAGAACGACGAGGTAGAATTGCGACCCCATTCCACCACGGCTCATATAGAGGGCTTGCAGGTTTCGGCGAAGGATTCTCATATAAACAACTTCCCTCTCCAGCCACTTGAGCCAATTGATAAATTGCTCGATCTCGCTCATTTTCAATAGAAACTGTATGTTCCCTATGTTGACAACCACTAGGCATAGTAATTGTCTCATACCTAAATACTTGCAGATTACAACATGGATATCTACCTCCGGGTCCCGCTGTCCTTCCTTCTGTGACTGGTCCTAGAAATTGTGGTTGATCTGGATGGTACTGGCACCATAACATCTGATATACCGGAAAATGTGTTTCACATACCGAACAATAAAGAAAATGACAGTGACCCCAGAGTTTCCAATAAACTTTTCTCCAAGATCGCAACTCCTTATAAAGTATTGCTACATAGTTGGTAACATTCCAACTGCTATCCCGAGAATGTTGGCTTATAATTTGACCCCAACGGTTAATTCGCATATTTTGCGGAACACAATACACATAAGAACTTATTGATGGAATGATAAGCCTGGAGCAACGACTACATCGAAATAGTCCAGCCAAGCTAGCGTAATGGCCTCGAAGTGATTGGGGTTCTGGTTCATAAAGACTCTGGATTAATTTGGTCCAAAGACGTGGTGCTACCCGATCCTTTTTATCCTTCACAAGTTCCAGTTCCAAATTGGTAAACATTGCAGCAAGCCTGGTGATGATGCCGTCATTGAGACAAGACAAATTAGCTGAAACCTTGACCACATCATTTAATCGCGAATGACAAAATGTTAAACAATCTAATAGTAAGGGTTCCATTTGTAAAAAGCTTGCTGACACTAAAATTGGCACAACATTTGATGCATCGAGTGATGGATATTCCTCGTTAGAAATACTCTCTCGTTTTACCCACTTCATAAGCCATTCGAAGATCTGAAGGTCACAGTGGACAGAAATATCCATATCTTCAAGCCGTTGTTCTGAAAGGCAGATTTTTTTTTGTAATATAAATGAAATTATGAACAGGGTTGCTTTGTCCGATTATTTTTGTATTCAAACTTACTTACTTGAGCCAGATGTAACATCAGCAAAATATCCCATTTTACTGACCAGCAATTTTTGCGGACACATAAAATCTCGCGAAACACCTTTAACTTCGTCGCATACATGGATCACTACCTCAGAATCACAATTTGTACTGCCTGCTGCCGATAAAGGCGTAATGGATTTTCTGCGGTTCCGAGTTGGAATGGCCAATATATTGTTGGATTCAATAGCAGAGGAACTGTGCCGAGGACTTTTAAGCTTAACTGTCGAAGAACTTTCTAAATTTTCATTTTGTACTATAGATGTATTTATTTGTGATGTTGTAGGCCCCGGTGGTGGTTTAAAATCATAAATTTGTTGTGGTTGAACTCGGGTATGAGTGTACGTAAATCCATTACGTACATTACGTGATGTAGTAATAGAATTAGTGATGTTAGCTTGACTATTCTGCAGCTGACCGTTAGAATTGATCGGACATATAAAAGGTAAAATTGAATCTAAAATACCTTCGTTAATCACATCGTTGAGTTTATAGTTTAACGCCGGATCCAGCCGGCTTCGAAAATCACCTGAATCTATTTTACTATTCTGTAATCGACAATTTTGTGAGCGTTTTTTCCCACTTTTCTCACGAGGTTTTTCTTTCAGCATAATCTTTTTAGTTGCATCACCAATCTCAGTTTCGCCACTTTGTTCGTACCCTTCAACTGAACCAGTTAATTTATTTCCAGTTTTTGTCAAAAGCGTTTTTACCAATTCATTTTTGGCCAATTCATTATAATCAATTTGAATGGTGTTTGTCGCATTTTGGGTTGTTGAGGGCCGTTTAATAATCACACTCTCGTTCGTAATCGATTCATTGACTTGGCAAGCAATTTTTAAAAAGTCCAAAAATTCTGACATAGATATTATGCTTGCATTTGTGCTGGCACAATTTGTGCCACAATTCTTTGGATTGCTGCTCGTAGGAACATCATCGGAAGGCATTCTAAATTTGTTTCTAACAGTTCACAACACACAAAACCCCAAAACGAAAACTATTTGTTAATTTTGGAAAACTTTAACTATACGCACCAATAATAAGAGAAACACAAAAAAATCAGCTAATGAAGAAAAACGAAAATTTGTATGCAATCCAATTTATTTATTGTAGTTGTCAAGGAAATGACAAATGATTGTTCATTCACCCTCTAAACAAAACACGCTACATATTCGCAAAACGAGCATTTTCGAAGAAGTATACATACTACCAAATACCACATAAAGACGAATTAGAAGAATACATGAATAAGAAGAACATAGATATGGATTTATCTCTGAAACACCAACGGGAACAATAAAATAAAATTTTAAAATAACAAAATATGTACATATAATACATAGAAATTCAATAGAGTTACTACATACTGAGACCGGCCAATCAGGTAAGAAAAAATTAGTCTTATGGTGTTATGATACTGACTAGTTTTCAAGTGCTGTAATGTGCTGGAAAACTATTAAGGCGAAAAAGAGAAACAACTAATTTAAACAATAGACAACACTATGCGCATTTATTTTGACGTTATCAGAACCAAATAATATATTTGTGCAGCGTGCGCTGCAATGTTTTGTTTTGAAATATATTTGTAGTATACACGTACTCACAAAATCATATTACTAATAAATGACTATACGTCAAAAAAAATAATCAAAGTTGATTTATTTTTTATAGATTTGCCCAATTTAAACTGCTGCAAAAGTAAGCTATATCATTTGTTGCTGAATTTATTTCTATTTTTTGTTTATATGTTGTACACACTCATTCTTTCAAGTGATTTGTACTTACATTACTTGTCCTACTCTATTTTCATTTTAAATCATATGAACCATTTGAAAAACTAGTCAGTGTCATAACACCATTACGTATATATTAAGAATTCGATCCGGATTGAACCCGGATCGAAATTTCAATATATACGTGATCGAGTCATCTTCGCGTTAACTCGATTCGATCCACCAAATTTGTAGAATCGAGTTAACTCATACTCAATCCTTATAAACATCAATATATACGGAATCGAGTCGAAAAACAACAACAACTTAAATAATAATAATAATAATTAATGAACGCCATTTTTATTTATTGGTATTGTATATATATATATATATATATATATATATATATATATATATATATATATATATATATATATATATATATATATATATATATATATATATATATATATATATATATATATATATATATATATATATATATATATATATATATATATATATATTATATATATATATATATATATATATATATATATATATATATATATATATATATATATATATATATATATATATATTATATATATATATATATATATATATAATATATATATATATATATATATATATATATATATATATATATATATTATATATATATATATATATATATATATATATATATATATATATATATATATATATATATATATATATATATATATATATATATATATATATATATATATATATATATATATATTATATATATATATATATATATATATATATATATATATATATATATATAT